>PKMM01050834.1:1393810-1492545 GCA_002933915.1 Eutrema heterophyllum | reverse complement strand
CGTCGTAAAATCGTCGTAACTTACCATCGACATTACGACGATTTCATAGAAATCTATACCCTAAACCCTAAATTAGAATTTACAAATCTGTCGTGTATTAACGAAGTATATTTGTGCATCCAAGACTTCTCAAAGTACACAATAAATTCAATAACGGCGATTGAATCTAATATATGGAAAATTTCTTTATCTTACATAATAATGTATAGCGTTCCTTCTTATAAGTTTATTCGAACATGGATGATGTATATAATGTAATTGATTTTTCTGATACGGGTAATATTTTTATACAATGAGTAAAGAACTTATGTAAAACAAGCTAAACGATGAAAAACTATACCTATACAACATATTTCAACCCTAAACCCTAAATTATATGGTTAAGGATATTACGACGAAATTACGACGCTTTAAGACATATTCGTCGTAATCTCGTCGTAATACCCTTAACCGGGAATTCAAATTACACGGTTAAAGAGTTACGACGAGATTACGACGAATATGTCTTAAATCGTCGTAATTTCGTCGTAATACCCTTAACCGGGAATTCAAATTACACGGTTTAAGAGTTACGACGAGATTACGACGATTTAAGACATATTTGTCGTAATCCCGTCGTAATACTCTTAATACAGAGACAATCGGAGATGGGATCGAAAGGACTCCCGGAGGTCTAATATTATTCAAACCATAAAATTCCAGGGTTTTGGTAATATTCGACCTCTGGGAATCCTTACGATCCCATCTCCGATTATCTCTAGTCATTTTTCGACGATTATCTCATATTCGGTATTTTAATTATACAAATTAAGCAATTACAAAAAGTAAATCCGCTCAGATTAATCATCATCTTCGTCGGGTTCCTCATCTTCATTGGGTCCATCATATTCAGGTTCATCATCATCGTCACTCTCTTCAAACTCATCGGAATCACCTTCTTCTTCTGTGTCGTCAGGTAGATATTCAAGTTACCTGTTTCGGGGATCAATTAGAAGAACGTTGTCCGTAATCTCTGGTTCTGTAATGTGACGGCAAAAATCTTGTTGCATTGGAAGATCGTCAACACCAACAATTGTACCCCTTGGAGCTATTTTAATAACCGATAACCATGTGGGCCCAGTGGTTCGAACTCGCGGATATGGAACGAACGTTAATTGTTCTGCTTGTGATGCTACGATAAATGGTTCAAACTTGTTGTATCGTCGTGATTTGTTGATGTCGACCACACAAAATTTGTTAATTCGCACCCCTCGACCGACTGTTGGATCGAACCAATCACATTTGAAGAGAACGCATTTCATATTAACCAAGCCGGGGTACTCCACTTCGATTATTTCCTGCAACACCCCATAAAAATCTATTTCACCCCTAACACATACTCCGTAGTTGGTAGTTGCCCGACGAACGCCGTACTTGTATGTATGAAACACATAACCACGGGTGAAATACATGGGTGCAGTCGTTATTTTTCTCGAGGGGGCCTTGGAGTAACTCATGAAACCATATTGGATATGCGGGGTCGCCATGATCCACCTATAAAAGGTATATCGATAAGTGTGCATGTTAGATATATTGAGTATCGATCTAATGAAATTAATGAAATATTTATAACTATATATCAACTTACTTGCGTCTTCAACCACTGAGCAAAGTGACAATCTTTACGATCGTTTATTTCATCATCTGAAACGCCTTCAATGCATTCTCGTACATGGGTAACAAATAAGTTACAAAATATATATACATTGAAATTAACATCTTTATTTATATTAATTAATATGCAATGAAGTATATATAATTGATTAATACATAATTAATAAATAGTTACGTGTTACCTAGGACTCACTTCCTCGCAATTTAGGAGGATGTATGTATGTGCGCTGTGCCTGTCATTCTCGTTAGACCACCAAACTTCCTTCAATTTTACACTAAGACGACCAATTGGTGAGAACATGTCTGGGACACCCTCTACTGCATAAGTTATTCCCACACCACCATCATCATATCGTGGGGAGCCCGTTTGCGTGTGCGGACTTTTGTAGCGAAATAGTATGAAGTGAAGTGTGAAGTTTCTTCTGTCAAACTTCCCGCAATAGTTGATCCTTCAACCCTTGCTAGATTTTTTGCCTTGCCCTTTAAATGTTTCATGAAGTGCTCGAATGGGTACATCCACCTAAACTGAACAGGGCCGCCTAGTTATGCTTCGTGAGGAAGATGAATGGGAAGATGTTCCATAACATCAAAAAACGCTGGCGGGAATATCTTCTCCAAATTGCACAACAATATTGGAATATTAGTAGACAGTTGTGCAATTACCTCTACTGACAACGTCCGTGTACTAAGATCCCGGAAAAACGCTCCGATGCTTGCACAATCAAAATTAAATTATATATTGTAATATTTGAACATATATAATTAATTAATCTCAACAATTTTATATGTGATGAATTAAATATCTTACCTCCAATTGCTTCATGAACGTTTCCTGGAAGGAGTTCGGCAAATGCGAAAGGAAGTAATCGTTGCATAAACACGTGGCAGTCATGACTCTTCATCTCTGAAAACTTTTGTCATTTCTCAACAGATTTAGCAAGAATGGATACGTACCCATAAGGAAACTTCACGTCAGATGAAACCCAATTGAACAACGATGTCTTTTCTTCTGCACCCAACCGAAATATAGGAACTGGTGATTTCCCATTGCTCATTATATGCAACTCATTTCTGTTGCAAATATCGGGCAAGTCCAACCTTGACTTTCCGCTGTCTTTGGTTTTTCCTTTCACGTTTAACACGGTATGCATGATGTTATCAAAAAAAAATTTCTCAATGTGCATGACATCAAGATTGTGTCTTAGCAGATGATCTTTCCAGTACGAAAGTTCCCAAAAAATGTTTTTCTTGTGCCAATTGTGATTGACCCCATATCCATCAGGCATATTAGCTGAAGTGTGCAAATTTCCCACACGATTCACCGTTTCTAGTCCCCCAAAATGATCTATTTGCGCTTCTAGATCTTCCCCAGATAGATACACTGGTGGGGGGACACGCACAATTTTGTTCTTCCTAAACAACCGCTTGTTTCTCCTATATGGATGGTTGATTGTTAAAAACCGGCGGTGACAATCAACCAACATGTTTTTCGACCATGTTTCAGCTGAAACGCATCTGTCCGATCGAGGCAATAAGGACAGGATAACCTCCCATGCGTCGTCCAACCTGATAGCATTCTGTATGCAGGGAAGCCGCTTATTGTCCACATAAGCACCGCACGCATCGTAAAATTTTTTTTCCTCGAACAGTCATATGTACGAACTCCTGCAGACCACAACTGTTTCAACTCATGTATGAGAGGCTGCAAAAACACATCAAGGGACCGCTTCGGATGATTGGGACCAGCGACTAAAATACTCAGGAATAGAAATTCCCTTTGCATGCACATATCTAGGGGAAGGTTATAAGGCATTACGATAACTGGCCACAAAGAATATTGCCTACCAGACATACCGAATGGACTAAATTCATCAGTGCAAAGACCAAGATACACATTTCGCTTAGAGTTAGGAAAGTCGGGGTGTACCGTGTTAAAGTGTTTCCAAGCTTTAGCATCTAACGGGTGAGTCACTTCTCTTTTTCTCTGTGAATGTTCTGCATGCCTCCTCCTCGATGCAGCTGTCCTTTCATATTGATACAATCGTTTCAACCTATCAGTTATAGGAAGATACCACATCCGTTGGTACGGTATCTTACTACGCCCAGAAGTTTGCGGCCTAAATCTCGGTTTTTGGCAAAATCGACATTCCTACAGCTTATCATCATCTTTCCAAAAAAGCATACAATTGTCAACACATACATCTATCATCTCAGAAGGCAACCCAAGACTAAACACCAACTTCTGAATCTCATAGTATTTTTCGGCAGCCAAATTATCATCTAGCAAATACTCTTTAATAAGATCAGCCCAATCATCCATGCAAACCTTAGCTAAGTTATGATCCGTTTTAATTGTCATCATCCTAGCTGCTAACGACAATTTAGACTGACCTTCTCTACATCCATCGTAGAGTGGCTCATTTGCAGCGTCTAGTATATCATAAAATCGCTTTGCATCTACGTTGGGTAACTAAATAGTACTATTATCAGCATTTGTTTCATGAAATGCATCATTAACCATAGCATGCATCATTTCATGATCTTGACCCTGATCAAATTGATGTTGACCATGATGATAACTACCCTGATAATTTGATTCATCAAAATCTACTTGACCTTGATAATTACTACCACTATGATCAACTGCTTGACTCCTTTCAAAACCCTCTCCATGTTGATACCAAACATAATATTGCGGCATAAACCCTCTATTTAGTAAATGCTTCCAGACCGTCTCAATAAAAATATATCTCGTATTTTTGCATTTACGACAAGGACAGAAGATTTTACCGCTTTCCAGGGTTGTTTGCATATTTCCGGCCTGATACATGAATATTTCAAGCCCCTCTTTGAATTTTTTCGTCAACGCTCCCTCCGAATCCTTTTGCGTATACATCCATCTTCGTAGATCGTATATAGACATTTTATAAAAAATATTTTATAGTGTTTTTTTTTTGTTATTAGTGTGTTTTTTTTTTGTTATAAACTTTCAATTGATGCGTGGATGTATTTATAGAAATTTTTTCAGATTTACAACGGATTTACAATGTAAATTCGATGTAAATTTGTTATGTAAACCTAAAAAAAAATGTGTGCTACCAAACTAGAAACTATCGATGTGAAGTCGTCGGTAATGTAAATCGTTGTAAATTCGATGTAAAATTACATCGAGTTTAGAACGTAAAATGCGATAGTCGTATTCGTCGTAAATTCGATGTAATTTTACATCGAATTTACAATGATTTATCATGTCGTCGTATAATCGTCGTAATATCCTCGTACTTTTACGACGATTATACGACGACATATATTTACGACGAAGTTACATCGAATACATATTTCGTCGTAAAATCGTCGTAAACGCGATGTAACATTACATCTATTTAAAACCGTCGTAAATTTTTGTTGGAAATAGGCAGTTTTCTTGTAGTGTAATCCTTGACGAGCAAAGGACAATGCCGACATCGAACTTCCAAAGCGAGATCGCGAGGATCAGCTGCAAGATCACACTATCCGGAAAGCACGAAAAAGAGTGAACATGATTATGGGAGCGCTTGAGGTTTGCAACTACTCAGTTCGAGCAATCAAGGAGTATAGCCGAGAAGCAATCACGATACAAAGGTAAAACCGAGCCACTACAGGCGAGACACCGATAATTTTCACCGAAGCAGACACAGACGGACTCCACATGTCACACATTGATCCTTTGGTGGTCAATTTACTCATTGGAGATGTCGACATCGGGAGAATATTGGTCGATACCGGTAGCTTGGTTGATGTGATATTCAGGGAAACACTAAGGAATATGGATTTTCTAGATACTGATATCAAACCATATATTGAACCTCTTACTGGGTTCACCATAGAGCAAACCATGAGCGCGGGAAAATAAAAGGATAACCTGTTGTTGAAGTCATTAGCAGTTCGGTTGGCCGGTTGATCATTGGGCCGTGTTGCTGGCATTTCTCACACTTGGTTGCATATTTGATGCAGTCTGCGACCATTGTTGGCCAGTAATAACTTGCCTTTTGATTCTAAGTGCTAAGGAGCGACCTCCGGAATGATTACCGCCGGCTCCTTCGTGGATTTCTTTCATTATTTCGAGTATGTCTTTGCCGGACACACATTGCATCAGCGCACCTGCCGCACTCCATTTAAATAGATCTCCTCGCAGAAGGACGTAATAAGCCAATCTTGCTTTAAGTCGTCGGGCTGCCCATCTGTCGGCTGAGATTCTCCCTTCATTGATGTAGAAATTGATTTCGAGAGTGTAGTCCTCGGCCTCTCTATCCATCGGAGTATGGTGTGCGTCGGTCTAGTCGTCTTCCTAGGGAACAACCTCATAGTTGTGTCGGCGTGTGATCACTTTAGCTTGCTTTGGTTTATCGATAATTGGGATAGAAATGCTTTCCACCGGGATCGTACGCTTAAGGTGAGGCTCCGAGCTAGATGCGAGAGCTGCGAGGGCGTCAGCTGGGGCATTTTCTCCTCGTGGTATCTTGGTGAGGTCGAAGAATATGAACTCGGCAGCGAGCTTGATATATCATGGTTTTTACCCCTTTTAAGCCATGATATAAGTCCGTTTTATAGAGTCATTCTACTATTTTGTAGTGTTTTAGAGTCTTTTACAGGTTTTAGCAAGTTTGGAGCATAATTGGAGATATTAGAGCTTTCTGGAGTATTTTGGAGCAAAGCAGAAGTTTGTGTAGCTGAGTACCCGATTTGAAGCCCTTGTATCGACCGACACCACCTGGTGTCGATCGATACTGACACCATGAAGGAAGGAACGTGACTCACTGCCAGAGTATCGGTCGATACCACTTATGGTATCGGTCGATACCGTCGTCCATGGAGAACGAAACATGACTTTTTACAAGTCTGGAGAATTTGCACCTTGGTACAGAAGACTTTATTATTTACAATTTACCCCAAAACGTGTTTTAGGTTATTAATTAGGATTTTCTTAGCCACTTTTGTTGGCTACACTTGATTAAGCTTTATTTTACTCTGGTTTTTGGAGAGACAACTCTGAACTCATGTTTCTTATTGATTTATTTGATGATCTATTCAATCATGTTGCTTGTTTCAATCTCCATGTCTGACTCACAACTTGTTTAATTTACGCACTCGCATTTAATTACATTGTTTGGTTTAGCTTAATTCGAATCTATATAATCTATTGCGTGATATCTGGAGTTCTCGTGTTCGACCCCTACATATACTACAACAACTCTTATAGGGTATTAATTTGAGCATATCAAATTTGGCGCCGTTGCCGGGGACTCAATTTCGCCATTAGATTTTAGCTAAGAATTTCGTCTAAATCGTTGAGCATCGATCGACACCCTAGTGGTATCGGTCGATACTCGTCGCGTTTTTCGGTTACTTACGTTCTTGACTTTCGTGTTTCAGGTGCATGCCTCTTCGTGAAACCAGAAGGAACAAGAACACTCTGCTAGTTAATCTGTCAAACGAGCAACTAGCACTTTTGGAACGCACAAACAGGAAAGCAAAGATGCCAGCAGAGATGAACAATCCAATAATTTTGGTTCGTGATGATGTTGGAGCTTTGAGAGACCAAGAGGGTCAGCACCCTTTTCATGGTNTTTCGTGTTTCAGGTGCATGCCTCTTCGTGAAACCAGAAGGAACAAGAACACTCTGCTAGTTAATCTGTCAAACGAGCAACTAGCACTTTTGGAACGCACAAACAGGAAAGCAAAGATGCCAGCAGAGATGAACAATCCAATAATTTTGGTTCGTGATGATGTTGGAGCTTTGAGAGACCAAGAGGGTCATTTGTGCAATGAGAGGGGGCAACGACTTGATGGAGATGGAAACATCATTGTCCCTCCAGCTGTTGTGAAAGTTGGGAATAATGTGGTTGATCGTGGTAGGACAATTGGAGAGTATAACAGGCCTGATCAGTTATATGCCAATCGATCAGCGATTCGTCCACCTGCTTTTCAGAGGAATGACTTTGAGCTGAAACCTGCATACTTCACTCTTGTGGGTCAGCACCCTTTTCATGGTTTTCCTCATGAGCACCCCATGGATCATATTGAGAGGTTCGAGGACTTGGTCTTTAGCATCAAGTACGATGGAGTGTCCAACGATTATCTCCTCTGTAAGCTTTTCCCATACTCTCTTGGTGGGGATGCAGCTTATTGGCTTAAGCAGTTGCCTCCTGGATCACTGACTACTTGGGAGGAGACTAAGAATGCCTTCCTCAATAATTTTTATGATGATGCGAGATCCGAAGAGCTCAGGAACAAGATCTCCCAGTTTTCTCAATGACCAACTGAGGCGTTTAAGGCTGCTTGGATCAGATTCAGATCATATCAGAGGGATTGTCCACATCACGGGTACACTAAGGTTCAGTTGCTGGGTATCTTCTTCAAAGGGATGGATTGGAGGTATCAGATGGCCCTAGATGCTGCGAGTAATGGGAATTTCAACACCAGATATCCTGACGATGCTTATGTGCTGATTGAGAACTTGGCGTCTAGCAATAGCACCAAGAATGCAGACTTTGAGCAGAAGAAGTAGGCTGGGAATTTGGATGGATCGCAGATTGCTGAGGTTCAAGCCAAGCTGGATTCAGTGCACAATCTCCTGATGGGTAAGACGAAGAAAGTTGTTCACTTTGCTGATGAGGATGAAGTGAAAGGTGTTAACTACATTGGTGGTGCTGGATTTCAAAGTCAAAGGTATCAATACCCACTTCACTGACCCAAATCTCTAGAGAACAAGGTTGAGTTTATGCTTGAGCAGCTTCTTCAGGGACAGCAGAAGATGACAGTGGAATGGGAAGATGGATGCTATGTACACAGACCTAAATGGAAAGATTGAAGCTCTTAGCATTCATCAGAAGAGGCTGAAAACTCAGGTCGTTCAGACTGCAGCAGCTGTCAAGGGAAAGATGGTTCATGCACATAATGAACACGTCAATGCAATCACCTTGGGGAGTGAAAAAAAAAGGTCAATCCATGAGTGAAAATTGGCCTAACTGCAGGAAATTTCGTCGATCTTGATGATGAGGATTCATAAATTCCCAGGGTATCGACCGACACCACCCAGTGTCGATCGACACCAGTGCATATACTTTCACGGGACATCTCAGAACCCCAGTGTCGACCGACACCACTACCGGTATCGATCGACACCACCCTGAAGAAACGACACAGAAGCCTTGTATCGATCGATACCATTCTGGTGTCTATCGACACCCCTCACAGACTGAGCCAGAAACTGTGAAAACACCCAAAATTATCGAGGAAAGGGTTTACAAGCCTAAAGTGCCATATCCTATATTACCTAGACACCTCAGAGGTCCCATCTCTGCAGAGAAGTTGCTCGCTTTTGAGAATATGGTCAGGAGGATTCCCCACACTATATCTTTTGAAGAAGCCTTTGAAAACCGTCCTTTGGAGTGTTACTTCCAAAATTGCAGAGAAACTGAGGAAGAGATCAAGACACTCTTCATCAAGGCTAGAAGTACACCACCTCCACTGAAGCAGCTGATTAAGAGGGAAGACCCATGAATATTCTCAGTTCCATGCTCTATCTCTGGAGTTAAATTCAAAAAGTCTATCGTTGACTCGGGGGCTAGCGTCAATGTCATGTCAAGGGCAATTGCAGAGAGATTGGAGGTTGATATTCGATCTCCCAAGACATCTCTCACATTCGCGAACTGTTCCACCTCACTTCAATGCGGTACAATCCCTGATTTGATGGTTGAAGTAGGAGATTGTCTGGTATCTACTGATTTTCAGGTTGTGGAGATGAGTGCAAAATCTAGTACGCAGTTGATTCTTGGAAGACCGTTTATGGCTACGGTTGGTGCCATTATGGACACACCCAGCAAGAGAATCTCGTTCTCATACATTGACAAGGGGGTGTACTACAAAGCCATTCCTACTAGAGGAGCTAGCACGCATGTCTCTTGCATCGATGTTGTCACAGGAGAGACGTTGGTAGCAAATCCTTTGGAAGAACCTCTTGACGTGCCAACTGTCATGGACATTCTAGATAGTCCTTCTGTCATCACCAAGAAAGACATCAAAACGGCTAAGGCAAAGAAGAAGGTGAAGAACAAAAGAGTCGAGAGTGCTACCCATGTGACTTTAACCCCTTAGAAGTGTGATGGGGACTCGATTGAGTACAAGGTAAGTGCAAAGAAACCTCAAAACCATTCTCCAAGGCTAGAGTCATTCTTACTCCGTAGCTGAAAGAGAAAGGAAAAGAGGCTATAGAGAGCATGTTGAGTATAACTCTGACTCTGCAAGTGTCTAGTTGTAGAACTTGCATGGGAGTGAGTTCTCAACCTCGCTCTAACTAATCACCTGAGCAAAGTCAAGCTAATGACTAAAAACAAGCGCTTTGTGGGAGGCAACCCACTGGTAAGTCTGTACATACGTTTTTCTATTATTTTTATTTTTGGTTTTGTGTCTTGTGTTTCACGTGCAGCAGATTCAGAAGAGCAGTATCGATCGACACCCACCCGGTATCGATCGACACCATCCACACGACAAAGGAGCTAGGTAATTCTTCAGGGACCGTGAGGTATAGATCGATCGAGGTCAAATTTGCATCGACCAATATCCCTTGTATCGATCGATACCAGCACGGTATCAGTCGACACCCATCACCCAGGTACGTCTCCTTCGATTTTCACCAATCCACTCAGCTCTTCTGTTTTTCTTTTACCAACTCTAGGCTAGATAACATTAGGGACAGTGTTGTTCAAGTCTGGGGGAGGTAGTCGCTGACATTATGTTTGTTTTTCTTTGAGTCAGTTGTTTTTGAGTCATTTGTCGTTTTATTGAGTCAAAATTTGTTTTATTGAGTCAAAACATGTTGGAGATTATGATCTTGTTCTTGAATCTATTGTTCTGACTTTGCTTCTAAGTGACCGTTGTTACAGAATCAGTTCTAGATCGGACTAATGAAAAATCTAAAGGCTGACCAGTTAACTAGAAGACACCCATGTTTCCAGCAAGGTTCATTCGAGCCTGAGCCAAATTTTTGTACTTCATCGATGTGGTTGATGTCCATAGAGCTTGATTCCTCATTCATATCTAACAAAGGAACCCATGTGTTTAAAGTAATGGTACCTCTCTCCCCTGTTATAAGTTAATAAATAAGAGCATAAAATATGAGATGATTTTCTCCTAGGTAGAGGGTTAGGAATGTTTCCAGCGATCCCATTATTCTACTTGGTGAGGGATGATCACACAAAGGTTGGAAGCGAGGCTAGGATTTTCCTATGATGCCATTATTTGCCTACACCCTTTGATACATTGAGAGGGAAGAACCGGGGATTCGGTGGCAAACACCATCAATACTCGCGTCTCATACCTTGATGTGTATGTGCGAATCTAAAAAAAAAAAAAAAAAAAAGAGAATATGATAAAAAATAAGTCTGGGGGAGAGGAATAGTGATACAAAAAGTGTGAAATTGGGTGGTTCCTTGTCATGATATTGTATGGGAAAGAATCTAGAAGATTCTTGGTATTAATCACAGCGATGAAACTGGCGATGATGAGTTTAATTGAATGAAGCTGCGAAATAATGTGTGTAGTCTAGGGAAGCTGCGAATGCCTAAGGAGACGTACATGGTGGTTAGTCTTGGAACTGGTTAGGTGACATTTGGGTGCTTGGGAAAAAGGCCATTGCAATGTTTCATGAACAGGTGAGTCTCCGTGTTTTCAAACCTCTTTCTCTGGTTTAGTCTTCTGTTTGCTTGAGGGCAAGCAAATGCTAAGTCTGGGGGAGTTGATATATCATGGTTTTTACCCCTGATATAAGTCTGTTGTATAGAGTTTTTCTACTATTTTGTAGTGTTTTAGAGTCTTTTACAGGTTTTAGCACGTTTGGAGCATAATTGGAGATATTGGAGCTTTCTGGAGCATTTTGGAGCAAAGCAGAAGTTCGTGTAGCTGAGTACCCGATTTAAATCCCTGGTATCGACTGACACCACCTGGTGTCGATCGATACTGACACCATGAAGGAAGGAACGTGACTCACTGCCAGAGTATCGGTCGATACCGTCGTCCATGGAGAAGGAAACGTGACTTTTTACAAGTCTGGAGAATTTTCACCTTGGTCCAGAAGACTTTATTATTTACAATTTACCCCAAAACGTGTTTTAGGTTATTAATTAGGATTTTTTTAGCCACTTTTGTTGGCTACACTTGATTAAGCTTTATTTTACTCTGGTTTTTGGAGAGACAACTCTGAACTCCTGTTTTTTTATTGATTTCTTTGATGATCTATTCAATCATGTTGCTTGTTTCAATCTCCATGTCTGAGTAGATCCATTGTTAGGTTCAGGGTTCTCATAAGGGTTTTCTCTGAATGTTAGGTTAATTGAATGATTTGGATTCACCATCTGAATTAGTTCTTCGCCATAAGTTGTTCTCATAGCTAATTCTAGGTTGACGAATCTGGAACTTAGATCTTATGATAATTGATTAGGCACGAGAGTGCGATTAATTACCTGATAGAACTTAGGGTGAGCAAAATAACTATTCGCAAAGAGATTTGGTTTAGTTGTTTTGTACACAAATCAAACTTGAACTAAAAGCTAGTTTAGACTTTAGGATTCGCAAAGAGATTTGGAATTCTAGGATTTAGACTTAGATATTTTTCGCAATGAGAGTTGGTTAGCTATACTTTAGTGATTTGAGTTCAAGAACCGCGCTAAATCTGAATCATGTTAGTTAGTTTATTTACATTCATTGAATTCCTGAGAAATACCCTGAGTCTATCTTCTTTCCAATTGACTTACAACTTGTTTAATTTACTCACTCGCATTTAATTACATTGTTTGGTTTAGCTTAATTCGAATCTATATAATCTATTGCGTGATATCTGGAGTTCTTGTGTTCGACCCCTACATATATAACAACAACTGCTTTAGTACTTATAGGGTATTAATTTGAGCATATCAGAGCTCCTTTACCAACGTTAAGTATGCATCAATTTGATCATTTTTGGCGTCGTACTCTCCGATGTATTGGCTAGCAACGAGTTGGGAGTCACAATATGCTTGTATATGGTTGCTCCAATGGCCTTGGCCAATCGTAGTCCGGAAAGTAATGCTTCGTACTCGGCTTCATTGTTCGACGCGTTGAATTCCAGTCGGAATGATTGTTCTAGGATCTCTCCGGTTGGTGATTGAAGGCGAATGCCTACTCCCGAGCCGCTGTCGGATGACGACTCGTCTATGTGAAGGATCCATTTCTCGACGGCTGGGATGTCAGTGTTGACAAATTCTTGTGGCAGCTCGATGAGGAAGTCGGC
Organism: Eutrema heterophyllum; assembly: GCA_002933915.1. NCBI lineage: Eukaryota > Viridiplantae > Streptophyta > Magnoliopsida > Brassicales > Brassicaceae > Eutrema > Eutrema heterophyllum. Next base: position 1,479,587 of record PKMM01050834.1, on the reverse strand, counting down.
CAACACTTGGGACTTGGCACTTGTTATGTTTTTGTGGTCAATATCATACTCACTTAGCTCGATTGCCCATTTGGCGAGTCTGCTGGACTGACTTGGACTGTGTAGAATTGTCCGCAGAGGTTTATCAGTAAGTACGGTGATTGAGTGTGACTGGAAGTAGGGGCGGAGTTTCCAAGCCGAGACAACAACATCGAGTGTGAGCTTTTCGAGTGTAGGGTATCTCGTCTTGGCTCCGTCCAAAGACTTGCTGATATAGAAGATATTTTTCTGCTCGCCCCGGTCTTCCCGAACTAAAACTCCACTAACGGTCGAGGTAAAGATCGCGATGTAGAGGTAAAGTGTTTCACCGTCTTCAGGTTTTGCCAGGACCGGAGGGGTTGATAGGTACACCTTGAGTTATTTGAACGCTTCTTCACATTTTTCGTCCCGTTCGAGGTGTTTGTTACCTCTGAGTAATTGATAGAAAGGTAGACACTTGTCGGTGGATCGGGAGATAAATTTGTTGAGTGCAGCAATCATACCTGTTAGTCGATGGACTTGTCGTTTCGTTGTTGGAGACGGGAGGTCGAGGATCGCTGAGATTTGCTTGGGGTTGGCTTCGATTCCCCTCTGAGTCACGACATACCCTAGGAATTCTCCAGATGTTACCCCTAACGTGCACTTGGTGGGATTAAGCTTCATGCCGTATTCATTGAGTATGTCGAAACAAGTGTTAAGATAACCGATATGATCTTTGGCGACGAGAGATTTAACCAGCATATCGTCGATGTAAACCTCCATAGTTCGGCCATGCTGGCTGGCGAACATACGGTTGACGAGTCTTTAATAAGTTGCCCCGGTGTTCTTTAGTCCGAACGGCATGACTTTGTAACAGTAGATGCCCCGACCTGTAATAAAGGACGTCTTCTCACGATCGTCGGGGTGCATGAGTATCTGATTGTAGCCTGAGAAGACATCCATGAAGGACATGAGTTCGTTTCCGGCAGTAGCTTCGACCAATCTAACGATATGAGGAAGTGGAAAGCTATCTTTTGGTCAAGCCTTGTTGAGGTCGGTGAAATCAACACATACCTTCATTTTCAGTTCTTCTTTTTCACAACGACCGGGTTTGCTAACCAATTCGGATATCTGACCTCGGTGATCGAGCCTGCTCTGAGAAAGTTAATCTAGAACTAAGGGAACTTCATGCACACCAAGTGTTTGATGAAATTCCCCAAAGAACTAAATAAGAGATTTACATATCTTAGCTCATGAGAATGGTTGTTTAAGGTGTATATTGGTTATTGGAACTTGATATTAATGCTTGTTAGTCATTTAATTACAAATGAGAGTTTGATAATTAATTAAGGGATTAACAAAGAGGTTACATGTTCCTTTCTACGATTATTGATTTTGTGATTTAGTCATGTTAAACCAGCTTTCAAGTGCGTTTGCAAGCTGTATATATTACCATATGCTCTCTTTTTTTTCAGGTGAGAGTAAGAGCAAACCTGTACTTGTCACTGAAGCATATCCAGAGTCTGAATTCAATCCTACTCGTGATGTTCCGGAGGGTAAATGCCTCATCACAGTGGAAGATCTTTTGGCTCCTCTCGAAGGAAAATCTGGGTATCACCAACTAAGCAAGAGGATCTCCCGGTTGCACATAGATAGTCAATCTGTTGTCCATGCTCCATTGCCAAAGCCAGAACGAAAAAGATTGGAACGGAAAGCAGTGAGAGGACTAGTTGAGAAGAAGTTTAATAAGTGGTTGCATTTGGTAAAGAGGAATAGATATCTATGCTCATGCCAACATACAATGTCAATCCGTGGTGTCCCTCATGATGTTGTGCGAGTGTTTATCCGTTCCTCTACTCTTCTTGGTAAAATCTAATCCCATTGCCTCTCTACTTATTTAGTCTGCCTCTTTTTAACATTATCTAATCTTAGTATACTGATTAAACCTAATTTTTTTTATAGCTATGAGAAAGAAGAAATGAATGAGTTTTTTTCATGCATTTGCTGCTTATGTCGCACGCATACGAGAGCAACGGCTACTACCAGAACAAACCAGCAAATTCGTCACTTGGAGGTCCAAGAGTGTGGAGTGAATTCACAAGTTTAAATACAAAAGTTGTATGAACTAATCTTTTAATTATGTATTTTTACTTTGTAATATAGGCATTTTGTAACATGGTTTTATATTAATATAATAAAAATATGTTATTTTTCTTTTTAATAAGCCAAATTATTCAAAAACAAAAAAAAATCTAAATAAATTGTAATTTAAATACAATTTACTGAAATAATTACAAGAATCAATTACATATTTCGAATGCTATAGTAAAATTATAAAAATGCTATGAATAAAACAATTAATAACAAAGTACAATTGCTATTGTTAAATATACGATTGCAAAAAAAAAGCGCTATATTAGATGAAGACACGATAGCAATGCCAAAAACTGTTATCTAAAGTGTCGGACATATTATCGCGTGCGATGATAGAGCGCTTTCTACAACGCTATGGTATCGTTAAATAGCGTTTTTCGTGTGCTGCGAAGGCTACTATTCTTGTAGTGAGGCCTTCGCCTCATTGAAGAGACATTCACAATATTTTCCGAGAGACCTAAGAGATCGAGAGGTTAGACCTAACTGCTTTTGATTTCCTTATTCTCTTTGCTTATTCCGTTCCAAAACGATCTTGTACTTCGCCGAGTTCAATCTAATAAAATGAGATTCCGATCAAAGAGTTAACTGTTTTACCCCTTGTGTGATATCCGGATCGTACAGTAATAGCATAATTAATGCACCATTGAATCATTTTTTTCATGCGAATAAACTTGTAACATGCCATAAACCATGACCAAAATAGGTGATTCCATATTGTATTTACAAAGATAAATATGATTCCGACATTTAGGATATTGACAATACATTTTACCGGTTTGACCCAAATGCCATGAACTGCTCAAAACCTTTTGCGAACTCATCCGTATGTAGGCCCAGCGATGGATCATGTGGAGGTTTGTCCATCAACAATCAAAAAAAAAATCAAAAGAATTTGAAGAAGATTTATGAGATATTTTTTTAAAATGTTGTAAACGAGAGTGGATGCACATTTATAGGTGATTTTTTTGCTATATTTCGATGGATTTCCGACAAAATTTCAAAATTTAAATGGATATAGAACGGTATAATAACGGCTACATTTCCGTCTAAAAATTCCAACAGAGTTTTGACGGACACCTAATCCATTAGAAATGACCATGTTTTCTTGTAATGTCATGACCCACATAAATTCGATATATAAACACTCTTAAAGGCAAGCGAGAGGGAGGAGGGACGGACGAACATAGAAGACGGCAGAGGTCTGAAAATTTAAAAAATATGGTAAAAAGATAATTAACATATCACATATCAATCGCATACAAAATAATATATAACATGATTTTTTTGGGGTTTTTTGTTAAGTAGAAATATAGCATAATTAACATGATAATATATAATTGATTCTTTTTTTGGGGCAACTATATAATATATTCTTATTATCTTCAATCGGCTAAATCAAAAATATGTTTTCCATTTAGAAATTATATCAGAGTTTGCTAGTCTTCTTGGATATTTAGCTGAAACAAAAAAAAATGTTAAATTCTAATTACATGAATCTTTTGGAATAATAAAATCCTATTTATTGTATATTAACTATTAATACCTTTCTGATCTGGCTAAGAGTAGAAACTATATGGTCTTCCATCATATTGAGTCGGCTCAAATCATCAACTCTATATGGGTTCTCCCAGTCCCTTATAAATGAATAAACATTCGTTTTCGTAAACAAATAGTTAATATCATTAGTAAGTAAATGTTTTTATACAGCTACATCTGTTCATCAGATTTGATGGGAAATTTTGTTTCTTGGGTATCATTAACTAAAAAAAAATGTTTTTAATAGAAACTTCAGTCATGATTTTTTTTTTTTTTTGTGGGTATCATTACCTCAAATTATTTTAGCAAAAAAAATCATTACCTCAAAATTGATATAGTCTCATCAAGCGATTCCCTGGCTTCTCTCAGTTCAATTACCTTATCATCTTCCTGAATTTTCATAATTATTGTATATATAATAAACAATTAGTTCAAAACAAAAAATTGAAGTACAATTCTTTCGAATACTTTTAACTATTTCTGTACCTGGAGCACTTCATCTCTGCAATGAATTTAGCAAAATTAGATCCGGTCTTGTGAGCATATGCATATTTTCTTAATATAAATAATTATAATTGAACCCTTAAAAATACGCATACATAAATACATAATTATACCTTATGGATGAAGGATGATGATTTTCACAGGGAATTTCTGTATTTTTCTTGTTCAACAGCTTCTTCAACGTCTATACATTTAGAGAAAAAATGAATTTCACATAACAACAAAAATGGAAAATTTAAACTCAGTTTTTCGTGAAATTGGCAAGTGAAATATCAGACTTATATTTATAAGTTATGAGTAAAACAAACCTTTATTGTGTAGGCCCTCCTAAATGCGTACATACAACAACCAACGATGTATTATTAAGTTAAGAGAAATTAGCAACCATAACAAAAAAAATTATAATTAACCGAATAATTAGAAAAACTTTTGGTTACTATATTCTCGACGGTGAACAAAGTCAAAGCTAAACCCTTATAGAAGTATTTGGATACGAAAGCCTTGGTATCTAACTGTAGAAACAGAACTTCAAACAGCGGACGTAACTAACTATAAGTTTTAGCCAAAAGTTGCTAGCCAAACACACAATACGCATCAGAAAAATAAAGAATACGGAGAAAAAAAATAACGGATGTAATCATCTGTTAGCGAATAAGACTTTACTTCGGAAAACATCGTCAAATTCACTTGTCATGTTATGTCATTCTTAACATATGACGCATATATCTGCATATGTAATAATTTGTTTTTCGGAAGTTTTGTATATTGACTTTGTAACACTATATTGATATTAATGAAATTGTTTGTTTGTTTGTCGTAAAAAAAAAAAAACTATAATATATACTAATGTACTCTTTATGACACACAACACACACATATATATATATATATATATATATATGAGTTCTCATTTTCCTCATTTCTTTCTCTTTCTTAGTTATTATAAATTTTTATTCCCACCTCTCATCTTATTTACTTTATATCTTGTAAGAAAAACTAATTCAACCCATAAATTCTACAAGAAACAATTATAGATTTTTCTCCACAGATATCAAATTTTTTTTTTAAATGACAGAAATTTCTTAAAAATGAATATGTTTCTAAGTGAAAAGCACTATTTTATATAGAATAGAACACATAGACCGAAACGGTTTCTGCGTAGAAACTATAAATATAGTGATTTTTTTTCAAAATTAAGAAAATACATGATTTTTTTTTTAATTTTTGGGATTATTTTTTGGGTTTAAACTTATTTTAGGTTAGAGTTTAAGTTTTGGGATTTAGAGTTTATTTATGTAGAGATTATGGTAAATGGAACTAAAATAGAATTTTTGTAAGTCTATATACAATAGCTAGATTAATGCATATTTCTACATGGAAATCATAGAATATAAAATACATAATTTTTGAATTTTGTGTTTATTTATAGGGTTTGAAACTTATTTGTTTGGGTTAGAGTTTAGTCTTTTGGGTTGATGATTTATTATTTCGAATTTAGAATTTAGTTATGTATGAATTATGGTAAATTGAGTAAAAATAGAATTCACATTAGTCTATACAGAATATGTAGATTGCACGTGTTTTATATGGAACGATGCGTTCTTAACTACAATCACTTATCTATATTTTAAGAAATTGATGTTTGTTTTAAAATATTAAAACCATGTTAGACACGAAAGTAATTTTAGTGAGGTGATGAAATTTAATCAATTTTATCAAGAAATTCAATAAAAAAAACAAACAAAATGAGATGGGATAAACTTTTTTGGTATGCATTTTACACACTAAATAACATAATGAAATAGTATAGAATGAAGGAAAGAGAAGATGATGTGTTTTTGTTTTAGAGGTAAATTTGTGTATTTACACACTAAATAATTACTTGTTTAATAAGCCAATTTGTATAGTTATATTTTTTTATTTTATGTTCCTTTTAGTTATTAAACAAATTGACCTTTAATTTAAATTAGAACAAACAAATAAAACCATGCCAATATAATAATATAATAATCAAATAAAAATCGGAAAGATCAAACCTCTCTTCCCGATCTTGTTCTGACATCATGGAAAGCTTCTCCAAGATACTACTAAGGGGTCTGCATTTTCATAAGCATAATTTTAAAGCAAATATTGGTAATTTAAATCCATAACTGACAAACAATTCTATAATAAAACTCTATATGTCTAAATAAATTCAAAAATCAGCATTTTTTTGGATACTATCACTCGTAAACTGAAATTTAAAAAAACCAAAAAACCCCAAATGGAAACCGCACCAAAATCTCCAACATGTTACATGTTAGTATATGAGTCTAACTGGAATGTATTTTAATGAGATAAAGTCCTCATGAATGATAGATTTATGTGCATTTTTTGTAATATTCACCAGTTAGTTAGAAATGATGGGAAAGAGAATTCTATTCATCCCGTATTATGAATGAAGAAAAAGAACTATTGTTTGAAAAGTTATTCCAGATCTCAAAAGCAGTAAAAAAGTTGGATGTTTATTCCATTCCATTAAGTTCGGTAGATCATTATCTCTTTTATTCAGCAAATTCCTTTTATTAATTACCAGTTACACCCTATATGTTTTATTCAATTATATTATTTTTTTTTTAAAAACTTCTGTTCAAATATTTAATAGTTTTGGAAATAAAAAATAAAAATAAAAATAATTAAAGAACAAGAAGACCTAGAACGAGAGTGGAAAAGGGTAGGCTTGGAGGTGGGAGAAAAGACAAGCAGACCAACATCAACATCGCACAACACTGCCATTTCCTCAGCCTTCTTAAAAAGTCCCTTTTTGCGTTTTGAGTATTTGCTGCTTCTCTCTTTGGGACACTCTATTCTCTTCAATTCTATTTTCTTCCTCCCCATATTTTTTTTCAACTGTTCTTCTTCTTTCAAGTGATCTCCTCATCTGTATATATTTTTATAAATAGGATTTGAAGGAAGTTTATCTTATGGTGATTAGAGATCTTCATTACATAAATGTATTTTGAAAAGCTATTATTATTTTTGATACTTCTAGATTTGGTTTCACAGATTTTAATTGATATAATTAGTTTCCCACAAGATACACAAAGTGGTTTTGTTGTTGTTTGACACACAAATGGACATGAATCCTGATTATGTTCATTTCGACTTTTAATCTAAATTTAGTTCGATCAAATACAAGTAGCAAACAAAAAAAATACATATTAATATACACGTAACACTATTCTTATTTTTTCTAAACTTTAATTTTTTTTTAATACATTCATAAATAATGATCAGATTGCATCCCATTTTTAATGTGTGGCTATAAAGATGATAAAAGTAGCAATAAATCTAATAGAAATTAGAAGAATAACCCTAATTAATGTTAGGCTCGGATTCCACCCGCTCGAAATTAACCGTTTGAAAACAATTAAGTATGGAGACATCATCTTGGTAGAACCGAGCTGAGGACGAGAAGAAGACGAGTGAGCCAAAGCCCGGCTCGGTCCCATTCTGTTTGCCTCGACAAGATCCGCCTCGGCCACCTCATGCAAAACGGGACCGAGCCGAGACGAGATCAATACCATTTCTTAGACCAAACCGAGATTAGATCAAGACTATACCGATCCGGTTTGTCTTTGTTCAATGTTGTGGGCCAAAGTTGAGCACCTTCTTGGGCCGAAGCCAATTCCTCCTGGGCCGAGGTGAAGATTGGGTACCAGTTGTTGTGGGCCGAGTTAGTTGACCCAAGCGACCAATCAATAGGAAACCCTAGGCGAGGTTTTTAGTTAGCGGCCGCGCAGAGGAGAGAGGAAATGTTCCAGATCTTCCCGAGATCCTCGTTCACAAAACTTATATAAATAGTTAGCATTGTCATTGGTAGCAGGGGAGGCTTTTTGGACCCTAGCAAGAGCACTTAGCAATATCAACTCATCATCTTGTAAAAGCATATCAAATCAGCAATAAAACCATCTTTGGATCCTTTCTCGTATTTTCGTGCAAAGAAACTTTTGTTCCCTTTAAAATTCATCGACAAGTTTTGATTGTTCGAGTTTCGACTCCCACAATTTGGCGCCGTCTGTGGGGACATAGAAGTTTTCTTACTCACGAAAATCACCAAGAACGAGATCTAAAGAGATGGCCGAAGATCAGCAAAGAAGTGGTGACAACACAAGTAACAACGGCGACGACCCTCTAGTAGGTAGAGTCGATCCCATCAGCACTCCCCCTACAACCACGAAGACAAACTCGGCGCCCTTAGCCAAACTGAAGAATATGCTCGTCGTACTGCTGAAGAAGGCGGAGGAGCAAGACAAGCTGAACAAAACCCTGTTAGATAGAGTTGAGACGCTGGCATCGGAGAGCCGAACCAGAGATCTGCATACTGGACACCTTGGCTCGCAATGAATCCACCAAGAATGCCTACGAGGAGGCTCGGCCTCAACCCGACGGTCCTCGATTTCTCAACACCCGCAGGTATCTCGGTGAACGCAAAAGGAATGCCACCGTTGAACCCGTCTGACGAAGTGACACCCGCAGCGATGAGGCCACTCCTACCCGATCTACTTCGGTCGGATCATGGAACGGACCAACAAACCGACAATCGCACATGATTTCGCCTCGGGGCAACATCCGCGATGACCAATAATGGAAGGATCCAAGGTGGAAGAAGCAACACCTCGAGCCGTATCACAAGCGGCAAACTCGCCTCGGCACTAGAAGGAGCAAGAGTTGCAGGGGACATCCCTGGATCATGTCAGCTCAGCAACAATTTGACAGAAGAGGAAGAAACTCTTCTCTCGGTGGAACAGACGCAACGCACTGACGATTTGAGAAGGGCGAATCGAAGTCAATACGATGAGCCGATAGGACCGAGCCGAGTCCAGATAGAGCAAATGAACAAAATTAAAGCTTCCTTGGCCCAGAACAATGCCGAGATGCGAACCATTCGTTTAAAGGTACATCACGCAATCAGCGCAGCGCTCGAGATCGACCGGATGTTAAAGGAAACGCAGAGAACCCCCTTCACAACTCGGATCACCGAGGCAACTGTGTTCGACCCCGAAAAAATCAGGATTCCATTCTATGACAGAACAACCGATCCGAAAGCTCACATAACAACTTTCCGCATAGTAGTGGGCCGAGCCAAACTCAAAGAAAGCGAGAAAGACGCTGGATTCTGCCTCATGTTCGTCGAACATTTGAAGGGAGCTGCCCTCGGTTGGTTCTCAAGGCTGGAGAGAAACTCGATCGATAACTTCCAGCAACTGTCGGCCGAGTTCCTGAAACAATAGTCCGTATTAATGGAACGAGGGACTTCTGACGCCGACTTATGGACCATGACGCAAGCACCGACGGAATCACTACGAAACTTCGTGGGACAATTCAAGACAGTGGTGTCAAAGGTAGAGGGCGTAAGCGATCGAGCTGCACTCATCGCGTTAAAGAAAGCACTATGGTACAAGTCGGATTTCCGAAAAGAGGTCGCGCTAAACACGCCTCAAACAATTCAAGACGCCTTACACCGAGCCTCAGACTTCATAATCGATGAGGAGGATATGAAGATTCTTGAAGAGAAGTACGAGCCGACAAAGTCAACAAGCCGAAATATCGTCTCGGCCCCAAATCCATCAAACCCCCGGAAGAATGCTCAGAGCGGAGGGTTCATACATCACGAAGGACCCAAGTTCTAAGGCGCTCACAACTATCAAGTAGGAATCGGATAGGGCAAAGCCCCGTGGAATACATGGACAAGAAACTCTAGCAACTTCGATGAGAAGGCCTGTTGCAAACATCATCAGTGCTACAGACATCTCACAGCCAACTACCGAAGTCTAGGTGCGAAATTGGCGGCTACATTTATGGCAGAAGAGCTCGTCAACACACTAACCCTCAAAGACTTTGAGCGTGAACGAGAGAACAACCAGAATCGACCGCACCGAGGTGGCCAGGCGGAACAAAATCAAGATGAAATCCCGAAGCGAGGAAGGAAAAACGACGAGGAAGAACCACATGGTCCTCGGAGAAGGATCAACATGATAATGGGAGGATCCCGATATTGCGCAGACATGGTGTCATCAATCAAGGCTTACCAGCGCCGAGCCGACGCCAAAATCAACTTGTCGGAACCTCCCAATGTCCCAAACGTCGTCATCTCTTTCACTGAAAATGAGACCACTGGGATCGACATACCACACAATGACCCTCTTGTCATCATGCTAACCATCCGGGATCACAACGTGGCAAGGATATTAATAGACACAAGGAGCTCTGTCGATGTAATTTTATGAGACACAAGGGGTTCCGGTTGGATTCAGCCTCGATGATCTTCATGAAAGTTGTAGCCAGATGAGTTATCTATCCACAGGAGGTCGTTTGAGGTCATTCAGATGCGTATTCCAGGAGCTACGGCAATGTTACTAAGGGCATGTCTTACAGGCCGCGAGACAATGCCGACCAGCATTGGATCGACACAAGAAAGATTAGTACCGACCTGGTCTGGACCGGTACTAACTGGTCGGTACAAAGGCAAAGATTAGTACCGACCTGTCCTAGCTCGGTACACTTGGTCGGTACTAATCCACTCCCAAGTCCATCCTTATGAAGCCATCCGAAGTGTCTTAAAGATCTGGCATAACGAAGAGGTTACGGTCAGATTCAACGTCAATGATCTTCATGAAAGATGTAGCCAGATGAGTTATCTGTCTACTGAAGGTAGTTTGAGATCATTCGGACATATATTCCAGGAGATATCACGATTTTACCGAAGGTGTATCCGTCTGGCCGCGAGACCAACGCCGACCAGCATTGGATCAGCACAAGTAAGCCCAGTACCGACCCATCCTAGACCGGTACTATCTGGTCGGTACTGAAGCAGAGAGTGGTACCGACCCAGCTTCACTCCCCATACCGATCCAGATTGGATCGGTACAAAACCCAGTCTGTTTTCATCGAAGCCAGCCTAAGTCACCCAAAGATCGCGCCACACGAAGAAATTGCGTTCAGATTCAGCTCTCGACGTCTTCATAGAAGTTGTAGATAATTGAGTTGGATGTCTACTGGTTGTGACTTCAAGTCATTCGGAGCGGTAGTTTGAAAGATACATTAGATTTAGCGGGGACGTGTCCGGCTGGCGCCGAAACGAGTGTTGCTCAAAAGAGATTAGTACCGACTCATCCTGGGTCGGTACTGCCAAACGGTACTAATCATGCATCGAACAGCTCATCATTTCTGCCGGCTAAAACTAATCCTGCATCGACCAGCTCATCATTTCTGCCGGCTAAAACTCTTCCTGCACGATCCAAGCGCACCAATGCCGACCTGTCTTAGCTCGATGTTACCCGACCAGTACAAGGAAGAAATCTGTACCGACCCGCAGGCCCTTATGTGACCACGACCCAGATCCAACCGGGTCAATACCCTTGAAACCTAATTTTTGTAGCAAGCTTTCTTCTTTCTAGAGTTGGGTTTTATCCCAAACTCTTCTTATGATTTTGGAGGGATTTTGATTGTTCTTCATACAAATGCCACTCTAGAGAAGATTTATTCACCCTTATCTTTATATTAATGCATCTTCTTTATCCTTATGTCTTTTTATCTTTTGTNTCTGGACCGGTACTAACTGGTCGGTACAAAGGTAAAGATTAGTACCGACCTGTCCTAGCTCGGTACACTTGGTCGGTACTAATCCACTCCCAAGTCCATCCCCATGAAGCCATCCGAAGTGTCTTAAAGATCTGGCATAACGAAGAGGTTACGGTCAGATTCAGCGTCAATGATCTTCATGAAAGATGTAGCCAGATGAGTTATCTGTCTACTGAAGGTAGTTTGAGATCATTCGGACATATATTCCAGGAGATATCACGATTTTACCGAAGGTGTATCCGTCTGGCCGCGAGACCAACGCCGACCAGCATTGGATCAGCACAAGTAAGCCCAGTACCGACCCATCCTAGACCGGTACTATCTGGTCGGTACTGAATCAGAGAGTGGTACCGACCCAGCTTCACTCCCCATACCGATCCAGATTGGATCGGTACAAAACCCAGTCTGTTTTCATCGAAGCCAGCCTAAGTCACCCAAATATCGCGCCAAACGAAGAACTTGCGTTCAGATTCAGCTCTCGACGTCTTCATAGAAGTTGTAGATAATTGAGTTGGATGTCTACTGGTTGTGACTTCAAGTCATTCGGAGCGGTAGTTTGAAAGATACATTAGATTTAGCGGGGACGTGTCCGGCTGGCGCCGAAACGAGTGTTGCTCAAAAGAGATTAGTACCGACTCATCCTGGGTCGGTACTGCCAAACGGTACTAATCATGCATCGAACAACTCATCATTTCTGCCGGCTAAAACTAATCCTGCATCGACCAGCTCATCATTTCTGCCGGCTAAACCTCTTCCTGCACGATCCAAGCGCACCAATGCCGACCTGTCTTAGCTCGATGTTACCCGACCAGTACAAGGAAGAAATCTGTACCGACCCGCAGGCCCTTATGTGACCACGACCCAGATCCAACCGGGTCAATACCCTTGAAACCTAATTTTTGTAGCAAGCTTTCTTCTTTCTAGAGTTGGGTTTTATCCCAAACTCTTCTTATGATTTTGGAGGGATTTTGATTGTTCTTCATACAAATGCCACTCTAGAGAAGATTTATTCACCCTTATCTTTATATTAATGCATCTTCTTTATCCTTATGTCTTTTTATCTTTTGTTCTTCATGTTTAGACTTTAGGGTTTTCGTTGGTTTTTGGATCATGCTTGATTATTGATGGTTTGATGATTGATTTGTGATGCTTATGTGCTTAATCATTGCTTTACTTTCTTTCTAAGTGATCTTAATGCTAGATTGGGCTTGAGAAAGTCAACCTAGATCTTTGGGAATTTCACACCCAAAAGGTGTTTGATGAAATTCCCCAAAGAACTTAGAAAGAGATAAACATTCTTAACCTATGAGAGTAGTTGCTTAAGGTGTTTATTGGTTGATTTGAATATTGATCTTAATGCTTGCTAATCATTTAATCACAAATGAGAATTTGATCTTGATTTAGTGATTAGCAAAGGGATTAGTGCATTGAGAGAGGATTAGTCATAATTAGTGATCTTAACCTAAGGAATAGCATAGATTGTGCGTATTAGCATCGTTAGTCAATTGTCTTGATGATTAGATGATGACGATTTAGGTTACATCTTGTTAGATCCTTCACTTAGGTTGATCTTAAAGCTAGTTTTGGATTGAGAGATTAAAACTAGAGAGGTGTTCGATGAAATGCTTGAACCAAACCTTTTGTGAGCCTTTCATGCCTAGCCAATGAGAGTTGATGTCTAGGGTGATTAGTGAACTAAGTGGAATTGGAGATTAAAGCTTGTTAATCATCTCATCACAAACGAGAGTTCGTCATAATTGTGAATTCCATGTTCTAGGATAGTGTTTAATTCAATCTAAATCATCATTGTTTGTTCATTAATCATCTTCTTGATAGTTAATTCATTTTCCAACACTTCTAGCCTTTGTTTTCTTTCTTGCATTTTACTTTCTTAATCTAAAAACATAAAAACCCAAAAACATTTGCTCTAGCTTAGGAAGGTTCATGTATTCTTAGTGCATTGATCTTAACCCCTATAGATTGACACCTCTTATGCTACAATGACAAGCATAGAAGAATTGATATGAACATAATAAAAATCTAGTATCAATTTGGCGCCGTTGCCATTGGGGTTTAGCATTGATCATTAGGATTTTGAATCTTTTTGAGACTAAAGCCTTTTTATTTTCTTTTGTTGCTAATCTTTTCACTTTTCTTGTGATTTTCATGAAGGAAGTGACAATGAGGAAGCAACCGTCAAGCTAGTGACGTTAAACGCGCCCTTGGGGACCTCCCCAAGCCTATCCCTCGTCAAGCTTGCGACACAAAACAAGCATGAATTAAGAGGACTACGCTCCTCAACAATAAGGGACGACAAATTTGGGTCGGATCGGTCTATGATGTCTCTTGGGTCCAAGGTCGTGGTGTGTGATGAAAGGAGGGTTCGGCCACAACATGTCACACTCCTCTCCTCCTCGATTCAATTCCAAGGTATGATTCTCACTCCATTTCATTGTATATACATTCTTGCATAGTTTTTACCTTCTCCTTGACTTTTTTTGCACCGGGATGGTGCAATTCAAGTTTGGGGGAGGGGTTTATGTCATTTAACCTTCTGTTTTGTGATCTTATTTTGCCTTTGCATCTTGAGTCTCATGCATATCATGCATTTTCAATAAATTTGAAATTTTTTGAACTTTTGTGCATTCCATATAGGATCGAGTCTAGATAGCATATAAGGTAGTTTTGCATGAGCATTAGGAGCAATGACAGATTTATCCTTGTAGAGTACCATTTTTAGAGCTTGATTCAATGCCCTCGTTGCTTGTTGTTTGATGCTTTTGATCTCGTGTTGAAATCAAGGATGAACCATATTTTGATCTCGCGTTTCATTACTAGGGTCTTAGCTAAAGCAAGTTTTGATTTGATTCCAATCCTACTTAAGTGAGAACCATAATTTTGACATTGAAAATATCATACTTGTGCATTGCATAGTGAATTCATGGTTACCATATACATACTTGGGCTCTCTTATCCTTTTCACCACTCTTTTGCTAGTCCAAGTAGCCGATTCCCATCACTGGAACGGTTTTCCATACCTTTAACCTACCCTCCTTTCAAGCCAAATTCTTTAGTGTGCGTATGTGAGGCCTAATTTTTCGAGTAAGCTTGGCAAAAAGTGTTGAGTTTTGGGCGACAAGGATAGGATTGCATGTAGATCTAGCCGAACATCAAAGGCTAGACTAGGCTAGGCTCCTGGGAAAGGGAAGTTTTGGGTTTGGTGTGAACGAAAATGTGTGACCAATGGAATTATGGATAAGAATGAAGTGGGTTCAAAAAGGAGAAAGTGAAGGTGAAAGGGGAATGCAATATTGTGACGTGGTTAGTGCAAGTTATCAAGAATAGCTCTTAGTGATAGTTATAGCCTCATAGAAGCAAAGGAAAAAGCCAAAAATTGGCTAAGGAATCAATTGGTAAATGATGAGGCAATGCAAAGAAAAGAAAAAAAGAAGAGCTAAAGACACAACAAAAAGAAGCACGAAACCACAAGATTCAATGAAGAAGAAGAAATTCCCCAAGTGAGAAAAAGATGAAGTGGAAGAAAAAGTTCACGTATGAGGCATGAAGGAAAAAAGGCCAAGTGAGAAAAGGGTAGCTTAGGATGAGGACTTCATGGGTAGATATGCTAGGGCTAGAGACATTTTAGGCATTGGGTAGATGTGAATCTATCCTTGTATGCATAGATTGCCTTGTACTCTTAACATTTTGCTAAAGCTTGCTCATTCATTGAGAGATCCCTTGCATTGGAGTAATCCCATACATTTGATATCATCTTTATCTCAAAACCTTTACCCTAGCCAAATGGATTCACTTGCCTTGCGTAAGCATGATTCACTCGAAACGATTAATGAATGTTAAATGATTGGATGACATGAATACTTGTGTAGGTTGAGGCTTGAATTTGATTCGTGTAGGGAAGGATATGGCTAGCTCTTTTTGAGTAGACTTGTTTGATCGCATCTTAAAGCTAGTAACTTGTACATTGAGTTGAACTCTTTTTATGGTACTTTTGGATTTGAGCTCCCATTTTGATATTCTTTCTCTTCTTAGTATTGTTTGCTTGAGGACAAGCAAATGTTTAAGTTTGAGGGAGTTGATATTCTCATATATTGCATGTTTTAGCATACATTTCACTTAGAGTTTTGTGTCATTTACATGCATAATCATGGTTTCGTCTAGCATTTTGGTCTTTATTAGAGTTTAGGATGTTTCATTAGGTCCTAGAGAGTTTTTGCATGCATTTGGAGTGTTTGTAGGTGTTTTGGAGGCATTTGGAGATATTTGGAGTCATGGAGCAAAGTAGGATGTAAAGTTCATTCGTCACGCCGGAAAGATGCAGCTAAACGACGACCTTCCGTTCATATTCAGCCTCAGTGGAGTTTGAATCAGGTCATTCGGACGTGCGGTTTGGAGATATGTCCTTTTTACTGAAGCCATGCCCGACTAGCCGCGAAGCTGTCAACCAATACCGACCAGCATTGGATCGGTCCATTGGATCGGTATTGCAAGAGAGACTTGTATCAACCATAAGCTCTTCTCAATACCGCTCCAGATCAGCTCAGCATGAAGGCTCAAGAATATTAGTACCGACCTGTTCTGGAGCGGTACTACTTGGTCGGTAGAAACACGGCAGTGCAGGTCAGTCCATTTGTACCGGCTGAACAAAGGGGTTCCGGTCGGATTCAGCCTCGATGATCTTCATAAAAGTTGTAGCCAGATGAGTTATCTGTCCACAGGAGGTCGTTTAAGGTCATTCGGATGCGTATTCCAGGACATACGGCAATTTTACTAAGGGCATGTCTTACAGGCCGCGAGACAATGCCGACCAGCATTGGATCGACACAAGAAAGATTAGTACCGACCTGTTCTGGACCGGTACTAACTCGTCGGTACAAAGGCAAAGATTAGTACCGACCTGTCCTAGCTCGGTACACTTGGTCGGTACTAATCCACTCCCAAGTCCATCCCCATGAAGCCATCCGAAGTGTCTTAAAGATCTGGCAGAACGAAGAGGTTACGGTCAGATTCAGCGTCAATGATCCGCATGAAAGATGTAGCCAGATGAGTTATCTGTCTACTGAAGGTGGTTTGAGATCATTCGGACATATATTCCAGGAGATACCGCGATTTTAACAAAGTGATTAGTGCCACGAGAGTTGATTAGTCATAATTGTGAATTCCATGTTCTAGGATAGTGTTTAATTCAATCTAAATCATCATTGTTTGTTCATTAATCATCTTCTTGATAGTTAATTCATTTTCCAACACTTCTAGCCTTTGTTTTCTTTCTTGCATTTTACTTTGTTAATCTAAAAACATAAAAACCCAAAAACATTTGCTCTAGCTTAGGAAGGTTCATGTATTCTTAGTGCATTGATCTTAACCCCTATGGATTGACACCTCTTATGCTACAATGACAAGCATAGAGGAATTGATATGAACATAATAAAAATCTAGTATCAGACAGAACGATGACTCTCGGCACAATCAAACTACCATTTCATGCAAAAGGCGTGACAAAGATCGTGGACTTTTCCGTGGCAGATCACCCAACAATATACAACGTCATTATGGGAACTCCGTGGATAAATTCCATGCGAGCTATCCCATCCACCTATAACCTCTTGATATTAGCATATTTCACCTCTTTTAAGCATTCATTTAGTTTAGGTTTCATCTTTTTTGCATATGTCTCATAGCATTTCTCTTGCGTTTTGTTCTCGTTTAGAGTTTAGGGTGTTCATACTATATCCTAGAGAGTCTTGCATGTTTTGGAGTATGTTTCTAGGTGTTTGGAGACTTTTGAACACCTTGGAGGAGCTTGCACTTGGGCTTGGATCGTGAGGAGATGGCTAGGAGCAATGGTGAACTCGGATTCGCCATACCGGCCCACAGCACCGGCCGGTCACCAACCAGTATCGCAACTTTGGCCGAGACAGGGAGAATACCGGACCGCCACTACCTGGTGTCAAGACGCGTCCACTTCTCCTCCCTTCGCCACACCGGCACGCTACACCGACCCGCACTCGACCGACACTAAGACGAAGCCTCGGACAGGGAAAATGCCGGGCCATTGTACCGGCCCGTTACTAGCCGGTGTCCCAGCGGCAAGCAGCGCAGGACCGTCCCTCGACCATGCAGTATGTCCCGTTCGGTACGCAACCATCACGCGGACAAGCCAAATGCCGACCAGCAGTACCGGCCCGTCTCGACCCGGCGTGGAGCTCCCAGCCGAAGACACTTACACCGGCCCGCAACACTCTTCAACCATCGACTGGTGCCGAGATGCAGGACACGGTATGTCGGCCCGCTCTCGACTGGCATGACAGCCCGGTACTCGACCAACACTCGGACAAGGGAAATGCCGGCCCGCCATACCACTCCATCTCGACCCGACACAAAACCCTCGACCGAAGACACCTCACACCGGCCCGCCATACCGGATCACCACTGGTCGGTGTAGATTGTGCGACCCAAGACCCGACCGGGTCAATACCCGGTCGCCTACATTTTACTATAAATACTCTAAACCTAATTTTTCTTAATCTAAGTTTTTCTCTAAGCTAAAAACCTTCTTTTTAGGGTTCTAAGTGTTCTTGTGATTTGTAAGAGACATCTTCTTTTATTTATGCAATTTAAGTTTGAATTTCTTGATTTCTATCTTCTATCTCTTATTTCTTAATCAAATAATCACATAATCATGGGATTTAACATGTTCTTCAGATGATTTGTTGGCTCTTCCATGATTAGTGAGTAGTCTCTTAGGATCTTGGGATGAGGTAGATTTAGGGTGATCTAATGGTTGATTCATGATGTTTAGGGTTAGATTTACCAATTTCCTTTCTTGTTAAGTGTGCTTAATGCTAGATTAGGTTAGAGATAATCAATATAGGCTTTAGGGAATTTCACACCCATAAGGTGTTTGATGAAATTCCCCAAAAAACTTAGTAAGAAATAAACACGCTTAGCGTATGAGAGTAGTTGTCTAGGGTAATTATTGGTTGATTTGAATGTTGAATTTAATTCTTGTTAATCATTCTATCACAAATGAGAATTTGTTCTTGATTTAGTGATTGGCAAAGTGATTAGTACCTTGAGAGAGGATTAATCATAATTAGTGATCTTAACCAAGGGATTAGCATTGTTTGAGTATTGAATATCATGAATTAGCTATGGGATCATCTTATTTCCATAAACTCATCCTTGGATTCGCCTTTTATTATTGCATTTAACTTCGTTTAGTGTTGCTAGTTCTTGTTCCTTGTTACTTTTGATTTAGATTGCTAGAATTAATCCCGAAACCAAATCATATTTGCTTAACTTGAATAGTTCTATGTATTCTTGGTGCTTGAGAAACTAAAACCCATTTGGATTGATCCTTAAATACCACAATGATATGAGTGGGGTTTGAGTAATTGATTAGTAAAATCCTACTATCAATTTGGCGCCGTTGCCAATTGGGTTTAGCTTTCAACATTAAGATTTTAGATCTTCTTGAAATTAAGCTTTCTTTCTACTTTTGTTACTAATCTCTTTTACTTTTTGTTGCCATCTCTATCTTATAGGTGCATGCATACCCGTTCTAGAGGCGAGGACAACCTAGTTCAAGCATGGGACGACATTCATTTTTGGATCGAGGAAGTAGAGCACGGTGACAAAGGGAACAACAACTACACGTCGAACGTTTGGGTATGGAGAACTTGGACGACATACCGGTTGGTAACAACAACGGGCAATTTGTCAATCAACAAGGCAACGGTGGTAATGGAAACCACTACGCTCAAGGTTGCCAAGCTCAACACAACCCACCACCACCCGCCCGGCAAATGAGAGCCCCTAACCATCCACCAAGGGCTGAAAACGTGGTTGGTGCAGGTGATGCCGCCAACGCTCATCAAAACCGGCAAGGGATCCAAGCCCCTCCGATGGAGAACAATAACTTTGAAGTGAAGGCGGGATTGAACAATATGGTTCAAAGAAACAAATTCCACGGCCTATCTATGGAGGACCCGTTAGATCATACTGATTAATTCGATAGGATATGCGGGCTAACCAAGATGAACGGTGTATCGGAAGGCGGTTTCAAGCTAAGAATCTTCCCATTTTCCCTTGCAGGTAAGGCACATCAATGGGAGAAGAATCTTCCTCAAGGCTCAATCACATCATGGGATGATTGCAAGCGAGCTTTCCTTGCTAAGTTCTTCTCACCGGCTCGAACCGCCAAATTGAGCAACGAAATCTCAAGCTTCACCCAATGATCCCATGAGTCTTTCAATGAGGCATGGGAAAGATTTCGAAGCTACACTTCTCAATGACCTCATCATGGTTTCTCAAATGCATCTCTCCTAAGCACCTTCTACCGTGGTGCTTTGCCAAAGATAAGGATGCTTCTAGACACGGCCTCCAATTGGAACTTCTTGGCCAAAGATGTTGATGAAGCCATGGAACTCGTAGAGAATCTAGCTCAAAGCGACGACACGTATGGTGATGATTATGATCGTGCCACACGAACTACGAGTGATTTTGATGAGCAGAAGCGGTCTAAGGAGATGAAGATTCTCACCGAGAAGATGGACAAGCAAGTTTCAATGATTGACAAGCTCCTTAGCGCTTCTCACAAACCGGTTGGAGACCTCGAGGAAAACCAAGGTTACTAAGAGGAAGAAGGGGGCATTGGTACACAAGAAGAGATGAATTATGTGGGTAATCAAGGCTACACAAGGGGCGGTTTCAACAACAACTACCGCAACCACCCAAATTTCTCTTACCGAAACCCAAATGTGGAGAATCCACAAGATCAAGTCTACCGTCAGAGCAACCAAGCTCCCCAACAAAAGCAATTCACTCAACAACAACAAGGTCACACCAACAAGGCTATGTTCCCAAGAACAATTTTCAAGGGAACCAAGGCGGGTTTCAACCCAAGCAAGGCTTTGCTCCACCCGGTTTCATGCCACAAGCTCAAGGGAATGGCTCTACCTCTCAAGATGTTGATATGAAGAACATTCTCCAACAAATTCTTCAAGGGCAAGCCAATGGAGCAATGGAGATTAGTAAGAAGATGGCGGAGATCCACAACAAAGTGGATTGCTCCCATAATGATCTCACGTCTAAGTTTGAGACATTGAGCTCTAAAATCAAGCAACTTGAAGGCAAGGGAGTGAGTTCTTCGTCACGGCCACAAGGTCAATTGCCGGGAAAGCCCAAGACTAATCCCAAGGAATATGTGAACGACATCACACTTTGATGTGGCAAGGAACTTCCCCCTCGTGAAGCCCATAGGGTCGATGAGGACATCGATGCCCAAGTTGGGGGGGAGACGCTTGAAACCGAAGAAGGTGTGATTAAGAATGGTCTTGAGGATATATATGACTAGAAGAAAGAGGTTGCTACTCAAGAGAAGCCTAAGAAGAAGGAAACTCCATTCGTTCCACCGCCTTACGTACCAAAGCTACCATTTCTGGGCCGCTTCAAGAAGCAATTGTTGGAGAAGTATAGGGCCGCTTCAAGAAGCAATTGTTGGAAAATGTTGAACTTACCATGCCATTGGTTGATGCTTTCTTACTTGTGCCACAATACGCCAAATTTCTTAAGGATGCCATCAAAGAGAGATCGAAGGAGATGGAGAGCATGGTGGTGCTAACTCACAAATGTAATGCCATCATTAAAAAAAGGGTGATCCCGAAGAAGCTTGGTGACCCCGGTAGTTTTACTCTCCCTTGTGCTCTTGGACCATTAGCTTTCAACAAGTGTTTATGCGATCTTGGAGCAAGTGTTAGCTTGATGCCGCTTTCGGTTGCAAAGAATCTCGGGTTTGTTCGATACAAAGCTTGTAGGATATCTCTCGTGCTAGCGGATAGATCGGTGAGGCATCCAATTGGAAAGCTTGAAGACTTACCCATCATGATTGGGGATTTTGTAGTGCCTAACGACTTTGTTGTGCTTGAGATGGATAAAGAGCCTACGGATCCACTTATCTTTGGGAGACCGTTCTTAGCTACCGCCGGTTCTATAATTTATGTGAGGAGAGGCAAGATCGATCTCCATTTGGGGAAGAACGCTATCTTAAGATTTGACATCAATGACGTGATGAAGAAACCCACAATTGATGGTCAAATGTTCTACATCGAGGTGATGAATGAGTTAGCGGATGAGCTCTTGGAAGAATTGAACCTTGAACAACATTTGCAAGTTTCTTTGACCAAAGATCATGGAGAGCATGGGTATCTACATGGGGCAAGTGAAGGGTACAAGAAGCTTTTGGATTCACACAAAGCTTTGGATGGAGAGAATACATACTTGGAGTTGGCTCAAGTGGCGTACAACATAAGTATGGTTGAGACAGAGAATCACGTTGAGCATGAAGCTACCAATTGTAAGACTTTCTTGGATGAGGATGATTGGAGCGAGCTCAAGGCGCCTAAGGTGGACCTCAAACCGCTTCCAATAGGGCTAAGGTACGCTTTCTTAGGTCCCAATGAGCCTTATCCGGTTATTGTGAATGATAGCCTTAGTGATGATGAGTTATCCACTCTATTGCACGAGTTGCGTAAGTTTAGGAGATCCATTGGATATTCACTTGATGATATCAAAGGCATATCTCCTACACTTTGCACTCACCGCATACATCTAGAAGATGAAACGAGGACCTCCATAGAACATCAAAGACGGTTAAACTCGAATTTGAAAGAGGTTGTTAAAAAAGAGATCCTCAAGCTTCTAGACGCGGGAATCATATATCCGATCTCGGATAGCACATGGGCGGTGCACGTGGTTCCCAAAAAGTGTGCGATAACCGTGGTTAAAAATGAGAAGAATGAATCAATCCCAACTAGAACGATAACGGGTCATAGGATGTGCATAGACTATAGGAAGTTGAACTCCGCATCTAGAACAGATCACTTTCCTTTATGATATTCTCATATATTGCATGTTTTAGCATACATTTCACTTAGAGTTTTGTGTCATTTACATGCATAATCATGGTTTCGTCTAGCATTTTGGTCTTTATTAGAGTTTAGGATGTTTCATTAGGTCCTAGAGAGTTTTTGCATGCATTTGGAGTGTTTGTAGGTGTTTTGGAGGCATTTGGAGATATTTGGAGTCATGGAGCAAAGTAGGAGGTAAAGTTCATCCGACATGCCGGAAAGATGCAGCTAAACGACGACCTTCCGTTCATAAAGTCGTAGAGAAGTGAGTAAGATGTCCAGTGGAGTTTGAATCAGGTCATTCAGACGTGCGGTTAAGGAGATATGCCCTTTTTACTGAAGCCATGCCCGACTAGCCGCGAAGCTGTCAACCAATACCGACCAGCATTGGATCGGTCCATTGGATCGGTCCATTGGATCGGTATTGCAACAGAGACTTGTATCGACCAGAAGCTCTTCTCAATACCACTCCAGATCAGCTCGGCATGAAGGCTCAAGAATATTAGTACCGACCTGTTCTGGAGCGGTACTACTTGGTCGGTAGAAACACGGCAGTGCAGGTCAGTCCATTTGTACCGGCTGAACGAAGGGGTTCCGGTCGGATTCAGCCTCGTTGATCTTCATGAAAGTTATAGCCAGATGAATTATCTGTCCACAGGAGGTCGTTTAAGGTCATTTGGATGCGTCTTCCAGGAGATACGGCAATTTTACTAAGGGCATGTCTTACAGGCCGCAAGACAATGCCGACCAGCATTGGATCGACACAAGAAAGATTAGTACCGACCTGTTCTGGACCGGTACTAACTGGTCGGTACAAAGGCAAAGATTAGTACCGGTCCTAGCTCGGTACACTTGGTCGGCACAAATCCACTCCCAAATCCATCCCCATGAAGCCAGCCGAAGTGTCTTAAAGATCTGGCAGAACGAAGAGGTTACGTTCAGATTCAGCGTCAATGATCTTCATGAACGATGTAGCCAGATGCGTTATCTGTCTATTGGAGGTGGTTTGAGGTCATTCAGACATGTATTCCAGGAGATATTGCGATTTTACCGAAGGTATATCCGTCAGGCCGCGAGACCAACGCGGAGCAGCACTGGATCGGCACAAGCAAGCCCAGTACCGACCTGTTCTGGAGCAGTACAGCTTGCTCGGTACTGAGGCAGAGAGTAATACCGACCCAGATCACTCCCCATACCGACCCAGAACCGACCGGTACAAAACCCAATCTTTCCTCATCGAAGCCAGCCAAAGTCACCTAAATATCACGCCAAAAGGACAACTTACGTTCGGAATTAGCTTCGGCAGTCTTCATAGAAGTTGTAGATAATTGCGTTATCTGTCTTCTGGAAGTAGTTTCAAGTCATTCGGAGCTGTGGTTCGAAAGATACATCCGATTTAGCGGGGACGTGTTTGTCTGGCGCCCAAATGAGCTATGCGCAGGGAGTAGTGCCGCCCAACTGTACCGAACCAGGACTGGTCGGTACAGATCTCCAGAATCAGCAAAAACCAGTTTCAGCTGGGTCAATACCCGGTTTGTCCCGGGTTGACCCGGTTCGCCCACCTTCTTTTAAATAGTCCAAAAACCTAATTTTCATGATCTAAGCTTTATTTTCTCTCTTTCTCCTTGCACAAAAATGTGGTCACCTTGATTCCTCTTAGGATTTGGATGATTTTGTAAGAGATATCTTGAATTTTATGCAATTGGAAGTTTAATCTCTTTAATCTTTCATCTCTTATTCACTTAATCATGGGATTTGACATCTCTTTCATAAGATTTGTTGGGTTCTTCATGGTAAGTGAGTAGAAACTCTTTGGATCATTGGGCTTGGTAGATTAGGGATTTCTTTTGTTAATCTTTGATGTCTAGAGCTTAATGATGTTATTTCCTTTCTTATTTAGTGGTTTTAATGCTAGATTAGGCTAGAGATAGTTAATCTAGATCATAGGGAATTTCATGCACACAAAATGTTTGATGAAATTCCCAATGAACTAAATAAGAGATTTTCGGACTTAGCTCATGAGAGTGAATGTCTAAGGTGAATCTTGGCTAATAGAACTTATGATTAATGCTTGCTAATTATATTTTCACAAATGAGAATTTGATCTTGATTTTGTAATTAGTAAAGTGATTAGTGCTAAGAGATTAGGCTAATCTTGATTAGTGTTCTAGGCTTAAGGAAATGCACTTTTGTGATTGGATAGTCATCATTGCTTAACTCAAGATTTCCCCAAATCAATTGCCTTGCCCAAAGATCCTCTTTTAATCATTGTCTTAATCGTTTTTAGTGCTATTACTTGTCTACTTGTTTAATTTCAATCATTAGGTTGTTAGAAAACCAAAACCACACTTATTTGCTTGGATTAAAGAGTTTCTTGCATTCTTGTTGCATTGAACAAACCCCAATTGGATTGACACCTAAAATATTGCAATGACATGAGCATATTTAGGATTGATTCTTAGGAAAAATCATACTTATCACTTTACCGTTTATTGATCAAATGTTGGAACGATTAGCAAACCACCCGTTCTATTGCTTTTTGGATGGTTATTCAGGATTCTTTCAAATTCCCATTCACCCGAATGACCAAGAGAAGATGACATTTACATGTCCCTATGGCACATTTCCTTATCGAAGGATGCCGTTTGGACTATGTAACGCACCCGCCACATTTCGAAGGTGCATGATGTCGATCTTCTCGGATCTAATTGAGGAGATGGTCGAGGTCTTCATGGATGACTTCTCGGTCTATGGCTCCTCGTTTGCTTCGTGTTTGTCCAATCTTTGTAGGGTTCTCACAAGGTGTGAAGAGACGAACCTCGTGCTTAATTGGGAGAAATGTCACTTTATGGTGCGGGAAGGCATAGTGTTGGGACACAAGATCTCAGAAAAGGGCATTGAGGTAGATAAAGCAAAGATTGAGGTGATGATGAGTCTAGAGCCTCTGAATTCGGTCACTAGTGTTCAAAGCTTCTTGGGACATGCGGGTTTCTACCGTCGGTTTATCAAAGACTTCTCAAACATCGCGCGTCCTCTCACACGGCTCCTTTGAAAGGAAGTGGGTTCAAGTTCGATGAAGAATGCCTTGAGGCATTTTTGGAGATCAAGAAGGCTCTTGTGAGTGCACCAATAGTCCAATCACCGGATTGGGATTTTCCTTTTGAGATCATGTGCGATGCAAGTGACTACGCGGTTGGAGCGATTCTTGGGAAAAAGAAAGACAAGAAGATGCATGTGATCTACTATGCTAGTAGGACACTTGATGATACACAAGGAAGGTACTCTACTACGGAGAAAGAGCTCCTTGCAGTTGTGTTTGCTATCGAGAAGTTTAGGTCCTATGTGGTTGGCTCCAAGATCATTGTCTACACGGATCATGCCGCGTTGAGACATATCTACGCCAAGAATGACACCAAACCAAGACTTCTTAGGTGGATTCTACTTCTCCAAGAGTTTGATATGGAGATTGTTGATAAGAAGGGTATTGAGAATGGAGTGGCGGATCACTTATCGAGGATGCGCATTGATGATCTTATTCCTATAGATGACTCTCTTCCCGAAGAGCATCTTATGTTGGTTGGCGTTTCGAGGAAAGGTCTTGAAGCGGTGAGAGTTCTTGAGGAGGCAAAAGGTTTGGAAGATGAGAAGCTACCATGGTATGCGGATTATGTCAACTACTTGGCTTGCGGGAAAGAACCGCCAAGGATGGACGGCTATCAAAGGAAGAAGTTCTTTAGAGACATCACTCGTTTCTATTGGGATGAGCCCTACTTGTATACCCTTTGCAAGAACAAGCTCTATAGGAGATGCATTCCCGAGGAAGAAGTTGATGGTATCTTGATGCATTGTCACGGTTCATCATATGGAGGTCATTTTGCTTCATTCAAGACGGTTGCTAAGGTTCTACAAGCGGGATTTTGGTGGCCAACTATGTTCAAGGATGCTAAAGAGTTTGTGTCTAGGTGTGATGCGTGTCAAAGGAAGGGCAACATAAGTAGAAGAGACGAGATGCCACAAAATCTAATCCTTGAAGTTGAGATCTTTGACGTGTGGGGCATAGACTTCATGGGGCTGTTTCCCTAATCTTTTGGGAACCAATACATTTTGGTGGCGGTGGATTACGTTTCTAAATTGGTTGAAGTCATAGCAAGTCCTACCAATGACGCCAAGGTGGTGCTTAAACTCTTCAAGTCTATCATCTTCCCATGTTTTGGAGTGCCAAGAGTTGTGATAAGTGATGGAGGAAGCTACTTCATCAACAAGGTCTTCAAGAGCTTACTAAAGAAACAAGGGGTTAAGCACAAGGTGGCCACGCCTTACCATCCTCAAACTAGCGGCCAAGTGGAAGTTTCTAACCGGCAAATCAAGGCCATCCTAGAGAAGACCGTTGGCACATCAAGGAAGGAATGGTCCGTGAAGCTAGATGATGCGTTGTGGGCCTACCGAACCACTTACAAGATACCGATTGGGAAAACACCATTCAATCTTCTTAATGGAAATCTTGTCACTTGCCGGTTGAGTTGGAATACAAGGCCTTATGGGCGGTTAAACTTCTCAACTTTGACATCAAATCAGCCTCGGAAAGGCGTCTCCTTCAATTAACGAGCTCGATGAAGTCCGTCTAGATGCTTATGAAATTTCACGTCTCTACAAGGAGAGAAAGAAGTTGTTCCATGACAGGAAGATAGCGCCCAAGGATCTTAAGGTTGGGGACCAAATGTTGTTGTATCACTCCCGGTTGAAACTATTTCCTAGGAAGCTCAAGTCAAGATGGTCCGGGCCTTTTAAGATCAAGGAAGTGAGACCGTATGGCGCGGTAGTGTTGTTAAACAACACGGGTAAGGAATTCACGGTCAATGGACAACGTCTTAAGCCCTACTTGGCGGTGATTTCATTGAGGAAGGGGTCACGGTTCCTCTTTCTAACCCTCATTCCGCCTAAATGGGGTAACAAACGTCGAACTTAGTGACGTTAAACAAAGTGCAATTGGGAGACATTCCCATGTTTATCCTTGTATATACCTTTCTTTTCATCTTTTTCAATATTTTCTAGTTCTTTTTGATGTTTTGTTAAGTGTTCATAGGGCTCTTGATGGAATAGAGGTGATGTCTTGCAAGAAGGAGGTGTGTGGCGTGGTGAAATCACGAATGCCAGCCATGAATACCGGCCAAGTTTGGTCCGGTGTAAGCAGTACCAGGCTTACACACCGGATGGAGGTGAAGCGGTATTGGAGGTTGGCCAAACCAGGAGAAAAACCGGTCCTCCACACCGAGTGAAGTTGGCCCAGTACCGAACCGAGCGATGACACGCGCAATTTTGTACCGGACGCGTGCACCGGATGGAGAAGGGCCGGTATTGGGCAATTGCAAAAATCAGGGACAATGCCGACCAGCAATACCGGCCTAAGTCGGCCCGGTGTGGCAGCACCGCTCATGTGTACCGGCTGGATACGGCCCGGTTTTGAAAGCACGGGATGCTTAGCTCAAGCGCACACCGCCCTTGCACACCGGATAGAGATGGATCGGTGTTGACCGAATTCAAATCTGGTCAAACCAGATCTATGGACCAGCGGTCCGAGCCTTCGTCCAGCGGTCCGAGCCTTCGTCCAGCGGTCCGCCCGGTGCCTCCGCCCAGGTAAGTGACCCGACCTGGCCAGGTAGGTCCTTCTCTCTCTTTTGTCGCGACCAAGCCATCTCTCTCTCACCATTTTCGTAACCAAAGCTCTCTCCCCTACCAAAAACTTCATTTGCTTATAACGTTTTCCCCTCTTGCTCGAATTTTGTGATTCAAGTGGCTATAAACTCGGTTTTCTCTCCTCTCTTTGGATCTACCATCGTTTTTTTCATTGGTTCTTGCATCCCCAAGGTATTTTTCCTCAAACTTTTCGTGAAAACCAAGAACTTGTGCTTAAATTTTAGCTTCATGATTTTGTTTGAGAAATGCATCCACTTGAACATATACCTTGGGACTTGACTCGAAAATGATTAGGCATGGTAGTCCTTGTGCTAATTTGGGTTATACTAGAGAAAATTTTGTTCCTTGAATCCATGTCTCTAGAGCTTAAAGGTTGAAACTTTGACAACTTAATTGAGTTTTTGAAGCATTTATCGATTTTCCTAATCGGTATTTGGATGTCTTCTAGGTCATTAAGCATTGTCTTTATCTCATGGATGCCTTTGCTTGAATTTGAGAAAGATTGTGTCTTTGTCTCTTGAAACTCATACACTCTTTGAGACAATGTAGGAGCCATGAGGACAACGAGCAATGCAACCCAAGGTCAAAGCTTACCAACGAAGAGGCAATTGGCCCTAGTGGCATGTCCTAATGGCCAAGGGAAGAAGAAGAAGGTTATGTTAGACAATGAAGAAGAGGGGGAAGCAAGGAACGTGGTGCAAGTGAAGAAGAAAAGAGCTCCTAAGCCCAAGAAAAGAGACCCCACCTACAATGAATATCTCAAGAAGATCAAAGCGATGAAGTTTGTGGACACAAAATTCCTGGACAAAGCCATACTTGAGAAGATGGGGATCTATGAAGATGTGAAAACGATCTTCACCAACATGGGTTTTGGGAAAGTTTTTGACTTGGCTCACACCACTCACAAAGACCAAGCTTGCCAATTTCTAGCGTCTTTGGAGGCGATGTTCTATGACCGAAATGATGAGAGCGCCAATGTTGACGATTGTCATGGGTTCATTGAGTTCAAGGTGGGGCGAGAAGCGTAAAAGATGACCTTCCATGAGCTAAGTCAAGTGTTTGGGTTCAAGGAAGAAGGGACCAAGAGAGGACTCAAGTTTCTCTACGGGGTAAATGACCTTTCATACTTGTGGAACGTTATTGGCATGGGGGAATACAACCCCGACGCTAGCAAGGGCTCTTGCATCCGCCATCCCACCTTACGTTATGCCCACAAGACTCTTACTCACACGCTCTTTGCCAAGAAAGAGTTCGGAACAATGGTAGAAGATGAGATGGAATTGCTTGCTCTAGGATTAAGGCCGTTTCTAGACACGCCTAGAGATATAAGGCTTTTCATTGGAGATAGAGCAAACCCGAGTCTAGCCGCTATTCTCGTGAATCATTTGCTTGGGTACAAAGAGTGGGCTCACACGACAAAGATGAAGGAGCCTCAATTGCACATAGGTGGTTTGGTTACTTCGATTCTTAAGGCCAAGGGTATTGAATTGGTGGAAGATGTCAAAGAAGTAGAGCTTATGGATGAAGCCTATCTCTTAAGAACTAGATTATTCGAAGGCAAGATAGGCAACACATATGCCTACAATCTCAAGCTCACCGAGTCTAACACCGTGAAGCTTATGTTGCCTAATGTTCCTCTCACCATGCTTCGAGGGAGAAAAGACATCCATTTCTACCCAACCAATGACCATTTCTACAACCCGGCCACGGATCCACCTCTTGAGACGATACACTCATCAAAGAAGAAGGGCAAGCAAACATCACGAGAGGATACCGAGACATCCAACGGTCTAGATGACAAGGATGAGCCACCGTTTTCCACCGACCCTAAGTACGGAAGTGAGAGATATAGCTTTGATCCTTATGATGGGAAGATGTCGGACATTGCCACTCGACATGCACACCACCAAACAAGACTACTTCAACGATGATGCAAGTGGCAAGATAAGACTATGCGGAAATTGGTTTAGACGGTCAATAGTTTGAAGAAGACGATTAAGGAGCTCAAGGCAAAGGGTGGAAAGGCTAGCTCATCTCACGGCCAAGGAGAACCAAGCGCAATGGACCATGACGAGGTTGGCGAAAGCTCCACACCATTGGACCAACGCCTTGAGCTACATGGAGGAGAGTTGGTAGTTCACGATGACACACGCTATCCATCGGCTTATGAGGAGAAGACGGCCAAGAGGAAAGCTATGAGGACACCTTCTCCATGCTCTAGCAATCCGTCCTACTCCATGGGGTCCTCTTCCCCATCTCAAAGTTTCTAGGTAACACTCCAACCCTTGTACATAATTTTTCATTTTTCTTGAGTCTTGCATTGTATAGTTGTTTTTGTCTTTTGTTTTTGGTTCTTCCCTTGAATTTATTTCACACCGGAACTGTGTGATTTAAGTTTGGGGAGGGACCGGTATCTAATCATGTTTATTTTTATCTTATTTTTTATTTGTACATTTTGAGTCTCGTGCATTCATATAAGGCATAGAAAAACACAAAAAATCGAATAATTTTGAAAATTTTGAAAACACAAAAAGAAAGCATGTAGTTGCATTTCATAAGTAGGATCGAGTCTAGTAGCATATATGTTGCATTGCACGTGCATAGGGAGCAATGATGATTTTTCCTTGTAGAGTTCCATTTTAAGAGCTTGATTCAATGCCCTAGTTGCTAGTTGTCTGATGCTTTTGATCTTGTGTTTGAAATCAAGGATGAACCATATTTTGATCTCACGTTTCATTACTAGGGTCTTAGCTAAAGCAAGTTTTGATTTGACTCCAATCCTACTTAAGTGAAAACCATAATTTTGACATTGAAATTATCGTGTTCATGCATATCTTAGTGAATTCATGGTTACCACATACATATTTGGGATCTCTTATCCTTTTCACCACTCTTTTGTTAGCCCAAGTAGCCGATTCCCCTCATTGGAACGGTTAACCATACCTTTAACCTACCCTCCTTTCAAGCCAAAATCTTTAGTGTGCGAATGTAAAGCCTAATTTTTCGAGTAAGCTTGGCAAAAAGTGTTGAATTTATGGCGACAAGGATAGGTTTGCATGTAGATCTAGCCCAACATCAAGAGTTAGACTAGGATAGGCTTGTTGGAAAGGGAAGTCTTGGGTTTGGAATGAATGAAAGTGTGTGACTATTTGGATTGTGAAATGAGAAGGAAGTGAGTCCTAAGGAGAACGTGAAGGTGAAAGGGGAATGCAATAGTGTGAAGTGGTTGGTGCAAGTTAATAAGATTAGCTCTTAGCAATAGTTATAGTCTCATAGAGTTCAATGAAAAAGGAAAAAGCCAAAATTGGCTAAGCCATCAAATGATGAAAGATGAGGCAAGGCAAAGAAAATGAAAGAAAAGAAGAGCTAAGGAAACAACAAGAGAAGCACGAAGCCACAAGATTCAAGGGAGAAGAAGAAATTCCCCAAGTGAGAAAAGATGAAGTGGAAGAAGAAGTAAACGTTTGGGACATGAAGGCAAGATTGCCTTATGAGAAAAGGGTAGCTTAGGTATGGGGCTTCATGGGTAGAGATGCTAGGGTTAGAGACATTTTAGGCATTGGGTAGATGTGAGTCTATCCTTGTATGCATAGATTGCCTTTTACTCTTAGCATTTTGCTAAAGCTTGCTCATTCATTGAGAGATCCCTTGCATTGGAATAATCCCATACATTTGAGATCATTGATATCTTCATATTTTACATGTTCTAGCATACATTTTACTTCGAGTTTTATGCCATTCGCATGCATAATCACAGTTTTTTCTTTCATTTAGGTCTCATTTAGAGTTTAGGACATTTGCATTAGGTCCTAATGAGTTCTTGCATGTTTTGGAGTATTTTCTGGGTGATTGGAGGCAATTTGGGTATATTTGGAGAAATGGACAAAAGTAGAATACAAGGGTCATCCGAACCGTCCAAAAGAACCTAAAAGTTGTAGAGGGATGAGTTATCTTTCTACTGGAGTTTGAATCAAGCCATTTGGACTTGTGGTTTGGGAGTTATGACAGATTCACTGGAGGTATATCCGCCTGGCCGAGACAATTTTGACCAACACCGCTCCAACCGTCCGGTGTCCCGTCCGGTGAAAGGACAGAACATTTTGGTGCTAAGCAACGGACCAAGCCCTCGTCCGGCACCGACCCACCGTCCGGTGCGTCCATCCGGTGTCGATCTTCAGGACAATTGCACCGAACCGTCCGTCCGGTGCCACAGTCCGGTGCAGGGATATAAGCTAAGCACCGGTCCGGTCCATCACTCCACACCGAGCCACCGTCCGGCGCGCATCTCACCTCGTCCAAGGCAAATCGTTCCCCACCGAACCACCACACCGGACCGTCCGGTCGGTGTAGAAGGCCACGACCCATCTCGACCGGGTCGACCCGGTTCGGCCACTGTTCACTATTTAAGACCTAAACCTAATTTTTCGCAAGTTATCTATTTTCTTATGCTAAAAACCTTCCCTTAAGTGTTCTAAGTAATTTGTAAGAAAGATCTTTTACTTTTTATGCAATCTAAGTTTGTTTTCTTTTATTTCCATCTTCTATCATTCCTTTCTTAATCATCAATTTATTTGATCATGGGTTTTAACTTTTCTTTTATGGGATTAGTTGAAACCATGGTGATTAGTGAGTAGTCTTTTGGAGTTTGGGGATGGGTGATATATCATGGTTTTTACCCTTTTTAAGCCATGATATAAGTCCGTTTTATAGAGTTTTTCTACTATTTTGTAGTGTTTTAGAGTCTTCTACAGGTTTTAGCACGTTTGGAGCATAATTGGAGATATTGGAGCTTTTTGGAGCATTTTGGAGCAAAGCAGAAGTTCGTGTAGCTGAGTACCCGATATGAAGCCTCAGTATCGATCGACACTACCCTAGTATCGGTCGATACTCACTGCAGCAAGACACAAGTCGCGACTTTTATGAAGAGTTGAAGAATTGCAAAATTGACCAGAAGACTTTATTATTTACAATTAAGCCCAGAACGTGTTTTAGGAGTTTAAGTTTGGTTTTTAAGCCACTTTGGCTAATGACACTTGATTACGCTTTATTCTCTTCTGGGTTTGCTGAGAGAGTTTTCTGAGGGAGACAAGTCTGAGTTCGTTAGAGAGAAGCTTTCGAACCCTCTTGTTACTCTACTTTTTATTATTTATCTGAGTACAACTGCTTTAGTACTTGTAGGGTATTAATTTGAGCATATCAAATTTGGCGCCGTTACCGGGGACTCAATTTTACCATTAGATTTTAGTTAAGAATTTCGACTAAATCGTTGAGTATCGATCGACACCCTAGTGGTATCGGTCGACACCCATCGCGTTTTTTTCGGTTACTTACGTTCTTGATCTTTTGTGTTTCAGGTTGCATGCCTAATCAAGAAACCAGGAGAAACAAGAACACTCAGCTAGTTGATCTGTCAAATGAGCAGTTAGCACATTTGGAACGCACACTCAGAAAAGCAAAGAAGCCAGCAAAGATGAACAACAACCCAGTGGTTTTGATTCAGGATTAGGCTGGTACTTTCAGAGACCGAGAGGGTCAATTGTGCAATGAGAGAGGGCAAAGACTTGATGGAGATGGGAACGTTATTGCCCCTCCAGCTGTTGTAAATGCTGAGAACGCTGCGGTTGAGAGTGGTAGAACAATTGGTGAATGCAACAGACATGATCAGTTCTACGCAAATCGATCAGCGATTCGTCCTCTTGCCTTTTAGAGAAACGACTTTGAGCTGAAGCCTGCATACTACACTCTTGTGGGTCAGCACACTTTTCATGGTCTTTCTAATGAACACCCCATGGATCATATTGAGAAGTTCGAGGATTTGGTCTCTAGCATCAAATGCAATGGAGTGTCCTACGACTACCTGTTCTGTAAGCAATTACCAGCTGGGTCATTGACTACCTGGGATGAGACTAAGACTGCTTTCTTGAATAACTTCTATGACGATGCGAGATCAGAAAAGTTTAGGAACAAGATTTCCCAGTTTTCTCAGGGAACGACTGAGGCTTTCAAGGCTGCTTGGGCGAGATTTAGATCGTATCAGAGGGATTGTCCAAATCATGGGTACACTATGGTCCAATCGCTAAGTTTATTTTTTCAGAGGGATTGATTGGAGATACCAGATGGCGTTGGACTCTGCGAGCAATGGAAACTTCTTTACCAAATATCCTGATGATGCTTACCAGCTGATTGAGAATTTTGCGTCTAGCTGGTGGTATGGAAAGTTCACAGATTGCTGAGGTGCATGCGAAGCTGGATTCGGTGCATAATTTGTTGATGGGCAAGCAGCAGAAGGCTGTTCACTTTGCTGATGATGTCGAGGTTTTCAATGAGGATGAGGTAGAGGATGTTAACTACATTGGTGGTTCTTGTTTTCAGGGTCAGAGGAATCAATACAACAACAACCGAAACTTCAACAACAACTTTCAGCAAGGAGGGTTCAAGCCCTCCGGTTTTGGAGTGAATACCTTTGCCCAAAAACCAATGCAAAACAGCGATTACACAAGGAACTATGGGAGTTCGTCCTATCAATCTCCACCGCCCAAGACTCAGGAGAGTAAGATCGAGGCTATGCTTGAACAGCTGGTTAAAGGGCATGATAAGATGACAGTGAGCTTTAATGGGAAGTTGGATGATCTTTACACAACCTTGAATGGAAGGATCGAAGCTCTCAGCATGAGCCAAAAGAAGTTGGAAATTCAGGTTGCTCAAACTTCAGAAGCTGTGAAAAGACAAGAGGGTGTTCTTCCCAGGTAGAGGAGAAAACCCAAGGAGGGAGCACATCAATGCAATCACTCTGAGGAGTGGAAAAGAGGTGAATACATGAGTAAAAGGTGGCTTACCTGCAGAGAATTTCGTCGATCTCGACGATGAGGATTCTGAAATCCCCAAGGTATCGATCGATACACGCCAATGTTGATCGACACCAGTCAAAATACTGAAACGGGACGACCCCAGAACCCGTGTATCGATCGACACTCCTAAGATATCGGTCGATACTGAGCCTACTGTCGAGTAGACACCTGAGATTTCGAATGCGGTGCCTAAAGTTGTTGCAGAACGAGTCTACATACCAAGGGTACCTTATCCCAGAGTTGTTGGGAAGACTAAGAAGGAGGTAGAAGACTCTAGATGCAAGCAGATATTGGACAAGCTGATTGTTGAACTTCCTTTCCTTGATGCTATTAAGACTTCTCCAGCTTTCATAAGATATGTCAAGAAGATGGTGTCTACCAACGTGAACCTTGAAGAAGGATGTGTGATGCTTACTCAGGAGTGCAGTGCAATCTTAACCAACATAATCCCAAAGAAACTTCCAGATCCAGGGAGCTTTGTGTTGGATTGTACGATATTCACCGAAAGGTTCGAGCGTTCTCTATGCGATCTTGGCTCGAGTGTAAACCTCATGCCATACTCAGTTGCCAAGAGGATGGGTATGACAGACTTCACATCCACCAGGATATCTTTGATACTTGCTGATCGCTCAGTGCGACTTCCATAGGGGCTACTCGAAGATGTCCCTATTAAGATCGGGAATTGCTTGATCCCGGCTGATTTCATTGTCCTGAAGTATGATGCTGAGCCCAAAGATCCTATTATCTTGGGCAGACCATTCCTTGCAACCGCTGGTGCATTTATTGATTGCAGGAATGGGAAGATAGCTCCTAACATCGGTGATTTGGTCATGACTTTTAACATGGAGAAGATGATGAAGAGACCAACCATCGATGGGCAGACTTTCTTCGTTGATACTTTCACGGACATTGCTGAAGAGTACTTCTTGGAGATGCATCCTGAAGATCCGTTGGAGAGGGCATTGGTCTGTTCAGCTGAATCTGAGGTTTCTTGAGTGAAGACGCTGCTGGTTACTCGAAGATGCTCGACACTGCACCATCAGTATCGATCGATACTCCTTTAGTATCGGTCGATACCCTACGACCAGACAGAGAGTTGGCCGAATGTTCTAAGCAAGCTGCTAAGCTTGGAGATTGGAGCGAGGAGAAAACTCCTAAGCTGGAACTGAAGCCACTTACAGCCAATCTGAGGTATGGTTTTCTTGGTCCTAATTCCACATACTATGTGATTATTAATGCTTCTTTGAATTACGCAGATGTTGCCTTACTGCTGAGCAAGCTGCGCATGTATCGCAAAGCTCTTGGCTATTCTCTTGATGACATTTCAGGTATATAACCGGATCTGTGCATGCATAGGATTCATCTTGAGGACGGGTCAAAGGCTATCATTGAGCATCAGAGGAGGCTGAATCCAAATCTGAAAGAAGTGGTTAAGAAGGAGGTTATGAAGCTCTTGGATGCAGGGGTTATCTATGCCATCTCGGACAGTTCTTGGGTTAGTCCAGTGCACGTTGTTCCTAAGAAATGAGGGATAACTGTGGTGAAGTATGAGAAGGATGAGTTGATTCCTACTAGCACTATCACTGGGCATCGAATGTGCATTGACTACTAGCACTAGCACTATCACTGGGCATCGAATGTGCATTGACATGATTGAGGACTTTATGGAGGTGTTCATGGATGATTTTTCAGTATATGGATCATCGTTCAAGGACTATTTGGCTAACTTGTGCAAGGTGCTACAGAGGTACGAAGAGAAACATTTGGTCCTTAATTGGGAAAAGTGTCATTTTATGGTTCAGAATGAC
The DNA here is from genome assembly GCA_002933915.1 of Eutrema heterophyllum. NCBI lineage: Eukaryota > Viridiplantae > Streptophyta > Magnoliopsida > Brassicales > Brassicaceae > Eutrema > Eutrema heterophyllum. Next base: position 1,442,495 of record PKMM01050834.1, on the reverse strand, counting down.
ATCGTTCTCGGGCACAAGGTTTCTGATGCTGGGATCGAGGTTGATAAGGCTAAGATTCAGGTTATGACAGGTCTGCCACCACCGACTTCTGTGAAGGATATTAGAAGTTTTCTGGGTCATGCTGGGTTTTACATGAGATTTATCAAGGATTTCTCCAAGATAACCCGCCCACTCACCGCCCTATTATGCAAGGAGACCCAATTCGATTTCACACCAGAGTGTCTTGCGGCCTTTGAGGAGATTAAGAAGGCATTGGTGAGTGCTCCTATTGTGCAACCTCCTGATTGGACTTGCCTTCCGAGATTATGTGCGACGCCAGCGATTTTGCTGTCTGTTCTGTTCTGGGTCAGCGGAAAGAGAAGAAACTTCATGTTATCTATTATGCCAGCAGAACGTTGGATGATGCTCAGAGGAACTACAGCACAACAGAGAAGCACAAGAAAGGAGTACAAAATGGAGTTGCTGATCATCTTTCGCGGTAAAAGCTCGATTCATACGTGCCTATTGATGATCAACTACCTGAGGAGTCAGTTTACTTCATTGAGACTGGGTTTCAAAGTGGCTTCACCAAAAATCTGCAATTCCCACGAATTGCAGGTTTCGGTATCGATCGACACTCCCCTGGTGTCGATCGATACCCGTCGGCTTCTGAACCCGTTTTGACCGTGGAACATCTTGGTGCTTCTGAGGAGTATCTCGTTGCTGCAGCTGACTCCGATCTACCATGGTATGCTCATATTGCCAACTTCCTCGCTGCAAATACAGAGCCAAAGCACCTACCGAAATATGCCAAGAAGAAGTTTCTGAGAGACATAAGGCGCTACTTTTGGGATGAGCCTTACCTGTATAAGCATTGTTCTGATGGTATCTACAGGAGATGCATTGCTGAATCGGAGGTACCTGCGGTTTTGTTTCACTGCCATGGTTCTGAGTATGCTGGACACTTTGCTACTTTCAAGACGGTGTCCAAGGTTCTTCAAGCAGGCTTCTGGTGGCCTACTATGTTTAAGGATGCTCATACCTTCATCTCGCAGTGTGATGTGTGTCAGAGGAGAGGGAATATCAGTAAGAGACATGAGATGCCACAAAATTTCATCTTTGAGGTTGAGATTTTTGATTGATGGGGTATCGATTTTATGGGTCTTTTTCCTTCGTCATACAAGAACAAGTACATTCTAGCTGCAGTGGATTATGTCTCCAAATGGGTGGAGGCAATTGCTAGTCCAACCAATGACTCTTCGGTGGTTCTTAAGCTGTTTAAGACCATCATCTTTCCACGATTTGGAGTGCCTCGTATTGTTATAAGTGATGGTGGCAGTCATTTCATCAACAAGGTTTTCGAGAAGTTACTGAAGAAGCATGGTGTGAATCATCGTGTGGCTACTCCATATCACCCTCAGACCAGTGGACAAGTTGAGGTCTCCAACAGGCAAATCAAGGAGATTCTGGAGAAGATAATGGGTACTTCTAGGAAGGATTGGTCTACAAAGCTGGACGATGCGCTGTGGGCTTACATGACTACTTATAAGACACCATTGGGCACTACACCTTTTAATTTGCTGTATGGGAAAGCATGTCACCTTCCGGTGGAGATCGAGCATAAGGCAGCATGGGCTACAAAGTTGCTGAATTACAACATCAAGCCTGCTTCTGAGAGGCGATTGATCCAGCTGAACGAGCTGGATGAGATTAGGCATCATGCCTATGAGAACTCGAAGCTGTACAAGGAGAGGACTAAGGCGTACCACGACAAGAAAATCCTTGATAGAGTTTTTGAACCCAATGATCAGGTACTTCTGTATAACTGTCGCTTGCATTTGTTTCCAGGTAAATTGCGTTCTCGTTGGTCAGGTCCCTTCACTGTCAAGGAGGTTAGACCACACGGTGCACTTGTCCTGACTAATCCCTCCAGCGAAGAGTTCACTGTCAATGGACAACGGGTGAAACACTACATACGGAGAACTGAGATTCCAGATGGACACATGATGCCTCTGGATGATGCACCCACTGCCTGAAAGGCAGTACAGTCAAGCTAATGACGTTAAACGAGCGCTTGGTGGGAGGCAACCCACTGGTGAGTCTATACATACCTTTTTCCTTTCTTTTTAGTTTTTGGTTTTGGTCTTGTGTCTTCACGTGGTATCGATCGACACCATCCACACGACAAAGGAGCTAGGTATTTCTTAAGGGACCGTGGGCAACATACGATCGATGTCATATTTGCATCGACCAATATCCCTTGTATCGATCGATACCAACATGGTATCGGTCGATACCCGCCACCCAGGTAAGCCTCCTTCGATTTTCACCCATCCACTCAACTCTTCTGTTTTTCTTTTACCAACTCTAGGCTAGATAACACTGGGGACAATGTTGTTTAAGTCTGGGGGAGGTAGTTGCTGACAATGTGTTTGTTTTTCTTAGAGTCAGTCGTTTTTGTGTCAAATTTGTTTTATTGAGTCAAAATTTTGTTGGAGATTATGATCTTGTTCTTGAATCTACTGTCCTGACTTTGCTTCTAAGTGACCACTGTTACAGAATCAGCTCTAGATCGACTAATAAAAATCCAAAGACTGAACAGTTACCTAGAAGACACACATGTTTCCAGCAGAGTTCTTTTAAAGCCTCAGCCAAATTGCTGCACTTTCGACGTGGTTAGTGTCCATAGAGCTTGATTCCTCATTCATATCTGACAAAGGAACCCATGTGTTTAAAAGTGATAGTATCTCTCTCCCCTGTTATAAGTTAATAAAAAAACAGCATAAAAAGATGAGATGATTTTCTCGTAAGTAGAGGGTTAGGAATGTTTCCAGCGATCCCATTATTCTACTTGGTGAGGGATGATCACACAGAGGATTGGAAGCGAGGCTAGGATTTTCATATGATGCCATTATTCGCCTACAACCTTTGATACATTGAGAGGGAAAAACCGGGGATTCGGTGGCAAACACCATCAATACTCGCGTCTCATACCTTGACGTGTATATGCGAATCTAAAAAGAAAAAGAAAAAAAGAAGAGAACAAAATAAGAAATAAGTCTGGGGGAGAGAAAGTGATACAAAAAAGTGTGAAATTGGGTGGTTCCTTGTCATGATATTGTATGGGAAAGAATCTAGAAGGTTCTTGGTATTAATCACAGCGATGAAACTGGCGATGATGGGTTTAATTGAATGAAGTTGTGAAATAATGTGTGTAGTCTGGAGAAGATGCGAATGTCTACGGAGAAGTACATGGTGGTTAGATTTGGATCTGGTTAGGTGACATTTAGGTGCTTGGGAAAAGGGTCATTACAATGTTTCATGAATAGGTGAATCTCCGTGTTTTCAAAACTCTTTCTCTGGTTTAGTCTTCTATTTGCTTGAGGGCAAGCAAAGGTTAACTCTGGGGGAGTTGATATATCATGATTTTTACCCCTTTTAAGCCATGATATAAGTCCGTTTTATAGAGTCTTTCTACTATTTTATAGTGTTTTAGAGTCTTTTACAGGTTTTAGCACGTTTGGAGCATAATTGGAGATATTGAAGCTTTTTGGAGCTTTTTGGAGCATTTTGGAGCAAAGCAGAAGTTCGTGTAGATGAGTACCCGATATGAAGCCTCAGTATCGATCGACACTACCATAGTATCGGTCGATACTCACTGCAGCAAGACACAAGTCGCGACTTTTATGAAGAGTTGAAGAATTGCAAAATTGCTCAGGACACTTTATTATTTACAATTAAGCCCAGAACGTGTTTTAGGAGTTTAAGTTAGGTTTTTAAGCCACTTTGGCTAAGAACACTTGATGACGATTTATTCTATTCTGAGTTTTGTGAGAGAGCTTTCTGAGGGAGACAAGTCTGAGACTCTGTTCGTCCGAGAGAAGATTTCGAACCCTCTTGTTACTCTACTTTTTATTATTTATCTGAGTATTATTTCAGTCATGTTTATTGTTTCCATTACCATGTCTGAGTAGTTCTCTTGTTAGGTTCAGGGTTCTCATAAGAGTCTTCTTTGAATGTTAGGTTAATTGAATGATTAGGATTCACCATCTGAATTAGTTCTTCGCCTTAGGTTGTTCTCAAAGCTAATTCTAGCCTGATCACCTAGAACTTAGATCTTAGGATAATTGGTTAGGCACGAGAGTGCGATTAATTACCTAATAGAACTTAGGGTGAGAAAAATAGCTATTCGCAAAGAGATTTGGTTTAGTTGTTTTGTGAACAAATCAAACATGAACTAAAAGCTAGTTTAGACTTTAGGATTCGCACAGAGATTTGGAATTCTAGGATTTAGACTTAGATAGTTTTCGCAACGGGAGTTGGTTAGCTATACCTCAGTGATTTGAGTTCAAGAACCGCGCTAAATATGAATCATGTTAGTCAGTTTATCTACATTCATTGAATTCCTGAGAAATACCCTGAGCCTATCTTTCTTCCAATCGACTTACAACACTTTTAATTTACGCATTGCTTTCAATTACATATTTTGGTTTAGCTTAATTCGTATCTATATAATCTATTGCGTGAATTCTTGAGTTCTTGTGTTCGACCCCTACATATACTACAACAACTGCTTTAGTACTTGTCGGGTATTAATTTGAGCATATCAATGGGATAGATTTAGGTTGATTCCAAGGTTGATTCATGATGCTTAGGGTTAGATTATCTTATTTCCCTTCTTGATTAGTTCTCTTAATGCTAGATTTGCTTGAGAAAGTTTGTTTAGATCAAATGGCATTTCACACCCACAAGGTGTTTGATGAAATGTCTTGATGAACTTATCAAGAGATATTTGTTCCTAACCTATGAGAGTAGTTGTTTAGGGTGTTTATTTGGTTGATCTTGAATGTTTGCACTTAATGCTTGCTAATTAGTAATTCACAAATGAAAATTTGATTTTGGATTAGTAATTAGCAAAGGTGATTAGTACCTTGAGAAAGGATAGTCACACTTAATGATCATTTCTTAGGGATTAGCCTTGTTTGAGTATTGAGCATCATGAATTAGCCACGAATCATCTAAAATCGATTACCCCATCCTTGGATTCGTTTATATTCATTGAATTTCAACTTGTTTAGTTTGCTATTTCTTGTTCTTTTCTTAGCTTGCTTAGTTCATTAGTAAAATCACAACCCTTCTTTATTTAGCTTGACTTAAGAAGTGCTTTGCATTCTTATTGCCTTAAAATCTTGCTCATTTCGATTCGATACCTCATATACTACATAGTATATTGAGTAATTGACTCAAAGACTTGCAAAAATCTACTATCAATCATCTTAATCTCAAGACCTTTACCCTAGCCAAATGAATTCACTTTTATTGTATGCACATGATTCACTTGAACGATTAAATGAATGTTAAAGGATTGGATGATAAGAGTGCTTATGTGGGTTGAGACTTGAGCTTGATTTGTGTAGGGAAGGATATGGCTAGTTCTTTTTGAGTAGACTTTCTTGATCGCATCTTAGAGCTAGCAACTTGGACATTGAGTTTGAATTCTTTTAATGGTACTTGTGGATTTGAGCTCCCACCTTCAACCTCTCTCTCTTCTTGTTCCTATTTGTTTGCTTGAGGGGAAGCAAATGAATAAGTTTGGGGGAGTTGATATTAGCATATTTCACCTCTTTTCAGCATTCATTTAGTTTAGGTTTCATCTCTTTTGCATATGTCTCATAACATTTCTCCTGCGTTTTGCTCTCGTTTAGAGTTTAGGGTGTTCATACTAGGTCCTAGAGAGTTTTGCATGTTTTGGAGTATGTTTCTAGGTGTTTGGAGACTTTTGAAGACCTTGGAGGAGCTTGCACTTGGGCTTGGATCGTGAGGAGATGGCTAGGTGATATACTTGGTTTTCACCGTTTTCTAAATCATGTTTTGGTGTTTCTTTTGAGTATTTTATCGAGTCAAAGTTTGTTTTTAGAGTCTTTTAGTTCTTTATTTAGTTATCTAAGGTAAAAAGGCGTTTAAGGAAGAAATTGGAGTTACGTGGGCAAAAACGTATGGAACAGTGCAGAAAAGAGTAAAATCGATCGATGCAACACCATCAGAAAAGTCCAAATCGATCGATGCAAGGAGTGCATCGATCGATGTGATATCACCAGAGAAGTTCAAATCGACTGATGCATGAGTGAAGGTGGTCGATGCACAATTGAAGCCGATCGATGCAACCCCATCAGAAGAACTAGAATCGATCAATGCAAGGAGTGCATCGATCGATGGAGTATGTTCATAGAGTCCAGAATCGATCGATGCAAGTCGGCGAGAAGAAAAGGAAATTTCTGATTTTCCTGTTTTACCCCGAAAACTGCCTTCTTTGACCTAATCCGCCCAGAACCCTATATATACATTATTTTTAGCCACTTTTACGGCACCGCGTTTTACTCTTATTCAGACTTTTGGCTTTTGGAATTTGTAAGCTTTGGAGAATAATCTCTACATCTACTGAGAAGAATTCTGAATGCTTTTCTCGTTAATTAATTTATCATGAGTTTTTCTCCATATCTCTTCTTGTTCTCTGCTACCATGTCTGAGTAGTTTCATAGTTAGGTTTAGGGTTTCAACGGGATCCATGAATCATTGAATTAGACATATATAGGGATTTATCTTATGTGGTTTTCGCTTATTGTTGTGTTTATTGCTTAGGCTAGGTCGACCGCTTTGCCTCTGATCTAGGGTTTAATCTATACCACGAAAGTGTCGTACGTTGCTAGAAAGAACATAAGCGAGTGAATTTTCCTTAGCCAATGAAAGTTAATGTTAAGGCGATTCGTGAATATATTGAACCTATTCGTTAATGCTGGTCTAGAACTCTAGGTTCAACGGAAGTTAGGATTTTAGGTTGCTAGATTTAGTAATCAATACCACATAAGTGGATTGGTTAGATATTTATGTTTGAGTTTGAAACTTGTGTTTAATCATTCCCTGAATAGTTGTCTGATTCATGATGTCTGGATTCTTGCGAATAAACGTATGACAAAGAGTTGTACGCCTTGGTTAGAGCACTCCAAATGTGGCAACATTGCCTCTGGCCCAAGGAGTTTGTGATCCACACTGATCATGAGTCTCTAAAACATTTAAAGGGACAACAGAAGTTGAACAAAAGACATGCAAGATGGGTCAAATTCATTTAAACATTCCCATATGTCATTCGGTACAAACAAGGTAAGGAGAATGTAGTTGCTGATGTACTGTCTAGAAGGTATGTTCTCATCTCTACTCTTGATGCAAAATTGCTAGGATTTGAGCAGATTAAAGAGATGTATACAACTGATTATGAATTCAAAGAAAATTTTCAAGCTTGTGAAAAAATTGCATCTGGAAAATACTTTAGACATGATGGATTCCTGTTTTATGAGAACCGACTTTGTGTACCTCACTGTCCTTTGAGAGATTTGTTTGTTAGGGAATCGCATGGAGGAGGTTTAATGGGACACTTTGGTGTGGCTAAGACTCTAAGCACCCTACAAGATCATTTCTTCTGGCCGCACATGAGAAGTGACGTGGAGAGGATCTGTGCACGTTGTGCTACTTGCAAACAGGCTAAGGCCAAGGTTCAATCGCAAGGTTTGTATACTCCCTTGCCCATTCCTACTGCTCCATGGACTGATATTTCAATGGATTTTGTTCTTGGTTTGCCTATAACTAGAAAAGGCAGAGATTCAATTTTTGTTGTGGTAGATAGGTTTTCTAAAATGGCTCATTTCATTCCCTGCCATAAAACTGATGATGCATCACTTGTAGCTGAACTGTTCTTTAGGGAGATAGTTCGTTTGCATGTCATGCCTAGAAATTGTTTCTGATAGGGACACCAAGTTCTTGAGTTACTTTTGGAAAACTTTGTGGTCTAAACTAGGGACTAAGCTTCTATTCTTAACTACTTGTTATCCAAAAACTGATGGCCAAACTGAAGTAGTTAATAGGACTTTGTCTACTCTTTTACATGAAATCATTAAAACATGGGAAGACTGTTTGCCTCATGTTGAGTTTGCATATAATCATGTTGTTCATTCTGCTACTAAGTATTCACCTTTTCAGTTGGTTTACGGTTTTAATCCTATCACACCTTTGGATTTAACCCCTTTACCTTCGAATGAGCGTATGAATCTTGGGGAAAAAAAAGCAGAACTTGTTAAGAAGATGCATGAGCAGGCACGGTTGAACATTGAGAAAAGGACTGAGCAATACCGCAATCAAGCTAACAAAGGAAGGCACGAAAATATCCTTGAGCCCGGTGATCTAGTTTGGATTCATTTGAGGAAGGAACGGTTTCCGGATGAAAGGAAGTCTAAACTGTTGCCAAGGACTGATGGACCATTTAAAGTTTTATAACGGATCAACAACAATTCTTACAAGATCGATTTGTAAGGTAAGTATAATGTTAGTTCAAGTTTCAACATTTCTGACTTGATCCCATTTGTTGTAGATAGTCCAGATTTGAGGACAAATCCTTTTCAAGAAGAGGGAGATGATGTGATCGTGACTAGCAACAGCAAGGAAGATAAGCTTGTACCTGAGCATGTAACCGAGGAGGAGCTTGTAGCTGAGGAAGATTTGCTTGTTCCAAATGGACCTATGACAAGAGAAAGAACCAGAAAACTTGCTAAGGCAATTGTTGGGCTGCTTAAGGGAATTAAGCACATAAATATGATCCAGCCCAACATAATGTTTTAAGTTGCATCCAAATCCAAAAAAACAAGACCAATTCAAACATGATCCAAGCACACCAGCCCAACACTAATCTACCCTTGTTTATGTGTGATCTCAGCCCAAGACAAGCCCATAAAACCCATAAACAAATCCAGCAGCCATTCTAGAAGAGAGGAACTATTCATCCGCCAACTACAAAAGTGCAAGTGTGTTTTGTTTATTTGAAAGTTGATTTTGAGTGATCATCCGCCAGCTACAAAGTGCAAGTGTGTTTTGTTTATTTGAAAGTTGATTTTGAGTGATCATCTGCCAGCTACAAAGTGCAAGTGTGTTTTGTTTATTTAAAAGTATTTTTGAGTGTGATCTTCTTTTGTGAGTGTTTTCTTTTATGATTGTGTTTTTGATTTCTTTTCCTTAATTTTTTGAGTGATGTTTACTCAACTAGAGTTAAGTTTTTACTATAGTTAAGTTCTTTTGCTTCTATATAAGCAATGTAAACCTTTGTGAAATAAATCATCCAACTTTGAATTTTATCTTCTTTTGCAACATGATTTGCGATTTCTTAGAGAGTAATTCTCTTTAGTTATGTGTAAACTTTCGATTATCTTGGTGTGATTCCAAGTAATCACTTGGTCAATTCATAAGGGTTTGTCATCACCTTTGTGCGCGGACCGTTCTTTCAATTTTAATCCTTGAAAGCGTTTAAGTGTGTCAAGCGTTGAGAAATATCGAGAGTGATTCTCGCATCTCTTCCCATTGCACCACGAGTTTCTGGGCTTAAGTCACTCCCCGCCTTGTTCTTTTGGACCTCTTATGGTTCAGTTGAGTCGAGGGTTATCCCGTCACCAACCTTTGAATCGTTTTTGGGCAATTCCATATCAAACATTGTGATATGAAGCAGAGATTTGAGACAGTTGCTTAAAACCACTGAAGCTAGTTACCAAGAATGAGGCAGAAATGAGAAATCATCAGCTTATAACCTAACATACGATCCTTATGGTATTGATGTACTTCTGGATTTATTAGGTACAACTATGTGTTTATTAAGTATAACTAGGTCGACTATTTCTGTATTAATAGAATTACTCGGTACAACTGAGTATTAAAGAATGATTTTTAAAAAATCAGGGTTGAAGTAAAATCTACGTACAACTATGTGTTTATTAAGTACAAATGGGTCGACTATTTCGGTATGAATGGAATTACTCGGTACAACTGAGTTTCTTAAGAATGATTAAAAAAAATATGGGTTGAAGAAAATAAGAAATAAATAAAAAATTGCACAAAAAAAAATAAAAAACATTAAAAACACATGGCGCAATCAAAATGGATACGAGGCGCTTCATTTAACACATGTCGCCGTAATTGTGGACACATGACAATTATATTAATAAAAAATTCATGAATTTTTTCACATAGTTGTCTCTAATAATGCAGTTGTACTCGCATGCAAATAGTTGTACTTTTGGCATTGTAACTTGTAATTAATACCTTGTTATAAATTAAATATTTTTGGTTGTACACTTGATTTAAAGTAATCAAAGTACATTTCCACCGTTTTCATGCAATATGTCTTAAAGAATATTTTCTGTATCTTTTGCATCATAAGATGCTTAAGATTAACAAAGTCATCATAAAAATATAAGGTGTTTGATATGTAAACAAGAATATGATAAAAACCATTATCCAAAAATAATATTTTGTGTAAGTAATAATGTTATTTCGATTTATTACTCGTGTATGAAAATCAATGATGTTTTGTGTTTTTAAACCAATTTCATTATCTTTTATAAGGGAAATGAACTTAGTTGTACCATTACGAAAACCAATTTACGTAGTTGTACAAAACAAAGAGTATAAAAGAAATACAAATACAAACACAATTTAATACAAATACAAACACAATGATTGTCTTGTGGATTCATTTATCGCAATCTTCATACATATCATATCCACTAACACCGAATAAGTTATCTCCTCCATCAATGATGTCTTAAACGATATATTGTACACGCGACTTTCTCTTGAAATTCATTCCTCCTCTTCTCCGACCATTGAATAATATCCTCCATAATTAAAATGTATGCGTGTGCTAATTGTCTCCTGAACAAGGAAACTACATTAGCAAATATTGACTTGTCTCAATAATACTCAGTAATACCAATTTGTTCCCAGGTCTCAGTTATACCATTTTGTTCCCAGTTGTCTTATATATGTAAATTGGATGAATTCGGGCCAAAACACTAATCTACATACGATTCACTATGATTCAACAACTATAATCTATTAATTACCAATGCAATTTCCTAATCGACCCAGAAAATATGGTTACCAACCCAATGCCCATTAATTAACAACACCAAAAAAATAATGTTTCAAATCTAATTGAAATCTCCAAAATTGCAAATCCAATTGAAATCCCTAAATTGCAAATCCAATTGAAATCCCTATATCCAATAGTTTCTAGGGAAAAATATACTAACATAATCGAAGGATTTAAGCTAAAACACAATAATTGTAGAAGAATTAACCTTGATTTTGAAGTTTCAATGGCGGATGAGGAAGGGGAAGATGTCTTTAGAGATGACAAAATATCAATGGGGAGATGCTTCTGATTGGCTGGAATTTGTTTAATTCTCATTGGTCGAATTTCTTTTTTCTTTTTATGTTTTAGTTACCTAACAAATTAGAAGGAAGAACAATATGGGGATATCATATCTTCTTCTTTTTTGAATCGAATGTAAAATTTATTCAGCCAAAAAAACATTTTTACAATGGATGTGAACATTTAGTTTGACATTTTTTAGAACAACACATAGTAGAAATATACTAGAAAAAAGAAAAACCATAAATAGAAATTCTTTTCCGAGTGGTTTTGGTCATACGCGCGTCGAAAACCAGATCATCATTCCGTCTTCGTACTCGCCATTTCATGTTCTTCGGATCGAACTTAATCGATTGCGTACATTCTTGTCAATGAGCTTGTACAACCGATCGTATGTGATAGGAAGCTCTCCATGTTTTCGCCCATTTCTCTCTCGCCATATGTGGTATGTGGTAGATTGAAGCTTGGAAAGTGTACCTAATCAAAAACAGAAATGTTTTTGGTAATTTCCAATATGAAGTATTTCAACGATGTTCTTCCATCTTGTTGTGAATTCCCTTCCAAGCAATCCACGCATTAATGGAACCCAGATTTTTGTTGAGTAAGAACATTCGAAAAAGAGATGACTTCTTGTCTCTTCCATGGAACCACATAAAATGCAATCAGAATTCTGTCCATTGTTCCAATTTTTCATACGATCTCCAGTTAAAAGCCTGTTTTTAACAGCTAACCATGAGAGGAAGAAGTATTTTGGTGTTGCTTTTGTGAACCAAATACCCTTTGTCCAATGCATTTGCGGTTTGGTTTCTCTTTTCAGATCCCACATGCCTTGCTTAGTGAATTTTCCCTTAAACTTGTTCCCTGCATATAGCCAAAGCGAGATATCATCAATACCCCTTTGTTGACTTCTCGCCTTGTCGATCTCCTCCTCTATTCCATTAAGAATTTCACTTCTATGGTTTCGTCGATGATGAGTTGATATAACCAATTTCACCGTTGCTCCCGAGGGTATGCCCAGGTCAATGATTCCTCGAACTCCCGTTTTATCTCTTATTCGCCCCAACTTGGACCAGTTATCGTACCAAAAAGAAGTTGAACGACCATTACGGATATCAACCTTGTGGAACCCCTTGCCAAATCTCTGTATTTAAGGAGTTTTCGCCACATCCAAGACCCACTTGATTGCCGATCCTGAACCGCCCAGAAACTTGAGTTTTTAATCAAATTTTGCTTCACCCATGAGACCCACAACGATGGTTTCGATGAGATTATCCTCCACACTAGTTTCAAGCAGCTCACCTTGTTTGCTATTTTAGGGATAGGAACCCCAAACCCCCTTCGTCTTTAGTAGTGCACACCTCAGGTCTAGACCATAGGAAGGACACACATAATTTCTCTATTTCCTCCATACAACCATTGGGAAGTCTAAAGGCTTGTATCCAGAAATTTGTTGTGCTTGCTATAACCGATTTTAGCAGCTGCATTCTTCTTGCGTAAGACAAATATCTGGCTGTCCAGGTGCTGAATCGCTGTCTAATTCTTTCCAAAAGAGGCAGATAATCACTTGAAGTCATTCTCTTAGTTAAAAGAGGTAGCCCCAGATAACGTACATGAAGTTGCCCCTTTGCTAATGGTACTTCCGTGATCATTTCGTCTTGTTGTTGATCAGATAGTCCTGCTAAGTACATTGTTGATTTTTCCATACTCATCTTGAGCCCAGAGATCAAAGCGAACTCATCAAAAATCTATAGGATTCCCTCAATAGAGCGTTTTTGCCGGTCCACGAAAATCATCAGCAAAACATATATGTGTCAAGTTTAAGATCTTACATTTTGGGTTGTACCCAATTCGACTCTCTATAGCCGCTTTTTCAATGAGTATTGATAAAACGTTCATGCAGATGACGAAGAGGTAAGGAGACAAAGCACAGCCTTGCCAGAGACCACGTTCACTCTTGAAAAAACCAGCCAATTCACCATTAACCTGGACAGAGAAAGATGCTGTGGCGACACACAGTTTTATCCAGTGAATAAACTCAAACGGAAATTTTAGCGCCTCGAGAGTATTCAATAAGAAGCTACATTGTACCGAGTCAAAGGCTTTGGAGATGTCTATCTTCATAGCGCACCTTGGCGATATAGAATCCTTATGCTAATCATTTACCAATCCGTTGCCAGAAGAACATTCTCCATTAGAAGCCTCTCTTTCACAAACGCTGATTGATTTTGCCCAATGAGCTTTGGGAGAATTCCTTTTAGGCGGTTAGCTATGATTTTTGACACCACTTTGTACAAGACGTTATAGCACAAGATCGGACGGTAGTCCTTCATCTCTTTAGATTCTTCTTTTTTGGTATCAGAGCTAGGATAGTTGTATTTACCCCCTTTGGCATGAATCCTTTTACGAAAAAAGATTTGACCGCGGTAATGAAATCTGCTCCCACAATGGACCATGCTGATTTGAAAAATTCACTCGTATAACCATCAGGACCCGGCGATTTACCACTTGGCATAACTAAAATCGTTTTTAGAATCTCTTCTTTCGTTACGTTCATAACCAACATATTACGATCTTCCTCTGAGCATCGATAATCAAGGATCTCCTCAAGACTCTACATTAATCCCCTCAAATTCGCTTGGCTTGTCAGTTAAGAAATTTTTGAAAAACTTCTCCGCCTCGTTCTTTATTTCTTCTCCATTTGTAAGCACAACACCATTCGTATCAGTCACCTCTCGGATCATATTTCTCATCTTTCTCACTTGACAGGATTTGTGAAAGAACACATTGTTTTGATCCCCCACATTCAGCCAATGAATCTTAGATTGTTGTTTTAAGAAATCTTCCTCTATCTAGATATATAAAGTTGAATATGCTCTTTTCTTAGGGTGCCACATCATCCTCTTATGGTCTAAATTGTGACACATCATCACTCACTTATTCTCCATTTACACATCTATCTCTTCAAAAACTATCACCTACTCATTTCTTAATTTTAAGTTGTTTATTTCATTTATTATGTTTTGTGTTATTATACTTAAATTATCATAATAATTACAATCCAATAATATAATAGTTTTCCCTAAAATTTGAAAAGACATTGTTTGAATAAAAAATAGCTTATATATTATTGATCTAAAGAAACTCTAATTTAATAATTTTATTTTCATCAATTTATTTATATAGTTTAAAAAAAACTATAGAGTTTAGTGTTTATAAATTATGGATTAAACTTCTCTAAATAAAATCCAAAAAAGTTGTGAAATATAATTTGAAACAATCAAAAGGATTATTTCCAAATGAAATGTATAAAAAATTTAAAATCAATTGCTTAAAACATTTATAATTAGAAAAAAAACAAAATTGTTAAATAATCGATTTTTAAGACAAACTTTCGGGATATGTCAGTTGATTCTAAGTGACTTATAGGAGATAAATTAAAAAAAAAAAATCATTTTGATGGTTATAAATTAATGTTCGGGAATGAGGACGAGGATTCATTCAACAAAGGAATACTCGCAGGATTCTTTGATGGGTATGCAAGAATGCATGTCATGATTGGCAAACTGTGGTATCCAAAAATGATAACATTCTAAGCCAATCATTGAGAGGACGAATGGTTGAAATCTTCGCAAAAATTCTCCAACGCTCAAGTCAGAATGGAGACATCGAAACTTGCAAGAAGACAGGAAAACATGAGAAAGATAGTGAATGTTAGATTTAAATGAGACCAAAATGTGTTTTGTGGTTCGATTTGCGGTGTTGATGTGTGTGAGAGAGAGAGAGAGAGAGAGTGAGAGTGCATCTTTAAAACAAGTCAGATGTTTCTGCAATGAGATTAATGTCAGATGAATGGACATTCGACCCATATTTGAAAATAGTGAAGTATATGTATCAATTATTTTCTAATGTGGGTTTTGAACTGTTAGAACGTTATTCTTCTTTTCCATTGTGTGAAATGTAGGTATTTTCAAAGGATTTAACTGGTCTAGATATGTAGACCGAATTTGGTAGTTGGTTTGAGTCGTGGTTAGCTATGAGCATTAGATGTCCAAGTGTAGGATGAATATAGGATGTTTCGGCGGATATGACTTGGCACCGATAACTCCAACGAGATTGAGTAGTTTTTACGGCGCATCTTGTCTATATAGGAGGGTATGACTAGATATATTAAATTATTACTAAAAACGTTTTGGCGAATACTAATTTTATTATTGCCGAATTCCTTTCTAACTACAAAAAAACAATAATATAAAATACCGAATTTGGTAGTTGGTTTGAGTCGTGCTTAGGTATGAGTATTAGATGTCTAAGTGTAGGATGTTTCGGCGGATATGACTTGACGTTGATAACTCCAACGAGGTTGAGTAGTTTTTACGGCGCATCTCGTCTATAGAGACATCTGACTTGTTTTATGTCTAGATATACTAAATTATTACTAAAAACGTTTTGGCGAAATACTAATTTTATCATTGCCCAATTCCTTTCTAACTAAAAAAACAATAATATAAAATACCGCGTGAAACGCGGCTAACCTACTAGTCTCATTAGAAAAAAAAGGATATGAGAGAATAAAATGTGTAGAAGAGAATTGCAGTTTAAAGAGCATCCTAGAAATTCGTCCGTTGTAATCGGAGGTTTATTTTTTATTTTATTTTTCAAAATCACAGGTTAATTGTTAACATACGTGTGATGTGAGAAAAAAAAAATTAATTATTTCTTCGTTATTTATTAGTTTTGACCCGACGTCAAAAAAAAAAAAAAGTTTTGACCCAGATGATCTGAACCTAAAACACTTAAACGCATCCACATATCATCTACTCCGAACTCCAGCTATTAGAATCAGATGATCAAGGATACAATAACGAACATACTTCCATACAATAAATCAAGACAATCTAATACAATTTGTGCCAAGCTATTAAGTATTTAGTATTCCGTATTCCGTATTCATCCACGAGCTAGACATTAAGATTCAGCACCTCTTTATCATACCCAATTGCCTTCTTCTAAAACTCAGAAGCCATTGGACGTCTAAATTGATTGTCAGCACCTCTTTAACATTCCCACCACGTTCCTACCAATCTCCTCTTTGGTCTGCTCACAAACAGGAACATCTCCAATGTACATATCAAAAAACGCCCCTGCAACATTCACATATCTCAGCCCTGGACTTTGGTACGCACGCAAGGTGCCAAAAAAAAACCAAAAAAAATAAACGATAAGAAAGAAGAACTAACGGCAAAGATCCTTGCTACGGACAGCTCCAATCAGGTTACCGCCAACTGCAAATGTTTTACCATATTCAGGTGAGGGAGAGAAGGAAGCTGCATTTGTATACAGAATTCAAAATAATGTTAGCAAATCAGAGTTTTCACTAGTGTTGTAATTACTCACTCTCTGTGATTAGTTGACCATCAGCTGTTCGTCGAAAGTCTATTACTGTCCCCTGCAATGAGAGAGTAAAAAGAGGTCGTACGCCTCTATGTGTGTGTTTATATGTAAATTGTGAGTGTAAGCATTAGACATCGAGTACCGCGGGTATTGGAATGTCTTGTGAGAAGAATGAACCAAAATCATTCAAGCAATGGAAATTAGTTTTTGGATTTGCCTGAAATAAGAAAATGCAGCAGCTTATGATATGGCAAAGCGTAATTCTTCAGTGTTTCGGTGTATCATTTACCTTAACCAAACGAGCACGCAGAGATTTCTCAAAAGCACTGAAAAATAGACAAACAAGGCGAGAGATTATTTTTTTCCATCTATCAGTGTAATGCTCCTGTATGAGGCTGCCACAAATCATCAAATGGCAAGTAAACATAGTACAAAACAAAACAATATCCTCCCTGAAAAACTCATAACACTTACTCTCTTACAGTATTGATTCTCAAGCCATTGTAGTTAACCACAAGCCTCACACTCATAACGATATCCTCCCTGGAAAACTCAGATAAAATATTTTCAGAAGAAATGTCCAATTAGACACTCAAAGCTACACCAACTAGACCAGATTGGAATTCAAACCAATAAAAGTGTACAAATCTGTCAAAGACGTAATACTATGAGCAAAGGCTATAATACCTAAGAAGGTCTTTGTATAAGTCATCGCATTTGTCGAGTTTGCTTGCTGGAATAGAGGCATACTTTAGGCCAAGCTTCTGGCAGACCGAGGAAGGATGAACATCTAGTGCACAGAAGTTCCAGTTAGAAGCAAAAGATGACAGATGATTCCATAAAGATAGGAAGATACAAAGCTCGAATGCACTTACAAAAACCAAATGCATATACTTTTAGAGATTTGATTCTGATAATTTGCATTGTCCGAGATCCAGTTGCAACCAGCACCTTAAATTGGGATGAATGCAAGACGTATCAATATGTCGAAAGTGAAATCTCTTCTCTGGTGACTCTGACTAGAGACTCTAACATAAGATGTAATGACAAAGAATAACAACTGAGAAGGAAAAGCTATAGGAACCTCAGAAGTGAATCCAGAAGCATTTTTCTTCAACAACATTGGGAATTCGATACCGGTGCGAGGCTCAACTGTTTGTCTTTTCCAGTCCAATTTGTGAAAGCTCAAACCACTATATTCCTCACGACCAACCTGACAAGTCCTATGTTCAATGTTCTCCGGTAGTTTAACATCATTACTCCCTAGTGGCAGAGCAAGTCCATTTGTCGTCCTAATAAATGTTACAGTCAGAAAATGCCCCGAAAAGAAGAGTTACAGAGTAAACAAATCCGATAAAACTTACATGTTATGTAAAGATGGTATCAACGAAACAGCCAAGGAGAGCACGGAACACGAATGTAGCCTCTCAGCTTCATTAACAAAATGCTGAATAGTGGATTTAGAAATGTTTCCAAAGAAGCCAGGGATTAAATCTTTTGATCCATAGTGGAAATGGAAGACAGAGAAGTTCGGATAACTCTTCACACGCTTCGAAGAATGATCACAGCTTAAGCTCCATTGATAGTTAGATATTTCCCTTTTTTGCAAGTTGTTCCCATTTGAAAACCAACAAAGCAAAGCTCCTGTAAACTTGGAGATGCAACTAAATGCTTCAAAGGCGAAGCTTCCGGGTATATGTAATTGCGAAAACAACCCATTTGTTAAAAAACTCCTCTTTGGTAATATGTTTCCACCATTAGAATCCATTTTTGGCATTTAAGCTTTTGAAGAAACTAGAGTTAATTGTTCCAAAGGTTCTGCGAGAAAATCAAAGAAAAACAAAACCATAGTCAAGAAAGATCCAAACCCAGCTTCCAATAATCGATGATAAAACCTCAAGAATCAAAGTAACACCAATATAAAGATAATCAAAAGCCGAATTTAACAACATAATCACGAAAAGAAAATCCAATTTCGTGATCGTTTACAATTCGTAATTAGTCAATATAAGACGCGATTAACATCATTGTCATATAAACACTAAACGCCAAATTAGATTCACTTTAGAATTGTTTACCAGGAGAGAAATTGAAGGAAACCCGAATCAGAAAAGATGACGAACATAGGGGAAGCGTTAAGCTTTTTTGTTCTTTCTTTCTCTGTTGTTTTGGGATCTTTAGACGAAAGAGATGAAAAAAGGAATATGCTGTCTTTAAGAACAATAACGGCGAAAAATACTAACAATGGTCGCTAAGGCGAAATTCAATTTCAGGGTATTTTTCCAAAAAAAATCATTTAATTATTTATTATTTTTAAAAAGGAGAATAAATTGTTCGACATCGTTCGCTTTTTGAATGTTCTGAAATCATGGTAGACCCCATATTGTTTAATATGATTTCAGTTTTGGCATCATATTTAGAATTGGTTCAGTTTCACACCTAAACACGGAATCGTTGATAGGACGAAGTTATAGGAATGGGCCGAATGGCAACACAGTATTACAATTATAAACACAGTATCACAATTATAAACACAGTAAGCTGTACAGAATCTCTGGAATAGCTAAGTACGTGGACGAGTCAAGAGACGGTAGCTGAGCTGGACACCTCTTGGTGGAGATATTGCAACATTTAGGAGATTCTTTATTCTTATGAGAAGAATAAGGAATGTTGAATATTCTTGGAGATTTGCTATGATCTTCATGGGGAAGTTTCGGCTAGGGTTAGGCATATGTTTGCTAGGTATAAGTAGACGTGGAAAGGCATCGTATGTGATTGATTGTTTTGTAAGAAATCAAGGGCCAAAGGCTAAGGGATTCGATTGAGAGGTTCTTGGATAACGTATAGATCTGAGAATAGGTGAAGCTAGAACGGCAAGTCAAGGTATGTCTTGAGCTTGTCTAAAATCGTGTTAGGTAAGACTTGTAAGTGTACTTAATAGATTTTCTAGTAATACAATTTTCGTGTAGAGAGATCATTGTGTTATAGTGTATTCTAGTTCCTGTACTACAGCTCTTGCATTTTCATTTGGTATCAGAGCGGTCATCTGTGTGTATTACAAACAGGTGAGATCTTGTGGAGAAAAAATGGAGAGCTATCAAGAATTGGTGAACAATTCGAAGGTGATACTGAATTCAAGGAACTATGGATTTTGGAAGTCTCGGATCAGATCAGTGATTAAGGGGATTGATCCACTCGCGTGGAAAGCTGTCTTGGAAAAATGGACAGAGCCAAACGGTAAGAAATAGTGCTGGAGTTGAGACAGCCAAACCGGAGGAACAATGGACAGAAGATGAGCAGAAAAAGTCTAAGTTCAACTCCAGGGCTCTCACAGCTATTCATTGCAGTGTGTCAGCAAAGACTTTTGAACTGATTCAAGGCTGTGAAACAGCAAAGGAAGCATGGGATATCTTTTAGATCCATTTTGAAGGAACAACAAAGGTTCAAAACTCAAGAAAATATCTATTGGCGTCTAAGTTTGAGAACCTAAAGATGGAGGAACATGAATCTATTGCTGATTTCAGTTCCAAGCTGAGTTCTTTGGCACATGAAGCATCAATCTTAGGAATATATATACAAAGATACGAAGCTGGTGAAGAAGTTCCTACGATGTCTACCTACTAGATTCATGGGGTACAAATCGGCGCTGAGTGTATCTCAAAACACTAGATCACTTAGCTTTGGTGAAGTATTTGGGATGTTACAAACTCATGAGATGGAATTGGATAGTGTGAAGAAACCAAAGAGCATGGCTCTTATTTCCACAAGTGAATGAAAGACACATGAGTCTGATGATGATAAAGATCCCATAAGCCTGCTGGTTCGACGGTTTCATCGTGCTCTAAGGAAAGATGATAGATTTCAAAGTCAGAAGAAAACTAGCTCAGTCAGAAGACAAACTGAAGGAGACAAGCCTGGAAAGAAGTCAGAAATGCAATGTCATGAGTGCAAAGGGTTTGGACACTTCAAAACTGAATGCCCTACACTCAAGAGAAGATAGATTCAATGTTTGGCTGCAAAGGATTTGGACACACACAACTGGAGTGTGTAAATGATCAGAAGCGTCATAAAGAAAAATCTCTACTGGCTGAAGACGATTCGGAAGATGAGAGTGAGGATGAAAGTGTGGAAGAGGTGAACAACTTTGTTACTCTTATTGGGATCACTGAGTTTGCTGAAGAAGAAGAGATGTCATAGTCAGAATCCGAAGAGGAACAAAACGATAACCTCACTGAAAGCTATCGAGAAGTTCGTGAGATGCTGATCAAATTCGGAACAGAGAATTCAGAACTGAAAAAGGAAAAACTTCGTCTTGAGGCAATCTTTGAGCTACTGCAGTGTGAACTCTCTGCATAAAGGAAGATAAGCGAGGAGAGTGTATCTTTGATAAAAGAGAAGCTGAATCTGGCAAATAAGGTAGACAGATTAAACCATGAACTACAAGCAAAGAAGAAGCTATCAACTCAACTTCAGTCAGAGCTAGATCTCCAACACAAGAAAATTCACATGTTTGCAGGAACAAAGCAACTTGACAAGATCTTGAGTTATGGAAGAACAGTTGATGTGAAGCGAGGTCTGGGATACACTAGAAGAGAAACAAATGAACCAGGGAAAGTCAACTTTGTCTCTGCAGGTTTTGATCATCAAAATAAGCCTAATACAGAGAGATGTACAACAAGGAAGGCTGGATGCTACTTTTGTGGAAGATATGGACACATCAGAGCATACTGCTACATGTTTTGGGAAAGATTGAAATATCTCAGATGTCAAGGAAAATTCACATGGAACGGATTTCGAAGTCAGATATAGGTCAAGAAGTCATATCTGACTCAAGGAACAACTCTGAGACATGTGATCACAAGAACAGGGCCCAAGCAAACTGTGCTAAGGAATGCAGTAGAAGATGTGTCAAAGCCGAGAAACTCATATGCATCAATATGGCATAACTTCAGATGCAACATGGCAGTGGCATCAGAAGAAGAAAAAGATACAGGCCCATGGTACTTTGATAGTGGATGTTTAGGCCATATGACAGGTACACGAGGCTATCTCCAAAGTGTTAAGAAGATCATTGAAGGAATAGTCACATTTGGAGATGGAAGTAAAGGAGCTATTCAGGGGAAATGAAAGACATGTGAGGCAGATCTCCCACAATTGATGAACGTCTATTTGGTTCAGGGGTTGAAAGCAAATCTCATTAGTGCGAGTCAGCTGTGTGACGAAGAACTGATAGTGGTTTTCACTAGCATAGACTGCAAAGCTATCAACAAAGAAGGTGAAACAGTGTTGAAAGGTGTTAGGACAGGAAATAATTGCTACATGTGGGATAATTCATCCGCCTCAACAAGTTGCTACTGTACACATGACGATCTTCAGTTGTGGCATCAACGTCTTGGTCACATGAATGTAAGGAATCTTACTAATCTCGTTGACAAAGAGATAGTACGAGGAATAGCTCAGCTAAAGGGAGGAAAGAAGATAATATGTGGTCAATGCAACCAAGGGAAGCAGGTGAAAGTTCAACACAAGAAAGTACATGATGTACAATCTAAAGCAGCATTAAACCTTGTACACATGGACTTGATGGGGCCAATGCAAGTTGAAAGCTTGGGATGCAAGAGATATGTTTTTGTTCTGGTGGATGACTACTCACGATTCACCTAGTTCAGATTCATTCGTGAAAAATTTGACACAGCCAAGAGCTTCAGAATCTTGCCGCTGCAATTAAAGAATGAAAGAGGAGGTATCTAAAGGATTTGTAGTGATCATGGTGGAGAATTTCCGAATGAGATCATGAACGTGTTTTGTGAAAATCATGGAATTGTACATCAGTTCTCGGCTCCAAGAACACCTCAAGAAAATGGAGTGGTGGAACGAAAGAATAGAACTCTTCAGGAGATGGCACGTGCAATGATTCATGGCAATAAGGTGCCTATGAAGTTCTGGGTTGAGGCTGTAAGCACTGCGTGCTACATCATAAATCGAGTCTATGTCAAGAAAGGGACAACTAAGACTCCGTACGAGCTGTGGAAAGGGAAGACCTAAGTTACTTCCACGTGTTTATATGCAAATGCTACATTCTGAATGACAAATCACATGGGCAAGTTTGACTCTAGAAGTGATGAAGGGATATTTTTGGGCTATTCTGAAACTAGCACATCATTCAGAGTGCTAGTAAATGTGGCAAGTTAACACAAGATCGAGAGTGTTGATTGAGTCAGTAAATGTGGTATTCGATGACTATTTTCTCATGAAGTGGGAAGGAGCCAACTCAAAAAGTGGAAGAAGGGAGGGAATGAGCCAACTCAGAAAGTGACTCAGAACAAGTGGATGAAGCACATACTTCACAAGAAAAATCTGCTAACACAGAAGAACAATCTATGTCAGAGCCACTTCTGTCAGACCCAGTGGTGAATCAACAGGTTCATCGTAATCATTCATCATCTGATGTTATTGGCGATGTGAATGAAGGGAGGAAGACAAGTGGAGTCCAACTTGACTTCAAGAAGATGGTTGGTCAATACTCTGAGATGGTTCTATTCTCGTGCTTTGTATCAGTCATTGAGCCAAGAAATCACTTACAAGCACTTGAAGATGAATTATGGATCGTTGCGATGGAACAAGAATTAGAGCAATTTGTGCGAAATGATGTGTGGAATGATGACTGCGAATCCCTAACTAAGATTTATGTTCAAGAACATGTGTTGAGAGAAGATCAAAAACGGCGAATGCATCATAAGCTAGGTCTCGCTCCTAGCTCACATTTACTGATGTGTGGAATGATGACTGCGAAAAAGAAACCAGGAACTGAGTCAACATCATCTCACGCAAGTGACTCAAAAGCAGCAAGGAAAACCAAAACTCGCTCAATGAGAGTGACTAAAGCACCCAACAGGTTAGAATTCTTCTGTAATCATCAAATCTGGGCTGAACGGTTAGTTGATGTTGGTGAGATTGATGAGTGGGGTTATCACAAGATCATAATTGATAGTGGGATGAAGTCAACAGTGACTGGAATATCAGCCTATGTTCCGCAGACTGTGCAAGAAATCTATGCTGGTTTGCCAGCTGAGATGCCAGAGGTGATAGAAAGAGGGGTTAGAGTCAACATTCGAGGGTTTGAGTATGAAATCTCCCCTGCGAGGATCAACAAGCTTCTGAAGCTTGCTCCTCTATCTAAGGATGAGGTTAAGGCATATGCAGATGCTGAGTCTGTGAGTCAGTCCGATTTGGCATCATTTCTGACAAAAGGAGGGAAGAAGAGTTGGTCTCACTTGACCACAAAGGATCTGCCACCTCATTTTGTTGCGTTGATCATGATAGCAGCATTCAACTGGGTGCCATCTACTCACAAGAATCACATCTATGAGGAAAGAGCTACACTGGTTTATAAGCTGTGTAAGGGGATTCGAGTCGACGTTGGACTATCTGTCTTCAAGCAGGTGATGGGCCTGAGCAAGCTCAAGAAGATTGATACTCGTTGGTTGATGTTCCCATGTATCATTTCTGGAGTGCTTGAATCACATCACAAGTTTCAGTTGAAGTCTAGGGAAGCTTATGTTCTTCCTATGAAATACAAGAAGGATGCAAGGAGTGGTGAAGGGTTCATAAAGAAGGAGGCAGCTGAGACAAAAGCGAAGAAGAAGCCTCATCAACTGCACCTGAACCATCTACTACTGCACCAGCAAGTGAGGCACCTGACTCATCAGGCAATACTCAGGTCATGCCATTGGGAGATGTGCGTCTCCCTGTAAGACCTGCAAGTGCGGATGCGATGCGTAATGCCTTGGAGGACACAGCTCGGGCGCTTCAAACCCTCATGGTCATTGTTCAAATGCTGCAACAATCTGATGAGGACATCGAGCCAAAGGCCCAAGTCATCCAAGCACCACTTGTGCCAAGTGGTCCCGTGACTAGAACCAGGAGCAGGAGCATGGAAAAGAAGTTCAACATGTTCATGGACCAGCTCGGACGCAATGGTTTCTTCAGAACGGACGCTAGGCCGTTAGGCCCATCCGAGAGCTCCTATTGGGCCGACTCTTTCACGCTGGTTCCACACATGATCCAGGGCGATCCAGAAGGCGATCCACATATGGATCCGAAGCTCTTTGAGTCTAGTTTCCAGAACACCAAAGATCATTCCAAGACTCCACACGAATCGGACCAGAACGCCCCAACACTGAAGGCATATCGGCTAGACTCTCTTCTAGTCGATAACACTAAGTGGCCACTCATCAAGCCCAAGTCCGTGGCCCACTTATCTATGGTCGTCTTTAACTCACCAGAGACGACTTAGGCCCAAGGAGGTCATTAGTTGGGTTTGTGGATCGTTTGTGTGCTCTTTTCCCACCCTTCGTTTTTGTCCCACTGGGTTTTGCGAAGATGGGTTTTTAACGAGGCCAAACGATTCGCAATATCATTGGCCCATCTAATGACTCTCTGCAAGCCCACTAGACCGAGCAGTGAGGCCTCTTATCCCTTAGTCTATTTTTGTTTTTATTCTCGACGAAGGCCTAATTGTTTAGGGTTTCTTCCTTTTCTTTCTTTAGCGTTGTTTTTCTCTCTAAATACTTAGAGGCTTGGTCTAAAACAATTACGCAGACAATAATTAAAGTTTTACCTCATTTTTGTTTCACAAAAACCTTATCTCTCTCTCTAGTTTGTGAGCTAAGTCCGACTACAGATATTTCCTTGAAGTATCAATAGGCAGACGCACCTATTGTGGTTCTCAACACGCCACCATCGATCCATCCTATCCCGTTGAAGACAAGGAGAGACCGTTGTCCAATTGTCTCAGCAACCCCGGTCTAGATCTCAACCCTCTCGGCCAAGAACTCGACCGTATCGATCCCAAAGCTCGCCTACTCGACCCCGGTCTAGTTGTGTAGGGCTTGGAGCATGCATCACAATCTATCCAAGGTAAGGATGCAAGCCCCTATTACTTATGCTTATGCACTGATTGTGTGTTTTTAACTTGTGTATGCTCACAAGCAAGCGGAGAAAGTGGCTAAAGAGAATTTCAGAATTGAGGGGGAGTAAACGGAATTTGGAGCTTAACTTAGATGATTTAGTTTACTAGTGTAGGATTCTGGGGGAGTTAGGGAGATGTACTTTAGTGGTGTGTTTTTGAATTTGGATACTCTTAGCTCTTTGGTTCTTTGCTTTTGATTAAGAATATGTTGTTTTTAAGATGAATGACCTTTGAATCAAAGCAATTAGATGTTTCTGGAATCATATTGCTGCTGGTATGTGTGCTTGGTATGTCGTGATTGAAACAGGTACTTGTGAGACACACAAAGCTAAAAAGGGGGAGATTGAAGATGCATATTTTCAAGTTGTACCAGGAAAAGTAACCCACGAAGTGATACAAGACAGCAGTACAAGGCGATTGATGACGAGAAGTGGAACACGTAAGCTGGACAGGATCTCTGGAATAGCTAAGTACGTGACGTGGACGAGCCAAGAGGCGGTAGCTGAGCTGGACGCATCTCTGTGAAGATATTGCAACCTTTAGGAGATTCCTTATTCTTACGAGAATGATAAGCTCAAAAGTAATACCCTAAAGTACTAAAAGATGTAGTTGCAGTATATTAGGGGTCAAACCACAAAGACTCAAGAAATCACCCAATAGACCAATTAGATTCGAATTACGCTAAGCGATTCAATTTAACAGAAAGCAATAAACGAAATTAAAAGAGTTGTGTGAGTGTTGACACAAGTTGTAATTCAATGGAGGAAAGATAGGTTCAGGGTATTTCTCAGGAAATCAGAGAATGCATAATAACCAATTAGTCAGGGTTCAGGTTATGCACGGTTCTTGAACTCAAATCACTAAACTATAATTAACCAACTGTCGTTGCGAGAATTATCTAAGTCTAAATCCCAGAATCCCAAATCTCTTTGCAAATCCTAAAGATCTAAACCAGCATTAAAGTTCAGGTTTGATATGTTCACAAAACAACTAAACCAAATCTCTTTGCGGATAGCAATTTTGCTCACCCTAAGTTCTGTCAGATTATCAATTGCACTGTCGTGCCTAATCGATTAACCTAAGATCTAAGTTCCAGATTCGTCAACCTAGAATTAGCTTTGAGAACAACCTAAAGTGAATAACTAATTCAGATTATGAAACCTAACCAATCAATTACCAGCACTCAATGAAATCCTTTATGAGAAAACCCTAAACCTAAAGTGGATCTACTCAGACATGATTAACGGAACAGAAATCATAGATGAATAGAATTGCATAAAAGAAATCAATAAGAAACAAGGGGTTCAGAATTGGCTCTTTAAAAACCCTCGAACAAATCTCTCTGAAAGTATGAAGAATAAAAATAAAGCTTAGCCTCTCAAAGTGGCTGAAAAACCTAATTATAATGCTAAAACACGTTTTGGGGCTTCTTGTAATTATTAAAGTTTTCTGGACCAAGGTGCAGATTCTTCAGATTTGTAAAAAACCGCGTTTCCTTTTCCATGGACGACAGTATCGACCGATACCATAAGTGGTATTGATCAATACACGGGCAATGAGTCACGTTCCTTCCTTCATGGTGTCAATATCGATCGCCACCAGGTGGTGTCGGTCGATACAAGGGCTTCAAATCGGCTGTCCCAGCTACACGATCTCTGCTTTGCTCCAAAAAGCTCCAGAATGCTTCAATATCTTCAATTATGCTCTAAACGTGCCAAAACCTGAAAAGACTCAAAAAGACTCCAAAAATACTAGAAAAACTCTAAAAACAAGACCTATATCATGGTTAAAAACGGGTAAAAACCATGATATATCAACTTGCATTCTTCATGACTTGTTTCATTCATCTCTTGTTTTATTTCTTTGGGCCACAAAATAGAACTCTTGTTTAGCTTGTCGATAAGCCACACATAAGTGTCCATTGACCCAAACAAGTAGAACCCAATATTTGATAGCTTGGAGCCCATGGTTGATGCTAATGAAGCCTTTGGACACGTCTTCAGTTTTGGGCCTTTATAGGGCGACTGGGAAGTCCGATTTGGACGCTCTTGAGCGTTTTGGAAACTAGACCCAAAGATCTTCACGACCATATGTGGATCGTTTCCTGGAGAACCGTGAGCTGGTAGCAGCGCTTGTTTGAAAAACGCCTTCGGATGTTGGCTCTTAACACAAACGTTTTCTTCATTGTGACCATGTAAACTGGTTGTTGTGTTTGGTTCAGCAGGTACAAGCTTGTTTGTTTCATGATCTGTCTTAACCGCTCCCAATATCATATCAACCACTCCCTCTTGAAAAGGATTTGCCCTCAAATCCTGAGTTTCATTTCCGTACGCCTTAACGGAGGGGTCGTAGAACATGGCAAGTGTCTCTTCGGTTTTTAATTGGACCAGAGGTGAAGCGATTTGATCAGGCTGCTCTCCAGGGTCAGTGGGTCGATGAATCTCCGGTCTCTTGGCTTGGCTCGCTGGTTTGATCAGTGGCGGTGGTGGTGGAGTTTTGGTTGGAGTGTTTTGCCCTTCACGGTTAGCTTCTCTTCTTAGCACCGGATTTTGTGGCTTTCTCCTTGGGGCTACTCCTTGTATGCGACCTAACTTTTGATGGACTTGCTCCAGCTCGGCTCGCCATATGCTCTTTAACTCAGCCAAAAACATTTTTAAAGACACAAGCTCTATCGAAATTTTTTTTAATTTTTTTTTTTGATGATCGTTTCCTTTTTGCAAGTAACGATCTATCTCTTTTTTTTTTTTTTTCAAGAACGTGATAGATGAGAAGGGGATGGATCACCAAAGCTTCTAGTTTGCTCTGATACCAATTGATGTGATTCTCCCAAGGAATCGGACTCAAAGGTTGGTGACGTGATAACCCTCGACTTCAATGGCTCGTGAAACCGGATGTTAAGGTTTATGAAACTTTAAGCCCCAAATTTACTTAAGACGAAACACGGAAACAAGGCGGTGGAACCGCTGCTGCGGGAACTCGTGGAGCAAGATGATAAGGTATATGAAATCTTATGCCCAAAACTCACTTAAGACGCTTCTCACAATTTTAGTCAACGAATGGCGCCACAAGTGTGATGAAGAACACTTGATAAACCGATTTTAGATCATTTGCAATCCACCAAGATGATCAAAACTAGTTCACAAAGAACTAGAAAAACAAGAGAGAAAACTCTCTAAATTCACGCCAAAAGGCAACAAGCTTTTGCTCAATTTCTTTAAAAATTTCTTAGCTTTTTGTTACACAAATCACACGTTACATATAGAAACAAAGCAAGAGAAATTAAACTAACATTAGTTACAATCTAACTCTAGTTAAATAAAACACACAACATAAATTATGGAAGAAAGAAATACAAAGAAATACAACTTGCATATGTTACAATCAAAGACTAATTCACACAAAATCAACTTGCAAATGTGGCTGCGGAATGAACAGTACTCGTAGATGAACAGTGCACATTTTTGAATGGGCTTTGCATTCTTCATGACTTGTTTCATTCATCTCTTGTTTTATTTCTTTGGGCCACAAACCAGAACTCTTGTTTAGCTTGTAGATAAGCCTCCTAGGTGCCACACATAAGTGTCCATTGACCCAAACAAGTAGAACCCAATATTTGATAGCTTGGAGCCCATGGTTGATGCTAATGAAGCCTTTGGACACGTCTTCAGTTTTGGGCCTTTATAGGGCGATTAGGAAGTCAGATTTGGACGCTCTTGAGCGTTTTGGAAACTAGACCCAAAGATCTTCACGTCCATATGTGGATCGTTTCCTGAAGAACCGTGAGCTGGTAGCGGCGCTTGTTTGAAGAACGCCTTCGGATGTTGGCTCTTAACACAAACGTTTTCTTCATTGTGACCATGAAAACTGGTTGTTGTGTTTGGTTCAGCAGGTACAAGCTTGTTTGTTTCATGATCTGTCTTAACCGCTCCCAATATCATATCAAGATCTTATATCAATTCTCAACCTCTATGCAATTGCCCTTGACATGACATTGACGCTAGACCCTGAATCAACGAGAGACTCTTTGAATTCAACTCCAGAGATAGAGCATGGAACCGAAAATTTTCCTGGGTCTTCTCTCTTAGTCAACTGCTTCATTGGTAGTGGTGTGCTTCTCGCCTTGATGAAGAGTGCCTCGATCTCTTTCAGAGTTTCTCTGCAATCTCGGAAGTGACTAAGCAAAGGGCGGTATTCCAAAGCTTCTTCAAAAGACATCGTATGGGGAATCCTCCTTACCATCTTCTCAAACCTGAGCAACTTCTCTGCAGTAATGGGGTTTCTGAGATGTCTAGGTGGCATAGGATATGGCACCTTAGGTTTGTAGACACGTTCCTCGATCAGATGCGGCTTCTTCTCAAAATCTGACTCAGTCTGTGAAGGGTGTCGATCGATACCAGGTTGGTGTCGCTCGACACAAGGCTTTTGGGTCGTCTCTTCATGTTGGTATCGATCGACACTGGTAGAGGTGTCGCTCGATACTGGAGGCAGACGCACAAAATCATCTTCAATCTCTTCTAACTCCACGAATTTTTCTGCATTCAAACCCTTTTCCACCACATCAATGACCTCTTTAACACCTCTTAAGGTGATTGCATTGACGTATGCCCTTGGATCTTCTGTTTTCCCTGGTAGAAAACCTTCTTGTCTCTTCACAGCACTTGCAGTTTGGGCTATTTGAGTTTCCAGCATCTTCTGATGAGTGTTGAGAGACTCAATTTTTCCGTTCAGATCTGCATACATGGCATCCATCTTCCCATTAAAGTATGTTGTCACCTTCTGCTGTCCCTCAAGTAGCTGTTCAAGCATAGACTCAACTTTGCTTTCAGGAGACTTGTTCCATCCTTGCTGATCATTGTTGGTGAAGTTTCGGTTGTTGTTTTGCTGGTATTGATACCTTTGACCTTGAAACCCAGCTCTACCAATGTAGTTAACGTCTTCTACTTCATCTTTTTCGAAATTCTTGACATGAGCAGCAAAGAGGACATCCTTCTTTGTCTTTCCCATCAACAAATTGTGCATCGAATCCATCTTAGCCTTCACCTCTGCGATTTGACTGCCATCCAAGTTACCAACTTGCTTCTTGCGCTCCATGTCTGCATTCTTGGTACTATTGCTAGAAGCCAAGTTCTCAATAAGCACATAAGCATTGTTAGGATACCTGGTGTTGAAATTTCCATTGCTCGCAGCATCTAAGGCCATTTGATACCTCCAATCAATCCCTCTGAAGAAAATACCCAGACTTAGTGAACCCGTGATGTGGACAATCTCTCTGATATGATCTGAATCTGATCCAAGCAGCCTTAAACGCCTCAGTTGGTCCTGGAGAAAACTGCGAGATCTTGTTCCTGAGCTCTTCGGATCTCGCATCATCATAAAAATTGTTCATGAACGCGTTTTTAGTCTCCTCCCAAGTAGTCAGTGATCCAGGAGGCAACTGCTTCAGCCAGTAAGCTGCATCCCCACCAAGAGAATATGAGAAAAGCTTATAGAAGAGGTAATCATTGGACACTCCATTATACTTGATGCTAGTGACCAAGTCCTCAAACCTCTCAATATGATCCATGGGGTGCTCATGAGGAAGACCATGAAAATGATGCTGACCCACAAGAGTGAAGTATGCAGGTTTCAGCTCAAAGTCATTCCTCTGAAAAGCAGGAGGGCGAATCGCTTATCGATTGGCATAGAACTGATCAAGCATGTTATACTCTCCAATTGTCCTACCACGATCAACCACATCATTCCCAACATTCACAACAGCTGGAGGGACAATGATGTTTCCATCTCCGTCAAGTCGTTGCCCCCTCTCATTTCACAAATGACCCTCTTGGTCTCTCAAAGTTCCAGCGTCATCACGAACCAAAACCACTGGATTGTTCATCTCTGCAGGCTTCTTTGTTTTCCTTTTTGTGCGTTCCAAATCTGCTAACTCCTTGTTGGAAAGATTAACTAGCTGAGTGCTCTTGTTCCTCCTGGTTTCACGAGTAGACATACACCTGAAACCCAAAAGACAAGGCACCTAAGTAACAAAAAACAAAAAAATACGACGAGTATCGACCGACACCAGTTGGGTATCGATCGACATCGTCGAACTTAGTCGAGATTCTTAACTAAAAATCTAATGGCGAATTAAGAGTCTCCGGCAACGGCGCCAAATTTTGATAAGCTCAAAAGTAATACCCTAAAGTACTAACAGCTGTAGTTGCAGTATATTAGGGGTCGAACCACAGAGACTCAAGAAATCACCCAATAGACCAATTATATTCGAATTACGCTAAGCGATTCAATTTAACAGAAAGCAATAAATGAAATTAAAAGAGTTGTGTGAGTGTTGACACAAGTTGTAATTCAATGGAGGAAAGATAAGTTCAGAGTATTTCTCAGGAAATCAGAGAATGCATAATAACCAATTAGTCAGGGTTCAGGTTATGCACGGTTCTTGAACTCAAATCACTAAACTATAATTAACCAACTGTCGTTGCGAGAATTATCTAAGTATAAATCCCATAATCCAAAATCTCTTTGCAAATCCTAAAGATCTAAACCAGCATTAAAGTTCAGGTTTGATATGTTCACAAAACAACTAAACCAAATCTATTTGCGGATAGCTATTTTGCTCACCCTAAGTTCTGTCAGATTATCAATTGCACTGTCGTGCCTAATCGATTAACCTAAGGTCTAAGTTCCAGATTCGTCAACCTAGAATTAGCTTTGATAACAACCTAATGTGAAGAACTAATTCAGATTATGAAACCTAACCAATCAATTACCAGCACTCAATGAAATCCTTTATGAGAAAACCCTAAACCTAAAGTGGATATACTCAGCCATGATTAATGGAACTGAAATCATAGATGAATAGAATTGCATAGAAGAAATCAATAAGAAACAAAGGGGTTCAGAATTGTCTCCCCAAAAACCCTAAAACAAATCTCTCTCCAAGTCTCCAAAATAAAAATAAAGCTTATGCTCTCAAAGTGGCTGAAAAACCTAATTATAATGTTAAAACACGTTTTGGGGCTTCTTGTAATTATTAAAGTCTTCTGGACCAAGGTGCAGTTTCTTCAGATTTGTAAAAAGTCACGTTTCCTTTTCCGTGGACGACGGTATCGACCGATACCATAAGTGGTATCGATCGATACACGGGCAGTGAGTCACGTTCCTTCCTTCATGGTGTCAGTATCGATCGACACCAGGTGGTGTCGGTCGATACAAGGGCTTCAAATCGGCTGTCCCAGCTACACGATCTCTGCTTTGCTCCAAAAAGCTCCAGAATGCTTCAATACCTCCAATTATGCTCCAAACGTGCCAAAACCGGAAAAGACTAAAAAAAACTCTAAAAATACTAGAAAGACTCTAAAAACAAGACCTATATCATGGTTAAAAACGGGTAAAAACCATGATATATCAGAGAAGAATAAGGAATGTTGAATATTCTTAGAGATTTGCTATGATCTTCAAGGAGAAGTCTCGGCTAGGGTTAGCCGCATGTCTGCTAGGTATAATTAGACGTGGAAAGGCATCGTATGTGCCTTAACACAATTGAGGGAATTCTTAGCATATGGCGAGTGATTGTCTTGTAAGAAATCAAGGGCCAATGGCTAAGGGATTCGATTGAGAGGTTCTTGGATCACGTATAGATCTGAGAACATGTGAGGCTAGAACGGCAACTGAAGGTGTGTCTTGAGCTTGTCTAAAACCGTGTTAGGTAAGATTTGTAAGTGTACTTAATGGATTTTCTAGTAATCTAGTTTTCGTGTAGAGAAATCCATGTGTTACAGTGTGTTCTAGTTCATGTACTACAACTCTTGCATTTTCAGATGGCATTGTTATCAAGAGGGAGTCGAAGGAGTCATAATGGGAGCAAGAAATCTGCGAAGAAGTCTCTGCCCCCTGCACGTAGAACTAGAAACACTCATTTGGGCAATGCACTGCATGATTGCAAATTAGAAGACGGCGAGAGCTTTTGCAACAAACTGCTCCGAGTTGGTGAAGATGGTGTCTACACCCGTGGAGTGGCCGGCTTTTACATTACACTTTGAGGAGTTCGTGAAGAGTAAGGAGGAGTTTACTTTTGTTTTCTCTATCTCACACATCCCACGCGCAAACAACACAAAGGCAGACAAGTTAGTACGAGGTGCTCGTGTCTACCCATCAGATTTTATTTATGTAAACTCGGTACCCCATGTTTGGATTACTGAACCGGTCTAGGTATTTAGGCTGTTGACAAAAAAAAGTATATTCATTTATAACCAACTAAATTAGGTTTTGTGTCACACGCAGATAAAACTTAAAAAATATTTAGATTTTGAAATTGATAAATCGTGTAAGTATGACTCGTATAATTATATTCTAGATTGTTGATCAAACAAATAATTATTTTCTAGATTAAGATCCACGTTTAGTTATCCAAAAATTGCGTTTAATCAATCACAATTAAGAAAATCCTAAATTAATCCAGATTACCCATAAATATGAATCTCTCTAAATACATGAGAGGGTTCCAAAAACATACTTCAAATCTTATTATATAAAACTGAATCTTTCAACGTGAGCGTACGGAAAGAATCTAGGATAATAATCGGTAACTTCAACATTACAACTTTACTTAGCTTTTATAGTCAAATACAAAACCCTACTGTATCCGACAGGTGTCATGATCTAAAGGATTGCTTCTGAATCGAGGGCTGCTAATCAATTTGCAGTCTTGAGATCAAAGCTCCTTTATGTACTCTGCTTTTTCACAGCCGTAGTTGCAGAGGTTCTGTTTTTGTCATCAGTCACATCACCCACCTCTAACTTTGCCATCTCTTTAATCTCTCTCAACAAGTCTTTGCTTCTTTGCAAATTGCAACTATTATTTGTCCTAGTTAACTACGAAAAAACACATGTTAAAATTTGGATTATTCCATATCCAAATGGTTCATGGACGGCAGGGGCCACATATTAATACGTTAGGACTAATTAGGACCAGTTACAGCTAAACCGCAACTCTGGTTCTCAAAATTAGTTCCGGTTTAGCTGAATTTGGCTCTTCCACCTCTCTATCGTGCCGCCACAAACACTACATGCCTCTCACTCAGGGCCGGCCCAGAAATAAGGGGAGCTCCAAGGCAAAACAAAAATAGGGACCTTCGTTTCACAGCAAAAAAAAAAAATTTTAGGTCATAAACTTAGTATTGAATCAAAAAAAAAATTTTCAGTCATAAAAACGGGGGCCTTAATTTTTTTTTAAAAAACGGGGGCCCTAGGCCCAGGCTTCACCTCGCTCTGTCCAACGCCGGCCCTGCTCTCACTTCCCAACTTTCTCTCTAAAAAAATGGCGTCATGCTCTTTCTTCAATTCCTCTCTCTCTTCCTTCAACCTCCCTAAATAAGACTCTCTCCATCGCCGTCGCTCCACCGTTACTCTCCGCCACCACCACGTCATCGTCTCCTTCACAGTGAAAATCGCGGATGGAAACAACAACGGCACTTCTTCTTCTTCTCCGTCGAAAACCACCGTCAAGCCTAATCGCACAGAAGATAACATCCGCGATGAAGGTCGCCGCCATTGCTCCACCACCGTGAATCCTTTCTCCGCCAGATACGGGTTATATGGAAATATTTATAATCTATCAAGAAACAATGATGGTGCTTGAAGTGTAATACTAATAAGCTCAAAAGTAATACCCTAAAAGTACTAAAGCTGTAGCTGCAGTATAGTNAAAAAAAATTTTCAGTCATAAAAACGGGGGCCTTAATTTTTTTTTAAAAAACGGGGGCCCTAGGCCCAGGCTTCACCTCGCTCTGTCCAACGCCGGCCCTGCTCTCACTTCCCAACTTTCTCTCTAAAAAAATGGCGTCATGCTCTTTCTTCAATTCCTCTCTCTCTTCCTTCAACCTCCCTAAATAAGACTCTCTCCATCGCCGTCGCTCCACCGTTACTCTCCGCCACCACCACGTCATCGTCTCCTTCACAGTGAAAATCGCGGATGGAAACAACAACGGCACTTCTTCTTCTTCTCCGTCGGAAACCACCGTCAAGCCTAATCGCACAGAAGATAACATCCGCGATGAAGGTCGCCGCCATTGCTCCACCACCGTGAATCCTTTCTCCGCCGGATACGGGTTATATGGAAATATTTATACTCTATCAAGAAACAATGATGGTGCTTGAAGTGTAATACTAATAAGCTCAAAAGTAATACCCTAAAAGTACTAAAGCTGTAGCTGCAGTATAGTAGGAGTCGAACCACAAAGACTAAAGAAAATCACACAATAAATCAATTAGTTTCGATTTAAGCTAAGCAATTCAGTTGAAACAGAAAGCAATAAACAATAAAAGAGTTGATTAAATTCGACGAAGAGAATATAGGCCCAAGGTGTTTCTCAGGAAATCAGAGAATGCAGATAACCAATTAGTCAGGATTCAGGTTATGCACGGTTCTTGAACTCAAATCACTAAGCTATAAGTAACCAACTGTCGTTGCGAGAATAAACCAAATCTAAATCCCAAAATCCCAAATCTCTTTGCAAATCCTAAAGATCTAAACCAGCTATTTTGCTCACCCTAAGTTCTGTCAGATTATCAATTGCACTGTCGTGCCTAATCGATTAACCTAAGATCTAAGTTCCAGATTCGTCAACCTAGAATTAGCTTTGAGAACAACCTAAGGTGAAGAACTAATTCAGATTATGAATCCTAACCAATCAATTACCAGCACTCAATGAAATCCTTTATGAGAAAACCCTAAACCTAAAGTGGATCTACTCAGACATGATTAATGGAATAGAAATAATAGATGAATAGAATTGCATAGAAGAAATCAATAAGAAACAAAGGGGTTCAGAATCGTCTTCCAAAAACTCTATAACAAATCTCTCTCAAAGTCTGAAGAATCCAATAAAGCTCTCGTCTCTCTCAAAGTGGCTGAAAAACCTAATTATAATGCTAAAACACGTTTTGGGGCTTCTTGTAATTATTAAAGTCTTCTGGACCAAGGTGCAGATTCTTCAGATTTGTATAAAGTCGCGTTTCCTTTTCCATGGACGACGGTATCGACCGATACCATAAGTGGTATCGATCAATACACGGGCAGTGAGTCACGTTCCTTCCTTCATGGTGTCAGTATCAATCGCCACCAGGTGGTGTCGGTCGATACAAGGGCTTCAAATCGGCTGTCCCAGCTACAAGATCTCTGCTTTGCTCCAAAAAGCTCCAGAATGCTTCAATATCTCCAATTATGCTCCAAACGTGCCAAAACCTGAAAAGACTCAAAAATACTCCAAAAATACTAGAAAGACTCTAAAAACAAGATCTATATCATTGTCAAAAATGGGGTAAAAACCATGATATATCAACTCCCCCAGACTTAGCCTTTGCTTGCCCTCAAGCAAACAAAAAGTTAAACAAGAGAAAGAGGTTTGAAAAACACGGAGACTCACTTGTTCTTAAAACATTGCAATGGCCCTTTTTCTTAGTGCTCCAGATATCACCTAACCAGTTCCAGATCTAACCACTATGTACTTCTCCGTAGACATTCGCAGCTTCCCAGACTACACACATTATTTTGCAGCATTATCCATCCAAGCCTTCATCGCCAGTTTCATCGTTGTAGTCAATGCCAAAAACCTTCTAGACTTTTTCCCATACAATATCATGACAAAAGAACCACCCAATTTTCACACTTTTTGGCATTGTTTTCCTCTCCCCCAGACTTATTTCACTTTATGCTTCCTTTTTTTTTTTGATTCGCATATACAAATCAAGGTTTGAGACGCAAGTATTGATGGTGTTTGCCACCAAATCCCCGGTTCTTCCCCTCTCAATGTATCAGAGGCGTAGGCGAATAATGGGGTCACGGGAAATTTTCCTACCCCTCGCTTCCAGCCTTTGTGTGATCATTCCTTTCCAAGTAGAATAATGGGATCGCTGGAAATTTTCCTAGCCCTCTACTCAGCAGAAAATCATCTCATATTTTATGCATTTTATTTATTAACTTGTGTCAAGGGAGAGGTATACCGTTACTTTTAGACACATGGGTTCTTTTGTCAGATATGAATGAGGAATCAAGCCCTGTGAACATCAACTACATCGATGAAGTGCAAATAATTTGGCTAAGGTTTTAGAAGAACTCTGCTGAAACATGGGTGTTTTCTAGTCAACTGGTCAGTCTATGGATTTTTCATTAGTCCGATCCAGAACTGATTTTGTAACACTGGTCACTCAAAAGCAAAGTCAGAACAATAGATTCAAGAAAAAAATATAATCTCCAACAGGTTTTGAATCGATAAAACAAATTTTGACTCAAAAACGACTGACTCTAAGAAAAACAAAAACGTTGTCAGCAACTACCTCCCCTAGACTTAAACAACACTGTCCCCAGTTTTATCTAGTCTAGAGTTGGTAAAAGAAATCAGAAGAACTGAGTGGAAGATGTTAAGGCCAAGAGGTTACCGTGAAGGGTGATGGTGTCGACCGACACACAGCTTGGCATCGACCGATACCAAGCATTAGTCGACACAGAAATCCTCTTGTCATCGATCGTTGCGTGGATGGTGTCGATCGACACTAGGTGATGTCGATCGATACCGGTCGTCTGAATCTGCTTCACGTGAAGACACAAGACACAAAACCAAAAATAAAAAGAAAAGAAAAAAAATGTATAGACTCACCAGTGGGTTGCCTCCCACCAAGCGCTTGTTTAACGTCACTAGCTTGACCTTGGCTAAGCTATCAGTCAGGATAAGGTTGAGAACTTACCCCGAAGTAAGCTCCACAACCAGACATCTCCAGCTTCAGAGTTCTGCTCAACATACCTTCCACAACATCCTTTCCTTTCTCTTTCAGCTCCGAAGGAAGGATAACTCTTACCTTAGAGAATGGTTTTGAAGTTCTCTAGCACTTCACCTTATATTCAATCGAATCTCCATCACACTTTTAAGGGGTTAGAGTCACATGGGTAGCACGCTCGACTCATTTGTTCCTCACCTCCTTTTTTGCCTTAGCCTTTTTGATGTCTTTCTTGGTGATGATAGAAGGACCATCTAAAACGTCTATGACATTTGGCTCATCCAAAAGGTCAACCATCAACGTCTCTCATGTAGCAACGGTGATACTTCTTTGTCAATGTATGAGAACGAGATTCTCTTACTGGGCGTGTCTATAACTGAACCAACTGTAGCCATGAACGGTCTTCCAAGAATCAAAGGCACATTAGAACTTTCACTCATCTCCACAACCTGAAAATCAGTAGGAACCAGACAATCTCCTACTTTAACAAGCAAATCAGGAATTGTACCATATGGGACTAAGGTGGAAGAGTTCGCGAATGTGAGAGTCATCTTAGGAGATCTCATAGCAATTCTCAATCTCTCTGCAATTGCCCTTGATATGATATTGACGCTAGACCCTGAATCAACGAGAGACTCTTTGAATTCAACTCCAGAGATAGAGCATGGAACTGAAAATTTTCATGGGTCTTCTCTCTTAGTCAACTGCTTCAATGGTGGGGTGCTTCTTGCCTTGATGAAGAATGCCTGGATCTCCTCTAGAGTTTCTCTGCAATCTCGGAAGTGACTAAGCAAAGGGCGGTATTCCAAAGCTTCTTCAAAAGACAACGTATAGGGAATCCTCCTTACTATCTTCTCAAAACCAAGCAACTTCTCTGCAGAGATAGGACCTCTGAGGTGTCTAGGTGGTATTGGATATGGCACCTTAGGCTTCTAAACCCTTTCCTCGACAATCTTGGGTGATTTCACAGTTTCTGGCTCAGTCTGCGAGGGGTGTCGACCGACACCAGGTTGGTGTCTATCGATACAAGGCTTCTTTGTCGTCTCTTCAGGTTGGTGTCGATCGACACCGGTAGTGGTGTCGGTCGACACTGGCGTATCAGGTTCAAAATCACCTCTTATGGTGATTGCATTGACGTGTTCATTCTGTGCATGAACCATCTTTTCCTTGACAGCTACTGCAGTCTGAGCTATTTGAGTTTCCAGCATCTTCTGATGAATGTGTACATGGCATCCATCTTCCCATTAAAATCCACTGTCATCTTTTGTTGTCCCTGAAGAATCTGTTCAAGCATAGATTCAACCTTGCTTTCAGGATTTTTGGGTGGTGGAGATTGGTAGGACGAGTTCCCATAGGATCGAGTGTAGTCGCTGCTCTAGAGTGGTTTGTTGTTCTGCTGGTATTGAAATCTCTGACCTTGAAAACCATAACCACCAATGTAGTTAACGTCTTCTACTTCATCTTCATCGAAATTCTTGACATCAGCAGCAAAGTGGACAGCTTTCTTCGTTTTACCCATCAAGAGATTGTGCACTGAATCCAGCTTGGCCTAAACCTCAGCAATCTGCGATCCATCCAAATTCCCATCATGCTTCTTCCGCTCAAAGTCTGCATTCTTGGTGCTATTGCTAGACGTCAAGTTCTCAATAAGCACATAAGCATCGTCATGATACATGGTGTTGAAATTTCCATTGCTCGCAGCATCTAAAGCTATATGATACCTCCAATCAATCCCTCTGAAGAAAATACCCAGCAACTGAACCTTAGTGAACCCGTGATGTGGACAATCTCTCTGATATGATCTGAATCTGATCCAAGCAGCCTTAAACGCCTCAGTTGGTCCTTGAGAAAGCTGGGAGATCTTGTTCCTGAGCTTTTCGGATCTTGCATCATCATAAAAATTGTTCAGGAATTCGTTCTTAGTCTCCTCCCAAGTAGTCAGTGATCCAGGAGGCAACTGTTTCAGCCAGTAAGCTGCATCCCCACCAAGAGAATATGGGAAAAGCTTACATAAGAGGTAATCGTTGGACACTCCATTGTACTTGATGCTAGTAACCAAGTCCTCAAACCTCTCAATATGATCCATGGGGTGCTCATGAGGAAGACCATGAAAAAGATGCTGACCCACAAGAGTGAAGTATGCAGGTTTCAGCTCAAAGTCATTCATCTGAAAAGCAGGAGGGCGAATCGCTGATCGATTGGCATAGAACTGATCATGCATGTTGTACTCACCAATTGTCCTACCACGATCAACCACATCATTCCCAACATTCACAACAGCTGGAGGGACAATGATGTTTCCATCTCCATCAAGTCGTTGCCCCCTCTCATTGCACAAATGACCCTCTTGGTCTCTCAAAGTTCCAGCATCATCACGAACCAAAACCACTGGATTGTTCATCTCTGCAGGCTTCTTTGTTTTCCTTTTTATGCGTTCCAAGTCTGCTAGCTCCTTGTTGGAAAGATTAACTAGCTGAGTGCTCTTGTTCCTCCTGGTTTCACGAGTATGCATACACCTGAAACACAAAAGACAAGGCACCTAGGTTACAAAAATAAAAAAAAATAAGACGAGTATCGACCGACACCAGTTGGGTATCGATCGACACCGTCGAACTTAGTCGAAATTCTTAACTAAAAATCTAATGGCGAATTAAGAGTCCCCGGCAACGGCGCCAAATTTTGATAAGCTCAAAAGTAATACCCTAAAATTACTAAAGCTGTAGCTGCATTATAGTAGGGGTCGAACCACAAAGACTCAAGAAAATCACACAATAGATCAATTAGTTTCGATTTAAGCTAAACAATTCAGTTGAAACAGAAAGCAATAAACAATAAAAGAGTTGATTAAATTTGACGAAGAGAATATAGGCCCATGGTGTTTCTCAGGAAATCAGAGAATGCAGATAACCAATTAGTCAGGATTCAGGTTATGCACGGTTCTTGAACTCAAATCACTAAGCTATAATTAACCAACTGTCGTTGCGAAAATTATCTAAATCTAAATCCCAGAATCCCAAATCTTTTTGCAAACCCTAAGGATTTAAACCAGCTTTAAAGTTCAAGTTTGATATGTTCACAAAATAACTAAACCAAATCTCTTTGCGGATAGCTATTTTGTTCACCCTAAGTTCTGTCAGATTATCAATTGCACTGTCGTGCCTAATCGATTAACCTAAGATCTAAGTTCCAGATTCGTCAACCTAGAATTAGCTTTGAGAACAACCTAAGGTGAATAACTAATTCAGATTATGAATCCTAACCAATCAATTACCAGCACTCAATGAAATCCTTTTATGAGAAAACCCTAAACCTAAAGTGGATCTACTCAGACATGATTAATGGAATAGAAATAATATATGAATAGAATTGCATAGAAGAAATCAATAAGAAACAAATGGGTTCAGAATCGTCTTCCAAAAACTCTGTAACAAATCTCTCTCAAAGTCTAAAGAATCCAATAAAGCTCTCGTCTCTCTCAAAGTGGCTGAAAAACCTAATTATAATGCTAAAACACGTTTTGGGGCTTCTTGTAATTATTAAAGTCTTCTGGACCAAGGTGCAGATTCTTCAGATTTGTAAAAAGTCGCGTTTCTTTTTCCATGGACGACGGTATCGACCGATACCATAAGTGGTATCGATCGATACACAGGCAGTGAGTCACGTTCCTTCCTTCATGGTGTCAGTATCGATCGCCACCAGGTGGTGTCGCTTGATACAAGGGCTTCAAATCGGCTGTCCCAGCTACACGATCTCTGCTTTGTTCCAAAAAGCTCCAGAATGCTTCAATATCTCCAATTATGCTCAAAACGTGCCAAAACCTGAAAAGACTCAAAAAGACTCCAAAAATACTAGAAAGACTCTAAAAACAAGACCTATATCTTGGTAAAAAAAGGGGTAAAAACCATGATATATCAACTACTCACACCTAATCATTTGTGCATAATCTTTCTTCTCATCATATCTTCTCAGCACCGGAGACTTATCGTTTTCGTCAAAATCTAGTGGTTTTAGTGGTTTCCATGAGAATCCAACGATCTGTCCTTCGTCGGAGTAATGTTTCACGTTGTGCGGATGCAGGACTATTAGGAGATACAATCTTATCATGTATAGGAATATTTTCTTATTTATGTAATCATGTATATTTTAGGTTTAATGTAGGTTTATTATCTACTAGATTAGGTCCCGCGTAATATGCGGATAAAAGATAAAATATATTAGACTCTTAAATTGATAACTCGCATAAATATGACCCGTATAATTATATTCTAAATTAAGACTCATGTTTAGTTATCTAGAAATTATGTTTTGTAATTCACAATTAAGAAAATTCGAAATTGATTCTTATTACCCATAAACATGGTAAACATTCACTCTATATGAATCAGAGGATTACAAAAATAAATTTCAAATCTTAATTTAAAGTTTATATTTCTGAATTTTGTTTCATTTGATTCTTATAAAAAAATTATCAAACAT
Organism: Eutrema heterophyllum; assembly: GCA_002933915.1. NCBI lineage: Eukaryota > Viridiplantae > Streptophyta > Magnoliopsida > Brassicales > Brassicaceae > Eutrema > Eutrema heterophyllum. Next base: position 1,399,659 of record PKMM01050834.1, on the reverse strand, counting down.
GATAACAAATTGTTATTAATCTAATTTTATATATTATGAATCTTAATTTAAAGTTAACATTTTTTTTTTTTGTAGTTTCTATTTTTTCGCTTACTTTATTTTTTTGATTTTATTAGTTTCTATTTAAATAAAACACAATTTATTTTTCCTTTTTCGTTATTTTGTCTTATAAGAAAGTTTATACTATTACATTGTTATTTTTCGTTTTTTACACATGTCACGATCTCGTGAGTTATAATATTAATTTCCGTTTTTATTTTTTTCTTTTATTCAGATTATTACTTTGACACATGTCACAATCTTTATTAACAATGACACATGTCACGATCTCGTGAATAAGAATTATATTATGTGTCACGCTCACGTTGAAAGATTCAGCTTTATATAATAAGATAGTAGATATAGACAATTGTAAACCATTGAGAGATAATAAGATAATTCTTCTCCATATCTTTTATGGTATCAAAACCTCGTTTGTTGACCTAATTAGGGTGGCCCAAGAACCAGATGTCGTCTTCTGATGTAAGATGTCGGAGATGCAGAACCAGATCTAAGATGAATTTCGGTGTAATTTGTCGTCTTCTGATGAAGAACCTGATGACGAAAAACCCTACTAATTAACTATGTTACTTATGTCACAATGTTAATTATGTTATTTATTTCAAATTTGAAAACAAAAATTCAAAAAATTTGTCTTTTACATTATGGTCATATATATGCAATTTTTACTATCATATAATTTTAAACTAAAGTTTTCAAATTAATTTCACATAAGATTCTAATAAAAAAAATTGAAAATCAATTATATGTTGAAGATATAAAAATTATTATACATAAAAACACAAATATGATGATTGATAAGCGGCTAAGTTACGACTACATATGGAAAAAAATAAAATTGGGTTTAGGCCCAAACCAGACCTGGTTTAGGCCCTAACCCAACCTAATTAGAAACCCTAAATCACGTAAGTCTCTTCTTCTCCTCTTCTTCGATTTTACTCCCTCTGAGTGGCGATCTCCTCTCGAAGTGGCGATCTCATCGCCGCCGTCAGCAAAGTCTTCTCGCCGCCGGATTTCTCGTTGGTCGCCGGCACGAAACGGTAAGCCCTCGCTCTTCCTCCATCTTCCTCTTTTCGCCGCCTTTCTCATAACTTTTTTTTTTTCCAGATCTGCTTACCGCCACCGGTTGCATCTTCTCGCCGCCGGAATTCTCCTTTGTTGCCAACGCAAAATGGTAAGCCTTCGTTTTTCTTCCTCCCTCTTCCTCTTTTCGCCTCCGACAAAAAAAATTCTAAAACACCCGAGTCATGTGTCAAGGCATCACCGGAAAGAACGAGACTTTCCACACCGAACAAGCCATTGAGTACGGCACGAAAATGGTAAAATTATGATTGAGTATTTCTTCATTGTGCAGGATATGAACATAAATACATTGATTAGGGTTATTCTCGTTTCTGGCTGGATAGACTTCAAGTGTTATTGCAATGTCTAGGTTAGGACTTGGGGATTCTCTGAGTTCTTAGACCATGAGCACTCTAGTCTTTGCAGTTCATCACCCAAATTCCATTAGGTCCTGGAGATGAAATTGTATTTTTTCTGCGTTGTTGATGATTTGATCTAAAGCTAGTGGTTTTGCTAATTTAGTTTTTGTGTGTGTGTGTTTTATTCTGTAATAGGTGGCAGGAGTAACACCAAAGAAGGGTGGAACAGAACACTTAGGTCTCCCTGTTTTAAACTCTGTTGCTGAAGCGAAGGATGAGACGAAAGCCAATGCCTCTGTGATTTATGTTCCTGCGCCTTTCGATGCTGCTGCTATCATGGAGGGTATACAGGCTGAGTTAGATCTTATTGTGTGCATTACCGAAGGAATCCCTCAACATGACATGGTAAAATATCATCAGGATCATGCCTTTGATTTTGTTGGTTATATATCTCCTTCCGTGCTTATTGCATAGGCTTGCATACTCACGTAATGGGCTCTTCTGATTCTCTCTCTGGCTTGGAACTTGTGATGTTTCTTATTTAGGTACGTGTAAAGCATGCTCTTAACAGTCAATCGAAAACTAGGCTCATTGGTCCAAACTGCCCTGGGATTATCAAACCTAGTGAATGCAAGATTGGAATTATGCCGGGATACATCCACAAGCCTGGGAAGATTGGGATTGTCTCTCGATCTGGAACCTTGACATATGAAGCTATAAGTTTTTTTTTTATGTCTTGCTTTTGATGTTTGCGGTTCATCAAATCGTGAGGATGGTGGCGCTTGGGAGCCAGACGGAGGAGCCCGCGAGTCTGGCAGGAGGAGCAGATCCGTGTTTTGCGGTGCTGTAGGAGCAGATCCGGCGAGGGAGAAAAAGATCGAAGCTGCACCGGCGAGATTCTTTTTTTTTTTCATTTTTTTCATTTTTTTTTCATTTTTTGTAATTAATTATTTTAATAAATAAAAATATTTTTTTTAATATTTTTTTTTAATTATTTTTTACAAGTAGTCGCCAAATAGTCGCTCTATTAGTCATATAATAGTCGTTAAATTGTAGCTAAATCATACGACTATTTTATGACTACATCCTTTAGCGACTAAAAATTAACGACTCCATGGTTTAGTCGCTATTTAGTCGTAATTTGGGTTTTAGCGACTAAATAGCGACTACTTCTGTAATCGCTAAAACGCTATTTTCTTGTAGTGCCTGGCCTCGGCAAAGACACTCTTGGCCGCGGGTTTAGGCTCTCCAGCTCAGCGAAACCACCTTTCACCACGGGTCCAAGCCACGCACACGGGGTGAACCAGAAACGGCACAAGATCATCTAGTTCGAAGCCCATCTTCAAGCCCACTTCGTTTTCCCTTCAATAAACCCTAAGGACGCCTAAAGCAAGAGTTGAAGACCTATAAATACTTGTTTTCAGCCACAATTTCGTAGCACCCTCTTTGTGACTCATTTAGTTTACCTTTGCAAGTCTTTTTCTTTTGGTCTTACTTTTGGGATTGGTGGAGAGGTTCTCTCTGGACATCGTTCTTAAATTCGAGAGGCTTCTTCACCAATCTCCTGCACTTTAATTTAATATACCTTATGCTTTACTTTCTGTCCTAGTTCTAGTTTAATTTTCGTTCTTACTTTTGCAATTAATTTTTTGTTCGATACTTAGAGATTAATGAAGAGGTTTTCACCGGACTTAGTTCTTAAAATCGTGAGGCTCCTTTACTAACTTCATGTTATTTATCTATTCATGTCTTTGCTTTCTTTAATTGTGTCCGAGTAGTTCTCTTGTTGGGCAAAGGGATCTCAAGGGGCTCTCATGGATCGATTCATCATTAGGTTTTATATTAGGGTATCGATTAGGGTTCTTCGTTCTATCCTTATTATTAATGTATGTTTGCTTGATTAGCTACCTTGCAACTGATCATAGATATTTTTAGAACTACGAAAGTACTGGATCCATATGTTTGACCTAGGGTAGACGAGCAAAACCGTCACAAGATCTCGAAAGTATACTTGTGGAGGGATTGTGAGCGTTAACGACTTTTGAGTATAATCACTAACTTTTTGCGCGGGCGGAGACGAAACCTACCGGTCGAGTATTAAAGTTGTAGGTGTGTAGGGTGTATGAAAATAGACTACACATAGTGTCCGTGTTCCAAGTTCAAAAATCCAACGAGGACAAAAAGTTGCTTTAAAAACCCTAACAAAATTCTTATGATTTTCGGCCATGATCCCTAGAGAGTTCCCGATTGCCCAACGCTTAGTTTATTAATTTACAGCCTTGCTTTTGATTATTCTCTTAGCTTACTTGCTTTCTTATTTACTTGCTTAGATTAGTTTAAATTCCGATATTGCTTTGCTTACTAGTTTATATACTCTCTTTCTTATTTACTTGCTTAGTTTAGTTTAAATTTCCATCACTCGTTCTGTGACAAAAACCATAAACTTTATTATCGTTTTAGACTTCCTTAATAACTCTCTTTCTAAGCTCTCGCATAACATCATTCCCTTCTTGTGGATCGATACCTCAAGTACTACAACGCACATCTGTGCACTTGCAGGGTTTAAGGTTTACAAATTTAAAACCTGAAGTTTGGAGACGAATCTGATTGCATCAAGTTCTTGGCGCCGTTGCCGGGGAGGCAATCGCTACTCGTTCTACCACACTTTAGAGGTTAGTAAATCGACTCTAGAACAAACTTTTTCTTTTTAATTTTTGTTTTTGTTTTTCTTCGTTTCAGGCTTTGAAACATGGACTCGCCTCTAGAGCGAGATCACTACTACGAGCAGGGCTACTACGACACATCTTATGCTCACTACTCTCATGATTCACACTACTACCGTGATTCATACTACATGGATCGGAAACCGGCACCGACCAACTATTATCAAGGATGCTACGAGCCTTCTTACTACCAAGATAAGGTTTTGAGCCTCCGTTTGTCAACTCACAACAAAGTCCTTATGATCTTCCCCATCAAACCACGAACTTGCATGATGATATCTTGGAAGTTAGCCTTCGTTTGGAGCGACTCGATGCAATGATCATATCCCTTGCTTACAAATATTATGATCTTAAAGCCCCTTGGCTCAACCACCAACCTCAACAAATCAATGAAGATTATGAGAAGTCGATGGTCTACAAGGCACAAATGGAGGATATTCTCAAAGAACTCAACGAATCTATGCACGAAAATGATGGTTTCAACGAAGCAAAACATCAAGGAAAAGAAGGACATTTTTCTATTCCTAGTGACGATGTTATCTCTATCGATTCGTTTGAGAGTTTTGAAGACGACAAACAAGACCACAATGTTAGAGGGGAGTTTAGCACTCCCCGGTTTAGCTCGGCTCGAACCGAGACCGGTTCGATTATTCCCGGTTTACGACGGTTCGGGCCAGAAGAAGGAAAACCAAGTTTTGATGGGCCGAACTTCGGACTTAAAACGGGTCCATTTATTTTGACGACCGACATCCGAGGCCCAACGAGGGCCCAGTTTGTTACAACAGAACTCGACCGACCTCCGAGATAAGTGTAAGATTTCCTTATCTCAGAGGGANATAAATAGGGAGGACATGAACACATTCAAAGGGGGGGGGGGGGTAATCGGAGAGACATAAGAAAGAGGGAGAGAGCTCCAAATTACCGATCTCAACTTCTTTCGTTCCCTTAGTTCTTTTTAAATCTCTGTTGTAAACGCCGAATTAAATCAATAAAACGAGATTCCGATCCAAAGTTCTCTGTTTTAGTCCTTTGTGTGATTTTCAAAATCAACAATTGGCACCGTCTGTGGGGAGAGATATTAAAACAGAACTTACGGATCTCGTTTAATTGAGTTTGGCAATGGCGAACCCAGACGGTACTCCAGCAATCATCGACGACGGTTCAGAACACGGGCTCGACCCAAAGGATATTGAACTTCCTACCGGAGGAGAAGACCCTCCAGCACCGAATCCACCAGAAACCACTACAGCAACTCTAACACTATTCGATCTGGCTGCCCTCATACAAGCTATGACCGCACAGTTCACAGAAATCTCCAAAAAGAATGAAGAAAGGTTCAAATCTCTGCTGGCATCCCAGACCGAACTCTGAAACCAGCTCAGTACACTCAGACAAAATCTGATCACCCCTGAGAACGCGAACCCTCCTCTTCGTCGGAACCTCATGACCGAGCTGAACCAGAACCAAAACCCGACTGCTACAAATCTGCCAACGAGATGGTCCGCTGCCAACCCAGGGACTCACATCACCGATCAAGCATCTCTAGATCAAGAGTTGGAGAACGTCAAAGCCCAACTTCAAGATATGCGATCTAAGTTTCATCAAGCTATGAGTTCGGCACCTGAAATCGACCGAGTGATCGAAG
>PKMM01050834.1:1163764-1391792 GCA_002933915.1 Eutrema heterophyllum | reverse complement strand
GTATTTCTAAAAAATGATTTTTATAAATGTATTTTCTTAAAACAAAATTGTATTTTTTAACACATTTTTAAAAATTGTATTTTTTAAATCGTTTTTCTATATATTTTTTTAACTAAAAACGTTTTTAATAAAAGTATTTCTAAAAAATGATTTTTATAAATGTATTTTCTTAAAACAAAATTTAGGTTTTTTAGAAATATATATTTATGATTATTTATATGTTTTTTTAAATGATTCGGTTTTTCTGTTTTTATTTTTGTAGGTCTTACAGTCAATTCGATCAAGACCGTTCTGGTGGTTCGAGGCAAGCGGGGCGGATGAGCAATTATGCTAATCCGACCCCGAGCACTATACCGCCTTCCGTGCCTCTTGCGCCGCCTGTTCCGGACAGTGAGAGTGAAGCTCCTCCTCCGATCATGACCATTGACGAGCTAGTTCAACAACGGGGACGGGAATTACTCACAATTCTTGATCCGAATCTCCGCATTCCGGGATTTACTTGGTAATATGTTTCTTTTCTTTCTATCTAATTAATAATTGTTTTTTTTTTAAATTACCGATTTTTATTTATTGTTTGTTTGTTTTTTTATAGGTTTGGAATATCCGGGAATGGCATCAGCAAGTCGGTTCTGAGGATGTTGCACTCCATCCTCGACAAATCGTACAAGAAATTTTTGGAGGTTCCGACAGACGAACAACAATCTTGGTTTCGAACATTTGCGGTAAATTTTAATTTTTTTAATTTTTGTTATATATTTAATTTATTCAATTTATTTAACATATTTACTTATATTTGTTTTGTAGCAAGAGTTTAATAGGAACCCGCGGATCACGAAAATGGTGGAGGTCGAATTTCTCAAGGAGGCGTCCACCCAATTATCGCACAACATGCACGAGTGGAAGAAAGTTTGGAGAAGGGGTGGAGATAAGCCAAAAGGCTTGAACGCGGAGGTGTGGAAGGACTACATCCCGTACTGGGAAGAGCCCGCGACCGAAACTCTTTCACAGACTAATTCCAAAAACCGGAAGAGTGAACGAAACGGGAAGAGAATCGCGATCCACAACAACGGGGCGAAGAGCTTCAAGAAATCGGAAATCGAAATGGTTAGTATTCTAATGTTTTTAGTTATTTACAAATATCATTTTTAATATGTTTATTAGTAACTAATGTTTTTAATTATTTTCTAGACGGTGAAAGACGGTGAAGTTCCGAATCATCTGAAATTGATGAAGAGGACGCACACCAAGAAGAAGACCGGCCAAATTCAAGATCCTGCCGTCAGGGAGATCGTCAAAAATGTGACGAGGGTGCACGACGAGATCCTGACCCAGAGATCGCAGGACGGCGGCTCTCCGACTCCAACGACCTCACTCGGGTCGAGATCAACGACCTGGTGCTCAGGGTAAGTATTTGTTAATTTATTGTTAATTATTATTTAAATTTAGAATATTATTTATTAATAAGATCTATTGTTTTTGAAGGAGGTACCAGTTAAAAAAGGTCGTCGGCCAGGGTTGGGTAAGATTGCGACCCAATCCACATCTTCTTCGGTCAGGGTTGGGTAAGATTGCGACCCAATCCACATCTTCTTCGGCCGGATTCCCGATGGATGAAGACGTTATCCGCCAAAACGAAGAGCTGAAGGGGAAAGTAACGGCTTTGGAGGACGCGCTCTCAAGTCAGAAATCCCGGAGCAATAAAATGGCGGAATTCTTCAGATCAAAGTTTCCGGATTTTCCTGATGATTTTTTATTTTGTTTTTTTGTAATTTCCAACAATTTCTAAAACTTTTAGTAATATTTTAAATATTAATTAATTTATAATTTTCGTTTTTATATATTATTTAATATTTAAATAATTTATTTAATAATAAAATTAAAAAATGATTTTATAAATATATATTTTTTTAAAATATATTTATAAAATCCCTCGAAAATCCGTCAGAAATTTCCTAGGGATTTCCGACGGACAACAGAATTTTGATCAGATCATAACCGATTTCCAAACCGACCTAAACCGACCTAAACCAATTTCCGACGGATTTCCGAGGAAATTTCAGACGGATTTCCGAGGCATTATAGAATTTTGATTGGTTCAAAACCGATCCCCAAACCGACCTAAACCAATTTCCAAACCGAGCCCCTCGGGAATCCGTCGGGTGTAATCTGGACGGACACGTCCTCGGAAATCTCTCAAAAATAACCCGGACGGACAAGTTCTCGGAAATTTGTCAGAAATATGAGCCGTCGGAAAATCCTCGGAATATTCCGACGGATTTTTGTTTCCGAGGAGATGAAACCGACGGCTTAAATCCGTCGGAAATCTGTCCAGAATGCCTCTTTCCGACGGGATACCGACGGATTTGGCCGTCTGGAATAGGGTAATTTCTTGTAGTGTTCTTCCATTGGATAGGGTTTTGCAAGGATTATTGGTTGGGATTGGTGGAATTGATTTGAGAATGAGAAATGGGAAGTGGAATATAAAAAAAAAAATATAGCAAAAACCATGTTGTGAAAAAGGATTCTAGGGAATGGAGAATTAAATGAGAAAAAAATAATTCTCGTGAAAAATCTCAAATGAGTAATAAAAGAAAAGAAAACAAGAGATAATAACGAAATTCCCTAGTAACTAAGGTGTAGAAAGGGTTCTGGTTTGATGTGGTTTGCATTTTGAGTTTAAACATTTGTGGTTAAGAAGAGTTTTGAAAGAAAAAGTAATTTGCTTGTCAAGTTCGGGAATTAGATGAAAAGCTTTAGGAAGGGTAGAACAATGGAAGAACATCTTGTATGCATAAATTGTTCCCCATTCTCTATTACTGTTGTATAATGACTTGCGTTTGATTTTGAGAGTAGCCACAAATACATGAACCGCCTCTTATACATTACAACCTTTTTCTACCGAGCCGATTGGACTAGATCAATTGCTCATTTGTGAGACTACACCCTTGAATGAAATTGAATGTAGGGAGTTGGTTAATAAGAAAGCATGCGGATACTTGTTTTGGATCTAGAGTAAAAAAATAGGAGTTGCGATAAGTCTAGAGAAGTTAGTCATATTGAGATACGTTTTTGCAATGTCTTGGTATTATGTTGGGCTATTATATTGAATGCTTTGGCATGTCTTTTAGTTTTGAGTTCCCACTTTCAAACCTCCCTTCTTGGCTTACTTTGCTTTATTCGCTTGAGGACAAGCAAAATGCAAGTCCGGGGGAGTTGATAACACCATATTTTACATCTTTTAAGACTTTGTTTTCATAGGTTTTTAATCCCACTTTGTATAGTTTTGGAATCTTTTCATGCATTTGAGTCTCATTTTGTTTTAACTTGCATTTTAGAAGTCTTAAGTTGTTTCCGTGTTCTTTTTGGCTTGATGGAGCCTTTTTCAGGTGTTTAGGAGTGACTTGGAGTGGCTTGGATCAAAGGAGACACTTGGAGCTTGAACCCAGTTCGAAAGAGGAGCAAAAGGAACAAAATACACAACTGATCGGTTTTTAAACCGATCGCTGAAACCGATCAAGATCCTCTGATCAAGACGATGTGTCTGAAAGATCGACTCGGATGGAAGCCTTTCCTTTGGAGTTAGCTTTGAAGCTCTTCATTAAAGTTGTCGGCAATTGAGTTAGCTTTCCAATGGGAGTGTTGTCAACTCATTCGGGGTTGTATTTAAGGAGTTACAGCCGATTTAGTGAAGACATGTCCGACCGATTTTCCAGACAATCTGCGCCTCATTTCCAGAACGACCGAGCGTGCCCAGAACGACCAATCCAATCTTGATCGTTTTCAAACCGATTCTCAAACCGATGCCGACACTTTTTCACCCCTTTTTTTTATTTAAGTCATTTTTATTCATTAAAGACATAAGTTTTCTTACCCAAAAACAAAAAGTCTCTCTTGGGAGAGCTCAAGAACACCCATTGGTGTTCTTGAATGGATCTTCATGTATATGCCACATAAGGGAAGATTTCTTCACTTTTGATATCTATTATGTCTATTTGATTCTTCTTCTTTCTTTTCTATGGTTTACTTTTGTGATTTTTGTAGTTTTTGTAAGTTGACTTTTTGTGTTCTTCATGTTCTTGGTGTTCTTGTGAGTAGCTTTTTGTTGGATCATGATTAGGCTTGATTTGGCTGGTTTCATGATTGCTTGTTGATGTTTAGGCTTAGATAATCATTTGTTCACATGTTTAGAAGTGATCTTAATGCTAGAGTTGAATTAGCTACTCAATATCTAGATCATGGACAATTTTCACCCGGAAGAGATTTGGTAGATTGTCTAGGAAATTTCGAAACGTGCTTTTCATTCTTAACCGATGGCTATCATGATTAAGGTGAATTGTTGGCTTAAAGGTGATGAGGACATCGACCCAACCAAACATGAGCCTGACGATACGAACCCGTTTCCGGCCATGAAGAATCCCCCACGTACTAGATCGGGAACGAGGAATTTGCGAGAAGAAATCCAAAAGGGAATGGAGGTTCTCATCAACCGGAGCAGCTTCGAGGACATCACCAAAGGCATCGACCAGCTCGCTCTCGACTACGACCAGTCCGTCCTCAACCAACTCGCGATGGACCTTGCCGAGCGAAAGCTTCAACAAACCAATGACGATATGGAAGAGCTTGAAGAACGTCAAGGACTTCTAGGACGTGAAGACTTCGTCATCAACGGTCTAGCTACAACAACCATCAAGTGGCCCGACCCAACAAGCGAATGGCCTCTCTTGAAGGCTCATCATGGCCCATGCGTAATCTTCACGATTCACGCTCAAGACGACTAAGTCCCAAGACTTCTAAAACGACAGCAAGGTGAGTGTTTTATTTATATTTATTTAGACTCACAGACTTTCCTTATTTTACAGGTTCTCTCATTTAAACTTTGCGTTTTGGTCTTAGGTTTAGCGTAGGGTTCCGCGTTTCTTTTTGTAATCTTTTCTTTCCATTTTTGTAATCTTTTGCATTTTGTTTAGACCCTAGAAGGTCAAGGTCGACGAGCTGTTTATAAAGCTCCTTTGCGACATTGTATTAAACAACTTTTACCCTAATCAATAAAGAGAGAACTTTTCTTCTTTATAGCGGCCGCCGCTTTGAGTTCTAGAGCTTTGCGTGGATTCCCCTTTGCTCTTGAGTTCGTTATCGACTTATCACAGTCTCATCATCAGCTGTGTGGCGTCACTCGTTCACCGTTCCATCCCTCACTCGTTCACCGTTCATCAATTGATTTAGACAAAGAGTGCCTCTCGGCCCGTTGTCTCGATCCCACCATCTGCTTCATTCGACCATCGCACGACCTAGTGAAGAGCGCCTTTCGGCCAGTCACTACGTTCCATCCCACAACCTCCGTGTGATCCCTCGGATTTTACATCATTTTTGGTATCAGAGACAAAGGTTCCTACCTTTGGTTTTCTTACCCTTATCTTTTTTGATTTCGTTTACATTTGTTTCGTTTCATTCATCTAGCTTCCGCAGTAAAAAAAAAAAAAAGTTTCGATTGTTGTTTGGTTGCGTTTGATTCATATAGACTGTTAGGTTTTCGGAATTTATTTGCGTGAGCCCTAGGTTTATTGAATTAGTTGTTGTTCTTGTTTATATTGCTGCGTGTTTTCATTAGTCAAAAAATATATATATATATATATATATATATATATATATTCTAGTTAGATTTCATAATTGTTACACTAATTAAAAAAAAAATTTGAATTTAAATTGCTGGAATTTATTAGGCGAATATTTAGAATTGGAAAGTAATTTAATTGCTTGCCTCTTATTTTGAATTCGCATTTAATTGTTTTGTACTTTCCTTTTGCCTTTGATTCGTTTGTTAAGTGTGCAACAGGACTTACGTGATGGCCAATCCGCCACAAGGCAACGACGCTATCTTGCAAGCCATTGCGGCAATGAGGCAAGAGATGCACGACAAGCTCCTCCTAGTCCAGGATAGGATAGACCGTTTGGAGAGGGTTCCTAGTGATGACGAATCCCCAAGTGATGAAGATGACGGAGCCCCTCGACACCAACGGCAACCAAACCGGCAACGTAAGCAACCGGCCAACCAATAGAGAGATCCAAACAACAGAGGCCGAATCCGTGACGATGAGGTAGTACGCCAGAAAAACAATGACGTGAAATTAATTGCACCTAATTTTGCAGGTAAGGTGAACCCCGAGGCATACCTAGAATGAGAAAGAAGGATGGAGTATATATTCGACTATTACTCCTACAACGAACGAAAGAAGGTGGCTTTAGCCGCGGCTCAATTAACGGATCATGCACTGTCCTAGTGGGACAGAGAAGTGTCCGAAAGAAGGAGACACCATCACGAGCAGATTGCTACTTGGACAGACATGAAATTCCACTTACGTAAGAGGTACGTTCCGCCCCATTTCTATAGAGACTTACAAAAGAAATTTCGTAAGTTGGCGCAGGGAAACAGGCTGGTGGAGGAATATTTTGAAGAGTTTGAGCAGCTTAGAAACATGCTGGAGCTTGATGATACGGAGGAGACTCTTATGGCCCAGTTCCTTGACGGTTTACAAGATCGTATCGCTAGCAAAGTGGAGATGCAGCCTTACCATGACATGACCGAGCTCTTGCACTTGGCTATCCAAGCTGAGCAGCGTGTCAAACGCAAGGTAGCAACCAGTAGACCCAAGTCTAATTTTACATGGACACCGCAAGCACCAAAAGCCCTTGATAAAGGCAAAGCGGTGGAGATAGACTCTCGGTTCAAAAAGCCCATAGCCGACGCCTCTAAAACGTTCCGAACCGAGCAAGGTAAGTATCCCAGCACTTCAAGAGCTAGATATATAACGTGTTATAAATGTCAGGGACGAGGTCACATGGCAAAAGAATGCCCGAACCAACGGGTCATGATGATGACACTAACCGGCGGCTATGAATTCCATGATGAGCAAGAAGACGATGAGATGCTGGAACAAGAAGCTGATATTGAGTATCCAGACACGGGAGAGATGCTAGTAATCCGTAGAGCTTTAAGTGCCCTAGTGGATCCCGAGACGGTCCAAAGAGAAAACATTTTCCATACGAGATGTACCGTGCACGGCAAGGTATGTGGTCTAATTATTGATGGAGGCTCGTGTGCTAATGTTGCTTCCAAGTTTATGGTTGATAAGTGATATATCATGGTTTTTACCCGTTTTTAACCATGATATAAGTCTTATTTATAGAGTCATTCTAGTATTTTTGGAGTCTTTTTGAGTCTTTTCAGGTTTTAGGTGACTTTGGGAGAAATGAGCCGTTTTGGGTGAAAATGAGCATATGAAGATGCAGAATTATGCAGAGACGTCAGAAGTTTGGCATTCGTTGAAGAACTTCCCACCGATGGATTGAGCTCAAATTTTGATACAAGACAGATCAATGGATTAGCTTTCATTTGGAAGTGGTTTGAGGCCATTCCAACGGTGCGATCAAAAGTTATGCCAGTTTTCGTGAAAACAGTCCAGTTTGGCGAGCAGAAGAAGTAGTGTGTCGATCGATACCACTAATGGTGTCGGTCGATACCGACTGCAGGAAAACAGGAAACACGACTTTTTACAAGTCTGGAGAGTTTGCACCTTGGTCCAGAAGTCTTTAATTATTTCAAGAAGCCCCATAACGTGTTTTAGCATTATAATTAGGTTTTTCAGCCACTTTTGTTGGCTAAACTTTATTTTATTCTTCATACTTTCAGAGAGATTTGTTACAGGGTTTTTGGGGAGACAATTCTGAACCCTTTGTTTTCTTATTGATTTCTTTTATGCAATTCTATTCATCTATGATTTCTGTTCCATTAGTCATGTATGAGTAGATCCACTTTAGGTTTAGGGTTTTCTCATAAAGGATTTCATTGAGTGCTGGTAATTGATTAGTTAGGATTCATAATCTGAATTAGTTCTTCACCATAGGTTGTTCTCAAAGCTAATTCTAGGTTGATGAATCTGGAACTTAGATCTTAGGTTAATCGATTAGGCACGAAAGTGCAATTGATAATCTGACAGAACCTAGGGTGAGCAAAATAACTATCCGCAAAGAAATTTGGTTTAGTTGTTTTGTGAACATATCAAACCTGAACTTTAAAGCTGATTTAGATCTTTAGGATTTGCAAAGAGATTTGGGATTCTGGGATTTAGACTTAGATAATTCTCGCAACGACAGTTGGTTAATTATAGCTTAGTGATTTGAGTTCAAGAACCGTGCATAACCTGAATCCTGACTGATTTGTTATCTGCATTCTCTGATTTCCTGAGAAATACTCTGAACCTATCTTTCCTCCATTGAATTACAACTCTTTTAATTTCGTTTATTGCTTTCTATTAAATTGAACCGCTTAGCGTAATTCGAATCTAAATAATCTATTGAGTGATTTCTTGAGGCTATGTGGTTCGACCCCTAATATACTGCAACTACAGCTGTTAGTACTTTAGGGTATTACTTTTGAGCTTATCAAAATTTGGCGTCGTTGCTGGGGACTCTTAATTCGCCATTAGATTTTTAGTGTATGCCTAATCGCGAAACCAGGAGGAACAAGAGCACTCAGCTAGTTAATCTTTCCAACGAGGAACTATCACTTTTGGAACGCACAAAAACGAAAGCAAAGAAGCCAGCAGAGATGAACAATCCAGTGGTTTTGGATCGTGATGATGTTGGAGCTTTGAGAGACCATGAGGGTCAATTGTACAATGAGAGAGGGCAACGACTTGATGGAGATGGAAACATCATTGCTCCTCCAGCTGTTGTGAATGTTGGGGATGATGTGGTTGATCGTGGTAGGACAATTGGAGAGTACAACAGGCCTGATCAATTCGATGCCAATCGATCAGCGATTCGCCTTCCTATTTTTCAGAAGAATGACTTTGAGTTGAAACCTGCATACTTCACTCTTGTGGGTCAGCACCCTTTCCATGGTCTTCCTCATGAGCACCCCATGGATCATATTGAGAGGTTTGAGGACTTGGTCACTAGCATCAAGTACAATGGAGTGTCCAATGATTACCTCTTTTGTAAGCTTTTCCCATATTCTCTTGGTGGGGATGCAGCTTACTAGCTGAAGCAGTTGCCACCTGGATCACTGAATACTTGGGAGGAGACTAAGAACGCGTTCCTAAACAATTTTTATGATGATGCGAGATCCGAAGAGCTCAGGAACAAGATCTCCCAGTTTTCTCAAGGACTAACTGAGGCATTTAAGGCTGCTTGGATCAGATTCATATCATATCAGAGAGATTGTCCACATCACGGGTTCACTAAGGTTCAGTTGCTGGATATCTTCTTCAGAGGGATTGATTAGAGGTACCAGAAGGCTTTGGATGCTGCGAGTAATGGGAATTTCAACACCAGGTATCCTGACGATGCTTATGTGCTGATTGAGAACTTGGCGTCTAGCAATAGCACCAAGAATGCAGACTTTGAGCGGAAGAAGCAGGCTGGGAATTTGGATGGATCGTAGATTGCTGAGGTTCAAGCCAAGCTGGATTCAGTGCACAATCTCATGATGGGTAAGACGAAGAAGGCTGTACACTTTGCTGATGAGGTCAAGAATTTCGAAAAAGATGAAGTGGAAGATGTTAACTACATAGGTGGTGCTGGTTTTCAAAGTCAGAGATATCAATACCAGCAAAACAACAACCAAAACTTCACCAACAATTACTAGCCTATTCCTCCCAAGTCTCCAGAGAACAAGGTTGAATCCATGCTTGAACAGATTCTTGAGGGACAGCAGAAGATGACAGTGGACTTCAATGGGAAGATGGATGCTATGTACACAGACCTAAATAGAAAGATTGAAGCTCTTAGCATTCATCAGAAGAGGCTGGAAACTCAGGTCGCTCAGACTGCAACAGCTGTGAAGAGGCAAGAAGGTTTTCTTCCCGGGAAAACAGTGAATCCAAGGGAATACGTCAATGCAATCACCTTAAGAAGTGATGAAGAGGTCGATCCAGGAGTGAAAATTGGCCTAACTACAAAGAATCTCGTCGATTTTGCTGAAGATGACGACGATGAGGCTCCCGAAATCGCCCCAGTATCGATCGATACCACCCAGCATCGGTCGATACCCGTCCAAGGATCTGCCAAGGACGTTTCGAAGCAACAAGCATCGATCGACACTCCCCAGTGTCGACCGATACGGAGACCGAGATCGAGAAGCCTTGTATCGATCGACACCAACCTAGTGTCGGTCGACATCCCTCGCAGACTGAGCCAGGAACTGTGAAAACACCCAAGATTGTCGAGGAAAGGGTTCATAAGCCTAAGGTGCCATACCCTATACCACCTAGACACCTCAGAGATCCCATTACTACAGAGAAGTTGCTCGGTTTTGAGAAGATGGTAAGGAGGATTCCCCATACGTTGTCTTTTGAAGAAGCTTAGGAATACCGACCTTTGCTTAGTCACTTCCGAGATTGTAGAGAAACTCTAGAGGAGATCCATGCATTCTTCATCAAGGCAAGAAGCACCCCACCATTGAAGCAGTTGACTAAGAGGGAAGACCCAAGAAAATTTTCAGTTCCATACTCTATCTCTGGAGTTGAATTCAAAGAATCTCTCGTTGATTCAGGGTCTAGCGTAAATGTCATGTCAAGGACAATTGCAGAGAGGTTGAGAATTGGTATTAGATCTACTAAGATGTCTCTCACATTTGCGAACTCTTCCACCTCAATTCCATATGGTACCATCCCTGATTTGCTTGTTAAAGTATGAGATTGTCTGGTTCCTACTGATTTTCAGGTTGTGGAGATGAGTGAACGTTCTAGTACGCCTTTGATTCTTGGAAGACCGTTCATGGCTACAGTTGGTGCAGTTATAGACACGCCCAGTAAGAGAATCTCGTTCTCATACATTGACAAAGAGGTCTCCTACAAAGCCATTCCTTCTGGAGGAGCTCCCAAACATGTCCAAAGTATCACCGTTGCTACAGGAGAGACGTAGATGGTTGACCTTTTGGATGAGCCTTATGATGAGCCAAATGTCATAGACGTTTTAGATGGTCCTTCTATCATCACCAAGAAAGACATCAAAAAGGCTAAGGCAAAAAAGGAGGTGAAGAATAAAAGAGTCGAGAGTGCTGCCTATATGACTTTAATCCCTCAGAAGTGTGATGGAGATTCGATTGAGTATAAGGTGAAGTGCAAAGGAACCTCAAAACCATTCTCTAAGGCTAGAGTTATCCTCCCTTCGGAGCTGAAAGAGAAAGGAAGGATGTTGTGGAGGGTATGTTGAGCAGAACTCTGAAGCTGGAGATGTCTGGTTGTGGAGCTTACTTCGGGGTAAGTTCTCAACCTTATCCTGACTGATAGCTGAGCCAACGTTAAGCTAGTGACTGAAAACAAGCGCTTGGTGGGAGGCAACCCACTGGTGAGTCTGTACATAAGTTCTTTTATTTCTTTTGATTTTTGTGTTTTGTGTTTTTGTATTTTATGTGAATCAGATGTGAAGAGGCTCAGTGTCGGGCGATACCACCACTATTCATCTAAAAAAAAAAAAACATTTTGGCGTGCACGGCAGGATGATGCTAGGAGTGTCGACCGACACTCACTACTGTGTCGACCGACACTTACTACTGTGTCGACCGACACTAACTACTGTGTCGACCGACACACACTACTGTGTCGATCGACACACGCACCAAAAAAAAAAAAAAAAAAAAAGAGAGGTAAGTTTTTCTTTCTTTTCAATTTTCTTTTGGATTTTTTTTTTCTTTTTGTTTCTTTCCAACTTCATTCTTAATAACACTGGGGACAATGTTGTTTAACTCTGGGGGAGGAAATGCCACTAGAAGTCCATGAAATGCAACTGAAATTTGCTAAGGACTCCAAGGTAAGTCAGACTAATCTTTATGTCTCTCCTACTACTGTCTTTAAAGCTATTCAACATAAGACACCCGTGCTACTAATGATCTTCCGAGAAGGGTTACTTTCAGGTCCAAGTGAACTCGAACTCCCACCCGAAGTCAATTATTTGTTGGACATGTTTAAGGATGTCTTTCCAGAGGAGATTCCAGTTGGGCTACCACCAATTAGAGGGATTGAGCACCAGATTGATATCGTACCAGGTGCCACTCTTCCCAACCGAGCTGCATATCGCGTGAATCCAACCGAGGAGTTGGAAAAACAGATTCAAGAGCTGATGTCCAAAGGTTATATACGGGAGAGCCTCAGTCCGTGTGATGTACCGGTTCTATTGGTACCCAAGAAGGACGGAACATGGCGGATGTGTGTAGATTGCCGTGCAATAAACAACATCACCATCAAATATCGCCATCCTATCCCGAGGCTCGACGATATGTTAGACGAGCTCCATGGAGCTTCTGTGTTCTCAAAGGTGGACTTGAGAAGTGGATACCACCAGGTGAGAATGAAGGAGGGAGACGAGTGGAAAACTGCCTTCAAGACCAAGCAAGGTCTCTATGAATGGCTAATTATGCCGTTCGGTCTCATGAACGCTCCAAGTACGTTCATGAGGTTAATGAACCACATCTTAAGGGCGTACATCAGTAAGTTCGTGGTCGTTTATTTTGATGATATATTAATTTATAGCACTCGTTTTGCCGACCACTTGAAACACCTTGAGCAAGTTCTAGAGACTCTTCGTCTAGAAGGTCTTTCGCGAACCTCAAGAAGTGTACCTTTTGCATTGATCAGCTAGTGTTTTTAGGTTTTGTTGTAGGTTCACATGGATTACAGGTAGATCAAGAGAAGATTAAGGCGATCCAAGAATGGCCGACCCCAACGTCCATCAGACATGTTAGGAGCTTTCACGGACTTGCAAGCTTCTATCGGCGCTTTGTCAAGGATTTCAGTACCGTAGCTGCTCCTCTCACTTCTATGATTAAGAAGGACGTAGCATTCTCATGGGGGCCAGATCAAGACGAAGCCTTCCAAACGCTTAATGATCGTTTAACCAATGCACCGGTATTGGTATTATCGAATTTTGATAAAACGTTTGAGGTTGAATGTGATGCCTCAGGTCTAGGGATTGCAGCTATGCTAACACAAGGAGGACGACCCATAGCCTACTTCAGTGAGAAGCTAGGCGGAGCCCCACTCAACTATCCCACCTACGACAAGGAGCTATACGCACTGGTGAGGTCTTTGGAGACATGGCAGCATTACTTGCTGGCCAAGGAATTTGTCATACACACGGATCACGAGACGTTGAAGCACTTGAAAGGACATACCACTCTCAAAAGGAGGCACGCACGGTGGTTAGAGTTCGTGGAGACGTTCCCTTACGTCATCAAATACAAAAAGGGCAAGGACAACATCGTAGCCGATGCCCTCTCACGACGACACACTCTCATCACAACTATGGAGGCCAAGGTGATGTGGTTCGAGCATATTAAGGAAAATTATGAAGAGGACCTAGATTTTGGAACCGTTTATCAAGAATGCAACAAGGGAGCCCGCATAGCATTTTACTTACATGACGGGTTCTTATTCCGTGAAAGAAGGTTATGCATTCCTCAAGGGTCCATGAGAGAGTTACTTATCCGAGAAGCCCATGAAGGAGGATTGATGGGTCACTTCGGAGTCGATAAAACATTAAGTGTTTTGGTGGAACACTTCTTTTGGCCGCATCTCAAGCGAAACGTAGAACGGTTCTGTGCTAGATGCATCACGTGTCTCAAAGCAAAATCCAGGTCACATCCTTACGGTCTTTATATGCCATTACCTATTCCTAACAAACCTTGGATGGATATATCTATGGATTTTGTTTTAGGTTTGCCAAAAATCAGGAACAGGGACTCGATCTTCGTGGTGGTGGACCGGTTCTCAAAGATGGCGCATTTCATACCGTGTGCTAAAACAAATGATGCGACGCAAACGGCGGACTTATTCTTCAAGGAAGTAGTACGTTTACACGACCTACCTCGCACCATTGTTTCGGACCGAGATACAACATTCTGAAGCCACTTTTGGAAGACATTGTGGAGGAAACTAGGAACGAAGCTACTCTTTTCCAAAACGTGTCACCCCCAAACCGCTAGGTTGGTTCTTAATGCTAGATTTGACATGATAAACCAAAGTTTAGAACTGCACCTAGATTAGGTAGTTCTAGTTTGGCGTGACAAACCAAACTAGAGCTACACCCTAGGATTTTTGGTCTCATCCCATGCATTAGGGATAGATTCGAGTAAACGGTGTTAGTGCTAGATTAGGTTTGTTCATTCGAGTCTTGAACTTAGGCATTTCACACCCGGAAGGAGTTAGATGAATTACTTGAACCGAACTTATTGTGAGCTTTACATATCATGCACAGTTGGCCATTGAAGTTTGGTGTGTTTAGTGAACTAAATAGACTTGTGATTAATGCTCATCGATTATTTTTGATTGCAAACGGGAGTTTAGGATAATCGAGTAATCGATGAAGAGATTGATACCACGGGAGTGGATTAGTCTTATGTTTGTGTTCCATGTTCTAAGATAGCAATTAATGCTTCCTAACTAATCGTTGTTTAATCGTTAATCATCTCTTTGATAGTTTAAGCCATGATCCGACGTCTTTCTTTTGTCATTTATTTTCTTTCTTGCATTTTGATTTCTTTCTTCTTTATTTTTGTATAAAAACATTAAAACGTTTTTGCTCTACCTTAGTTTGTTTATCGTATCTTTGGTGTGTAAACTTTATTCCCTGTGGATTCGATCCTAAAGTGCTACATCGACATAGTTTATGATTGCGGTAGTGTGCACGTTAGTTATTAATTGATGCCGTAAAAAGCACGCGAATCAATTTGGCGCCGTTGCTAGGGAGTAAACGATTGCCATTAGAGTTAGGATTCAGGGCCTGTTATTTTCTTTTGTCACAACCGTCAAGCTAGAGAAGTTAAACACGTGATATGCTTGGTTTTTACCATTTTCTAACACATGTTTTGGTGTCTCTTTTGGTATTTTATCGAGTCAAAGCTCGTTTTTAGAGTCTTTTAGTTCTTTATTCAGTTATCTCACGTAAAAAGGCGTTTAAGGGAGAAATTGGAGTTACGTGAGCAAAAACGCATGGAATCGTGCAGAAAAGAGCAAAATCGATCGATGCAACACCATCAGAGAAGCACAAATCAATCGATGCAATGAGTGCATCGATCGATGTGATGTTGCCAGAAAAGTTAGAATCGACTGATGCATGAGTGAGGCTGATCGATGCAAAACCGGAGTCGATCGATGCAACCCCATCAGAAGATCCAAAATCGATCGATGCAAGGAGTGCATCGATCGATGGAGCATGCCCAGAGAATTCAAAATCGATCAATGCAAGTCGGCGAGAAGAAAAGAAAATTTCTGATTTTCCTATTTTGCTCCGGAGATCGCTTGTTTTAACATAATTCGCCTAGAACCCTATATATACTCTATTTTTAGCCACTTTTATGGCACAACTTGATACCACTTTTTATCGCTTTATTCTCTATTCAAACTTTTGGCTTTTAGCAATTTGTAAGCTTTGGAACATCTATTGAGAAGAATTCTAAACCCTTTTCTTTCTTTGATTTATATTATGAGTTCTTCATCTCTCTGCTTGTTCTCTTCTACCATGTCTGAGTAGTTTCATAGTTAGGTTTAAGGTTTCAACGGGATCCATGAATCATTGAATTAGACACAGATAGGGATTTATCTTCTGTGGTTTTCGCTTATTGTTGTGTTTATTGCTTAGGCTAGGTTGACCGTCCTGCCTCTGATCTAGGGTTTAATCTATACCACAGAAGTGTCGTAGGTTGCTAGAAAGAACATAAGCGAGCGAATTGTCCTTAGCCAACAGAAGTTTATGTTAAGGCGATTTGTGAACATATTGAACCTATTCGTTAATGTTGGTCTAGAACTCTAGGTTCAACGGAAGTTAGGATTTTAGGTTGCTGGATTTAGTAATCAATACCATGGAAGTGGATTAGTTAGATATTTATGTTTCAGTTTGAAACTTGTGTTTAATCGTTCCCTGAATAGTTGTCTGATATGTGATCTCTGGATTCCTACGAAGAAACCCTCGACCTAACGTTTTCTTCTTATTGATTTTACATTGTTTTTAATCGTTTTCGTTATTTTGCAAATCAAAACCATAATATTTTCTTAGCTTAGTTTCGAATTGTGAGAATTGTATTGTAACCTTGGTCTCTATGGATTTGATCCTAAAGTACTGCATTGACAACCGTTACGATTGCGGTAGTGTGAACTTTAGTTATTAATTGACTTAGTAAAACACTAAAATCAATTTGGCGCCGTTGCCGGGGACCAATAGCGTTACCTTCAATTCTGAATTTGAAATTTACTCTAAGATTTACTAATGTATTCTATCTTATTCTCTTGTGTGTTTCAGGGGACTAACCAAAAGCTGGGTAGAGTTACCAGAAGCAAGGGCTCCGAGAACCTTCTTGAGCTCGACAACCAAGAGCTAGCAAGGTTAGAACGTACGAGCAGAAAAGCAAAATCAAATCTCGTCATCATGGACGATCATAATGACAACCAACAGAATGCTGCCGCAACCGAACTTCAAAGGCTGCAACAGCAAGTGTTGCAGTTGCAACTACAACAACAACAGCAGCAGCAGCAGCCTGCTATCGGGGACTCGGACACACCTCACGCCTTTGATCATAACAGAGCTGCCATCCGCCCACCAGCTATTACGAGGCAAAACTATGACATCAAACCTCAGATGATCGCATTGGTGAAGCAGCACATGTTCCATGGTCTGCCTGCAGAGCATCCGATGGACCATATCGAAAATTTTGAAGAGATTTACAACACTACCAAGTCGAATGGGGTACCAGCTGATTACCTCAAGTGCAAGCTCTTCCCCATTTCTCTGGCGGACAAGGCACTAAGGTGGCTGAAGTCGCTCCTTGATGGGTCATTGACTACTTGGGATGAGTACCGAGCTACTTTCTTAGATCACTTCTACACCAAGTCAATGACAGCTTCACTGCGGAACAAAATCACTACTTTTCAGCAGCATGTGGGAGAGTCTTTCTGTGAAGCTT
Source organism: Eutrema heterophyllum (assembly GCA_002933915.1). Lineage (NCBI taxonomy): Eukaryota > Viridiplantae > Streptophyta > Magnoliopsida > Brassicales > Brassicaceae > Eutrema > Eutrema heterophyllum. Next base: position 1,374,838 of record PKMM01050834.1, on the reverse strand, counting down.
GGGAGAGATTTCGAGAGTACCGCAGAGAGTGCCCTCATCATGGGTACTCAGATGAGCAGATTCTGAGCATGTTCTACGATGGAGTCGATTAGGACTACAAAAACGCCCTTAATGCTGCGAGCAATGGAGATTTCATGACTAAAACTAAAGAAGGAGCGTATCAGTTGATAGAAAACTTGGCTGCAAATTCTGGAAATCGATGTCCTGAGTACGATAGGTCTAAACGGGTCAATAGTGTGGATTCACAGAAGATTGATGAGCTGACCACAAAGGTGAACTTGTTACTGAAGGGAAATCAGAGAGGTGTGTAGTCTTGCGAAGAGACAGGAGATGCAATTTTCTGTCATGGATCAGCTGAAGATGAAACTGATGAGCAGCAGGAGGTGAACTACGTTAGTGGACAAGGGTATGTGCAGAACAGAGGTTTCAACCAGAACTACAAAAACCATCCGAACCTGTCTAACAGAAGTCCCAATGTCGAACATCCCCAAGATCAGATCAAGTCTACCCCCAACAAGCTCAACAATCCCAAGGAAAAACTTTTGTGCAAAACCCTGGCGTATCAAGTTTTTCTCAAGGCTTTCAAGGTCAGAACAATTTCCAAGGTGGGTTTCAGCAGAAACAACCATTCAACACCTTCCAGACAGCATCACCAGCCCCATTCCAAGTTCATGCGAGCTCTGCGAATGGCTCTCAAGATGAACTTTAGGTACTTATGCAGCAACTCCTACTCAACCAACAACAGTCTGCTAAAGAGATCAATGTGAAAGTGGATGGGATGTATCATGATATGAACATCAAAATTGAGTCCATCAATAGCAAGTATGAGTATCTTACTACACATGTGAAGAAACTCGACACACAAGTAGCACAGACTGCTGATGCAATCAAGAGACAGCCAGCAAATCTTCCGGGTAAAGTAGAGACGAATCCCAAAGAGCATTGCAATGCAATCACTGTTCAAGGAGAAATGAAAAATATACCTGAGTTGAAGAATGATTTGGAAGCACATGATGTTACAACAGAGAAGAAACACGCTTCCAATACCCCACCACCATATGTTCCTAAGGTGCCATACCCTATGCCACCCATACACCTCATGAAGCCTATTAGTGCAGAGAAGCTGAGTGGTTTTGATAAGTTGGTGAGGAGGATTCCCCATGAGATCTCGTTTGAAGAAGTCTTGGAAGACCGACCTCTGTTAGATTTCTTCCAGAATCGCAAAGAGACTTTAGAAGAGATAAAGGCACTCTTCATCATGGCAAGGACCCCGAAAAGTTCGCTGTTCCATGTTCTATCTTCGGAGTCGAATTTAAAGAATCTCTTGTAGATTCTGGATCTAGCATGAATCTGATATCGAAGGCTGTTGCATAGAGGTTGGGAATTGCCGATATGAAGCCTCCTCAGATGACTCTTGCATTCGCCAATTCCTCTACCACAACCCCATATGGTATCATCCCCGATTTGCTTGTTAATATAGGAAATTGCCTAGTTCCTACTAATTTTCAGGTTGTGGAGATGAGTGAAGGTTCCGATATGCCTTTGATTATGGGAAGACCATTCATGGCTACAGTGGGGGCAGTTGTAGACATGCCCAATAAGAGAATCTCACTCTCTATCATTGACAAAAAGGTATTCTACAAACCCATCCCCACTAGAGGAGCTCCCAAACACGTCTCTTGCATCACTGTTGTCACAGGAGAGACGCTGGTGGTTGATCCTTGGAAAGAGCCTTATAAAGAGGACAAAGTCAAAGTAGTCTTAGATGATCCTCCTATCATCAGCAAGAGCGACATCATAAAGACTAAGGCACAAGGGAAGGTAAAAAGCAAAAGAGTCAAAGAAGATGCTTATATAACTTTGATCCCTCAGAAGTGTGATGGAGATTCGATTGAGTATAAGGTAAAGTGCAAGGGAACATCGAAGCCATTCTCAAAGGTTAGAGCAATTCTCCCTTCAGAGCTGAAGGAAAAAGGAAAAGATGCTGTAAAGGGGATGATGAACAGAATTCTGAAGCTGTAGATGTTTGATGGTGGGACTTGTTTCGGGGAAAGCTCTCACGCTCTTCCTAACTGATACCCAAGCCAAAGTCAAGCTAGCGACGTTAAACAAGCGTTTGGTGGGAGGCAGCCCACCGGTAAGTGTACATATCTGATCTTTTCCTTTGTTTTTGCTTTCACTAACATTTTCTAATTTTTAGTTTTGAGTCTAAGTGTCTCAGATTAAAAAAAAAAAAAAGGGTCGAACAGAGCATAATCGATCGATACCACCTGGGTATCGATCGATGCCAAGGGTTCAGAAAATCGGAAATCGATTGATGCAGTGTACGCATCGATCGATGCAGGCGTCCAGAGAAACAAAAACCGATCGATGCATATCTTGCATCGACCGATATTGACCCAGGTAAGTCAACTTTAACTTTTTCTTGATTTTCTTTCTTTGAGTCTGTTTTACCTTCTTCTTGGTTTATTTTCACACCGAGACGGTGTGAAGTAAGTCTGGGGGAGGGTCTTTGTCATTACTAACGTTGTTTTCTTTCTTTTGTTTTCTCTCTTGAGTCATTTTGTTTTTTTTTTCTAGAGTCGTTTTATTGAGTCAAAAATTTGTTGGAGATGATGATCATGATCTTGGATTTCTTGTAATGATTTTTTTTCTAAGTGACCATTGTTGCAGAGCTAGTTTCAGACCAGACTAATGGAAAATCTAAAGGCTGACCAGTTAATCAGAGGCATCAATGTTTCCAAAAAGATTCAAAAAGCTTGAGCTAGTTTCTGAGTTCTTCCTTTTACCTCATCATCGTGATTGGTGTCTTCAGAGCTTGACTCCTCATTCGTATCTGACAAGACGACCTGTGTGGAAGTATGGTACTCCTCTCCCTTATTTAAAATAAAAAAAAACAGAAAAGATGAAATGATTTTCTTGCGAGTAAAGGGCTAGGAAAATTTCCATCGATCCCATTATTTTACTTCGAAAGAGATGATCACACTAAGGTTGGAAGCGAGGTTAGGAAAATTTCCAGAGATACCACTATTCGCCTACACCTTAGAATAAAAGGGTGGCACTAAAATGAACCGGGGATTCGGTGGCAAAAACCATCAATACTCGCGTTCCATCAGCCATTGACCCTACGAAAAGAAAATGAGAAAAGAATAAGTTTGGGGGAGGGAAAAAGTACCAAAGGTTGTGTTGTTGTCTCGTCACGATATCGAAAGGGAAAGAGTCTAGAGGGTTCTTGGTACTATGATCTTTTGATGAGACCCAGCGATGATAGCTTTGGATTATTCTGTGAAATAATGAGTTGAATATGGGAGACTGCGATGCTTGCAGAGAAGTACATGGTGGTTCGATCGGGAGCTAGTTTAGCAATATGTGGATTACTAAGGTAATGGTCATTGCAGAATTCTAAAGGAAATGTGAGTCTCCGTGTTTTTCAAACTTTTTCTTCTAGCTTAGTTTTCTGTTTGCTTGAGGACAAGCAAAAGGCTAAGTCTGGGGGAATTGATATAATTGGTTTTTACCGTTTTCTAACACATGTTTTGGTGTCTCTTTTGAGTATTTTATCGAGTCAAAGCTCGTTTTTAAAGTCTTTTAGTCCTTTATTCAGTTATCTCAGGTAAAAAGGCGTTTAAGGGAGAAATTGGAGTTACGTGGGCAAAAACGCATGGATCGTGCAGAAAAGAGCAAAATCGATCGATGCAGGGAAGTGCATCGATCGATGCAACACCATCAGAGAAGCCCAAATCGATCGATGCAAGGAGTGCATCGATCGATGTGATGTTGCCAGAAAAGTTAGAATCGACCAATGCATGAGTGAGGCTGATCGATGCAAAACCGGAGCCGATCGATGCAACCCCATCAGAAGATCCAAAATCGATTGATGCAAGAAGTGCATCGATCGATGGAGCATGCCCAGAGAATTCAAAATCGATCGATGCAATGTGTGCATTGATCGATGCAAGTCGGCGAGAAGAAAAGGAAATTTCTGATTTTCCTGTTTTGCCCCGGAGACCGCCTGTTTTAACCTAATTCGCCTAGAACCCTATATATACTCTATTTTTAGCCACTTTTATGGCACAACTTGATACCACTTTTTATCGCTTTTTTCTCTATTCAGACTTTTGGCTTTTAGCAATTGGTAAGCTTTGGAGAAGAAACATAAGCGAGCGAATTGTCCTTAGCCAACGGAAGTTGATGTTAAGGCGATTCGTGAACATATTGAACCTATTCGTTAATGCTGGTCTAGAACTCTAAGTTCAACGGAAGTTGGGATTTTAGGTTGTTGGATTTAGTAATCAATACCACGGAAGTGGATTGGTTAGATATTTATGTTTGAGTTTGAAACTTGTGTTTAATCATTCCCTGAATAGTTGTCTGATCTGTGATCTTTGGATTCATGCGAAGAAACCCTCGACCTAACATTTTCTCCTTATTAAATTTACATTGTTTTAAATCATTTTCGTTATTTTGCAAATCAAAACCATAATAGTTTCGAATTGTGAGAATTGTAGTGTAACTTTGGTCTCTGTGGATTCGATCCTAAAGTACTGCATTGACAACCGTTACGACTGTGGTAGTGTGAACTTTAGTTATTAATTGACTTAGTAAAAACTAAAATCAACGCGCCATTGGGGACTCCCCCAATTCTATCCTTTGTATATTTGTTTATATGTTTGTGTTAAGTTTGATTTCATCTTTGTTTTAGTGTGTTTTGATGTTACAAGATATGGAGATTCTCAGGAGAACATTCGAGATCTAAACGGAGAAAGTCCACAAGTCCAGACAAGCTGGATCGGTTTCACCGATTGGTTTCAAACCGATCAATATGACATCGATCGGTTTGCCCGATCGGTTTGAAACCGATCGCCAACCAATGCAAAAACAGCGCGGATTTCCCATAATGACCAAACATTCCTGGATCGATCGATCTCCTTCGATCGGTTTGAAACCGATCAAGATGCCATGGTAAGTAAAAAAAAAAAAAAAGGGAGTGAACGATGGGACGGATCAAAACGGCAAAAACCGGTGAGCTTAACGCATCAAACCTCCTCATTGTGAATCCACACACTCCACTCCAAGGTACCTCTAACATTCCTTTTTTGTATATACATTTTTATTTTATTTTATTTCTCGTGTTTTGTTTTCTTTCGCGGTTTTACTTTCTCACTGAGACGGTGATAAGTCCGGGGGAGGAAACCGTTACTAATTATCTTTTAGTTGTTTTGTTTTGATTTCTTTGAGTATTTGAATTGTACATATTATATTACATCATATAGTTTGCATTAGTCCATGTGCATTCTAGACTTGACTTGATCACTCATTTCTAGATCATATAGTTTGCATTCATGTGCATGGGAATTCATAAAAGATTTATGCTTAGCCTTTATTATGATGCCCTCGATAATGGTTTTATATTGCTTAAACGATTTCAAAAGACTTGAAAACTTCGTATTTTGATCTTTCCGCTTGAAATCCATTGTCTTTTTGATGCTTGCTAGATTTGATATCAACTCCATTTTTATTGTTGAGTGAGGTCTTTTCTATGCGTTATCATGTACAAAATCTTACGAGATAGAAACGACAAGCTCTTTCTTCCATTGGATAAGGTTTCGCAAGGGTTATTGGTTGGGATTGGTGGAATTGATTTGAGAATGAGAATGGGAAGTGGAATAAAAAAAAAATAGCAAAAACCATGTTGTGAAAAGAGGATTCTAGGGAATGGAGAATTAAATGAGAAAAAAATAACTCTCGTGAAAAATCTCAAATGAGTAATAAAAGAAAAGAAAACAAGAGATAATAAAGAAATTCCCTAGTAACTAAGGTGTAGAAAGGGTTGTGGTTTAATGTGGTTTGCATTTTGAGTTTAAACGTTTGTGGTTAAGAAGAGTTTTGAAAGAAAAAGTAATTTGCTTGTCAAGTTCGGGAATTAGATGAAAAGCTTTAGGAAGGGTAGAACAATGGAAGAACATCTTGTATGCATAAATTGTTTCTCATTCTCTATTGCTTTTGTATAATGACTTGCGTTTGATTTTGAGAGTAGCCACAAATACATGAACCGCCTCTTATACATTACAACCTTTTTCTACCGAGCCGATTGGACTAGATCAATTGCCCATTTGTGAGACTACACGCTTGAATGAAATTGAATATAGGGAGTTGGTTGATAAGAAAGCATGCGGATACTTGTTTTGGATCTAGAGTAAAAAACTAGGAGTTGTGATAAGTCTAGAGAAGTTAGAGTCATATTGAGATACGTTTTTGCAATGTCTTGGTATTATGTTGGGCTATTATATTGAATGCTTTGGCATGTCTTTTAGTTTTGAGATCCCACTTTCAAACCTCTCTTCTTGGCTTACTTTGCTTTATTCGCTTGAGGACAAGCAAAAGGCAAGTCCGAGGGAGTTGATAACACCATATTTTACTTCTTTTTAAGACTTTGTTTTCATAGGTTTTTAATCACATTTTGTATAGTTTTGGGATCTTTTCATGCATTTGAGTCTCATTTTGTTTTAACTTGCATTTTAGAAGTCCTAGGTTGTTTCCGTGTTCTTTTTGGCTTGCTGGAACCTTTTTCAGGTGTTTAGGAGTGACTTGGAGTGGCTTAGATCAAAGGAGACACTTGGAGCTTGAAGCCAGTTCGAAAGAGGAGCAAAATACACGTATGATCGGTTTGTAAACTGATCTCTGAAACCAATCAAGATCATCTGATCAAGACGATGTTTCTGAAAGATCGACTCGGATGGAAGCCTTACCTTTGGATTTATCTTTGGACCTCTTCATCAAAGTTGTCGGAAATTGAGTTAGCCTTCTAATGGGAGTGTTTTCAACTCATTCGGGGTTGTATTGAAGGAGGTACAGCCAATTTAATGAAGACATGTCTGACCGATTTTCCAGACAATCTGCGCCTCATTTCCAGAACGACCGAGCGTGCCCAGAACAACCAATCCAATCTTGATCGGTTTCAAACCGATTCTCTAACCGATGCCGACAATTTTTCACCCCTTTTTTATTTAAGTCATTTTTATTCATTAAAGACATAAGTTTTTGATAAGCTCAAATGTAATACCCTAAAGTACTAACAGCTTTGTCGATTGTAGTATTTAGGGCTCGAATCCACAGAGACTCAAGAATCACACAATAGATTTTAAAGGTTCGAATTAAGCTAAGTGATCAATGTAATTGAAGGCAATAACGTAAATTAAACGGTTGTAAATTTGATGGAGGAAAGATAGGTTCAGGGTATTTCTCAGAAATTCAGAGAATGCAGATAAACTAACTGGTCAGGATTCAGGTTAAGCCCGGTTCTTGAACTCAAATCATTAAGCTATAACTAACCAACTGTTGTTGCGAGAGTCATCTAAGTCTAAATCTTAGAATTCCAAATCTCTTTGCAAATCCTAAAGACTAAACTAGCTTTAAGTCCAGGTTTGATCTGTTCACAAAACCACTAAACCAAATCTCTTTGCAGATAGTTATTTTGCTCACCCTAGATTCTATCAGATTATCAATTGCACTGTCGTGCCTAATCGATTAACCTAAGATCTAAGTTCAAGGTGATCAATCTAGAATTAGCTTTAAGAACAACCTAAGGTGAAGAACTAATTCAGATTATGAACCCTAACCAACTAATTAACCTAGCATTCAATGAAATCCCTTATGAGAACCCTAAACCTAACATGAGATCTACTCAGACATGGAGATTAAGTAAAACAACATAATTGAATAGAACTCAAAAGTAATAATAAAGAGAGTAAACAAAGGGTTCGAAATCTTCTCCTGGACGAACAGAGTTTCAGACTTGTCTCCCTCAAAAAGCTCTCTCAACAAAATCAAAAGTAGAATAAAGCTTAATCTAAAAAGTGGTTAAAAACCCTAATTATAAGTTAAAACACGTTTTGGGGCTTCTTGTAAATAATAAATACTTATGGGGCAAGGTGCAGATTCTTCAGATTTGTAAAAAGTCGAGTTTCCTTTTCCATGGACGACGGTATCGACCGATACCATAAGTGGTATCGATCGATACACGGGCAGTGAGTCACGTTCCTTCCTTCATGGTGTCAGTATCGATCGACACCAGGTGGTGTCGGTCGATACAAGGGCTTCAAATCGGCTGTCCCAGCTACACGATCTCTGCTTTGCTCCAAAAAGCTCTAGAATGCTTCAATATCTCCAATTATGCTCCAAACGTGCCAAAACCTGAAAAGGCTCTAAAAGACTACAAAAACACTAGAAAGACTCTAAAAACAAGACCTATATCATGGCTAAAAACGGGTAAAAACCATGATATATCAGTTTTCTTACCCAAAAACGAAAAGTCTCTCTTACGAGAGCTCAAGAACACTCCTTGGTGTTCTTGAATGGATCTTCATGTATATGCCACATAAGGGAAGATTTCTTCACTTTTGTTATATATTATGTCTATTTGATTCTTCTTCTTTCTTTTCTATGGTTTACTTTTGTGATTTTTGTAGTTTTTGTAAGTTGACTTTTCTGTGTTCTTCATGTTCTTGGTGTTCTTGTGAGTAGCTTTTTGTTGGATCATGATTAGGCTTGATTTGGCTGGTTTCATGATTGCTTGTTGATGTTTAGGCTTAGATAATCATTTGTTCACATGTTTAGAAGTGATCTTAATGCTATAGTTGAATTAGCTACTCAATATCTAGATCATGGACAATTTTCACTCAGAAGAGATTTGGTAGATTGTCTAGGAAATTTCGAAACGTGCTTTTCATTCTTAACCGATGGCCATCGTGATTAAGGTGAATTGTTGGCTTAAAATGACTTACGTTTTATGCTTGTTGATAATTTGGTTGCAATTGGGAAATTAGCTAATTCAAATTATCAATAAAATGTTTAGCATCATGGGAGTGAGTTAAGCTATTTGTGTGTTCATTGCCAAAGAATGAATGTGCATTGAATGTTTAGGCATCATTAGTAAATTGTCTTGATGGTTAGATGATGGTGATTTAGGATGATCTTGGATAAATCTTTCACTTAGGTTCTTAGGTTGGTTCTTAATGCTAGATTTGACATGATAAACCGAAGTTTAGAACTGCACCTAGATTAGGTAGTTCTAGTTTGGCGTGACAAACCGAACTAGAGCTACACCTTAGGATTTTTGGTCTCATCCCATGCATTAGGGATAGATTCGAGTAAACGGTGTTAGTGCTAGATTAGGTTTGTTCATTCGAGTCTTGAACTTAGGCATTTCACACCCGGAAGGAGTTAGATGAATTGCTTGAACCGAACTTATTGTGAGATTTACATATCATGCACAGTTGGCCATTGAAGTTTGGTGTGTTTAGTGAACTAAATGGACTTGTGATTAATGCTCATCGATTATTTTTTATTGCAAACGGGAGTTTAGGATAATCGAGTAATCGATGAAGAGATTGATACCACGGGAGTGGATTAGTCTTATGTTTGTGTTCCATGTTCTAAGATAGCAATTAATGCTTCATAACTAATCGTTGTTTAATCGTTAATCATCTCTTTGATAGTTTAAGCCATGATCCGACGTCTTTCTTTTGTCATTTATTTTCTTTCTTGCATTTTGATTTCTTTCTTCTTTATTTTTGTATAGAAACATAAAAACGTTTTTGCTCTAACTTAGTTTGTTTCTCGTATCTTTGGTGTGTAAACTTTATTCCATGTGGATTCGATCCTAAAGTGCTACATCGACATACCGTTACGATTACGGTAGTGTGAACGTTAGTTATTAATTGATGCCGTAAAAAGCACGCAAATCACGATCATAGGCTCCTCTTCATGATGGAGTTTGTCATCTCTTTCTCTTCTCTTTTCGCAGCACAAAAGCAGCAACCGCATAAATGGAGATTACAATACAAATAAGCTTTATAGGTTCCTCCAACATCTGACATAAGTTTTTTACGCCATTAGTTAAACTCTGATCATCTGTATCTTCCGGAGATACTACAAGTGCTTGTTTTAACTCCTTCATTGGTCTCCTCTTTCTTTGGAGATTCTTCATCAACAACTTCACCTTCTTCTGAGCTCCCCAGTGACATCATGGATCCACCATAGATATTGTCGTCACATATCGTTGGAGTAGCATCAAAGCTAACCTCTAAAGGAACTTCACCGTTACTTCTTGACGAAGCTGCAACAGATTTAGCATTGCACGGGATGTCTGGTACGTTTCTTGTAGCTTTGAAAGACTGTACTTCCTCTATGATCTCGCTGCCCATCTCTAGAGCCACCAAAGAGACAGAGGTTGCTCCACTTCGGATCTGGGAATGACTTTCTTCACGCTTGATGTTTCCTCCATCGTTGAACCAGACATTATTATCTCGCTATGAACAGGTTTATTGGGTGCATAAATCAGAGTAAAGCCGCACTTGAGAACCTCACAGTTTGTGATCTGTTTTGTCCCATCAGTCACTTCGAATTTGAAGGAAGCCTCCGTAGCAACACTTCCCGCTCCTCTGTCCCGTTTCTTGATGTCTAACAAACTGGTGTATCCGATAAAGACATGACCAGAAGATTTAATGATGTCTCGTGGTCTATCGCTGCCATGTTCAGTCCACCCACCAAGAATGCAACTAAACTGGATCAAAGGCTCTTCTTCTTCTTCTTCTTCTTCGAACTCACTGGTGCATCTAACTAAGAGGCGTTTGTTATGAGCTCCGTAGTCTTTAAATGAGACAACAGCACAAAGAGCTATACCGGTAAGCCCATCTTCATTCCAATGTCGAGGCAGCTTTTGCTTCAACTCTGACCCAACCGTTCGATGATTAAACCATACAGGTAATTGCCAACCAGGATAGCAGACTCCGATCAACACATCCAGTTTTGAACCCTGCCAATTTGATACCAAAAGAGGATCAAACAAATGCAAGAAATAGACATGAACCGTACCAAAAAGAACTTTTTTGGTATACTCCTTCCGTGGATTTAAGAGTCAATGATGTAATACCTTTTCTTGGTGAGCTAGTGCATCTGACATGAATTGAATCTTCCTCCGAACATAAGATACGATGCCATTCTTGGCAACTTGATCAAGTTTGGTACAATTAGTGAAAGTAAACGTGGAGTGTGAATGCTCTGTTTCTGCCAAGATAAGAGCCAACGATCTCTCAATATTTTTAAGTGAGATGCAGCCGTGTGCGTCTAACCAGTGAAGATTTGGTGGAAGCATTGGAAGAGACATGAGATGCTCGCAATACTTCAGGTCAAGCCATTTGAGATTGTAGAGATGACTGATGTAGTTTGGCAAGCTTCTGAAATTGTTCCTGCTCAAACATAAACGTTGAACTGATGATAATGTGTAGATTTCATGCGGCCATTCACGCAAATTGATGTCTGAACAAGAAGAAGTTTCGCCTTGATTAACACTGAAGCGTTGCAAGAGGCGAGGCATCTCTTTTATGGCTGTCCCGTCGAGTAGTAAAGTCTTCAAATGCTTCAAGTTCTCTTTAACCTCTGGAAAGATCGCCAAGCTTTTGCAACCTGAGAGTACTAGTTTCTGAAGAGCTTTTAGATTTCCGATAGAATCTGGGAGACTCGTCAATCTTTTGCAGTCTTTCAATGTCAGCAAGACTAGTCTGTGGAGATTCCCAATCGTTGGAGGAAGTTCCTTTATGGCGGTGCCATCTAAGTACAACTCTTCCAGATTCTTTGGAATCAAAGTGAATTCCTCAAGATTTGAGCAGCCGCTCAGGATGAGTGTTTTCAGAGAGACCAAGTTCATTTGTGGAAGCGACTTGAGGCTCGTGCATCCTCTTAGGTTCAAGAATACAAGACTTTTCATGTTTCGTAGCTGTTCGTGAACCGTTGTTAATTTCGTGCAACCTTCAAGGTTCATACTTTGAAGCTTTCGAGCCTGCAATAAACCCGACAAAGTGCCCAGCTTACTTGAATGATTCAGATCCAGCCACTTTAATTTTGATGCGTCCTATGTCAGAGATAAAGAACCAAAAAAAGAAGAAGAATCAATTATTAATGCAACAATCTATTCAATTACAATTGATTATGAATATGTGACATATATATATATACCTTCTCTCCATCCCAAACTTTCTCAATCCGGCTATAAGGCAGCTTGAGGTCTATAAGATTATTCGGCTTAAACTCTTGTGGAAGCTCCTTCAGTGGAAATTTCAGCCAGTGGAGATACCGGATCTCCTGCAATGTGAACTCAAGTCCGTTGGGGAAGTTCAAGTTGCATTTAGCTTCACTGTCTTTAGGAAAACTTGAGTCGAAGAATTTCAAGTATCTGAGATCATTCATTTCTTTGAATGCATCACTGCCTAAACTCATTTTCCTCGGTACCTCAGACATGTCAAGGAAAATTCCTCTGATCTTGGTCGCTTCCTGCAAAGTCACCTAACAAGTTAAATATGTATGATTGATTAGGAAATAACTCCAAATGTGTAATCAGAAGTTGATCTCACCCACCGCTTTGTTTCGGAGAATAGCAATGATCTCGCCATGGTTGAAGAACCTACGCCAACTAGTTGATTTTTCAGAGGATGGTTGTGATTCTAGTCCCATTGCGAATGTGTACATCAGATCATTTACCTCTAGTCGACCGCCACAAATGTTTATCAAGAAATTATCCGCAAGATGTCTTATTTTACTAACACCCTCTTGAACCGAAGACTCCAGTAAACTCCTCACATGATACTCATCTTCATGCCTGAAGAAACATGCCACATCGAGGAACAAATCCTTATGGTCTTTGCTAAGATCGTCATAAGGAATTCTCAATACAGTTTGAATTGTGTTGCTGATCGGGCTTTTTGCAAGCGCACCAAGCTTTGATTCCCAGTACACCTTGTCCTTCCTAAGAAGCTCACCACCAAGTACTTTGAGAGCTAATGGATGTCCCCTAGAGTAATCCACAAACTCTTTTGCAAGCTTCTTGAAACTTGGCTCACAAGAACCAGAGAAGGCGTATTTTTCAAAGTATTTAAACCCATCCTCGTCACTCAGCCCCGGGACTAGATAAATTTCGTCTACCATTTCCTTGACCGCGGACATGCTGCTCGTTGTGATGACAACTCTGCTTCCTTCTCTTAACCATTTGCGTCCACCAAGAATCATATCTATCTGAATATTTTCACTCACATCGTCAAGAACAATAAACACTTTGCTTTTGCTTAGCTCAGCTTTTAAAGATTCATGTGGAAACTCAGTATCTATTTGTTCCTTTCCATCGTATTTGCTCCTCATTAAACCATACAAAAGGTCCTCCTGCAACCTGTGGACTCCAAGAGACTTTGACTTCTCGCGAACATCATCTAGAAACATCACATGCAAGAACTCGGATCCCCAATCTTCAAACAATTTCTTGGCAAGAGTGGTTGTACCTATTCCAGGCATCCCAACAACTCCAACAATTCGAGTGACCTCATTTGATTCAAAATCTAACTTCTCTTCCAATTGTTGTAGGCGTGTTTCGATCCCAGAGAAGGGAGACGCTTTTAAGGAAAAAGAACTCTCAGGCTCTCGTCCTGCTTTTTCCTTGGGCAAATCAACAATATTTGTTCCTTGATCCGTCCGAATTTCATCTAGCTTTTTCTTTACGTCCTTCACGATTTTTTCGATAACTTGGACCTCATCGCTATAAAATATAAAGTCAACAAGAGTTCCATTAAAAATTGCAGACAAAAGTAGCTGGAGAGACCAAAAGGTTTCTTGGGTGTAAAGCAACAAACATAATCTATTTGCTATGTTAGTATATCATACATTGAAAGTGAAAATGATTCAACCCTGATATATAAAAGATGTGAGTCTTTCTATTCATTATCAATTGAACTCTATAACTACTTACTAGATAATTAGGTAGATTTAAGTTATATTAGGACTCAAAAGAAACAAGGAAATAAATAAAGTTAGTAACTTGTGGACCCCTTGGTCCAATGGTCCAGAGCTTAAAAGCTTCGACGTCATGTTTGGGTTGATTACAAGAAAATGCAGTTTGCACTCAATTGACGCAAAGTTTATTAGAAGTTCTAAAGTGTTGCAGGTAGAGTCGTCGTGGTCTCAAAAGTTGCAAAAAGTTGTCTATTGTGAATGTGGTATAGGTATAATTAACCGTTCATCGAGGATTTGTGTGTTACAGGGCAAGCTGTGTCATAGAGTCGTCAAATATGCTGGTGCTAGTTGAATTCAAGGGCGGTTCTCTTGGCAAGTGCAAGAGGAGCAAATGCTCATGGCCCACATATTTTTTAAAAAAATAAAGGCTTAAAATATTTAAATTTCATATATATATATGTAGGTTAAAAATTAGATTAAAAGGCTAATATCAAGAAATTTGAGGGCCCATGCTGAATTTTTTTCTTCTTAGTATTAAACAAGGGCCAAATTTTTATAATTAGCCTAGGGACTCTAAATTTATGGAGCCGCTCCTGGTTGAATTTGATCGATTGATCATCATTTATAATAGGATTAGATAAGAAAATTTCTAAGATGTAACAAACGAGAAACAAAAGTTAGTAACGTTAAACTTGTGCAATAGCTAGAGCGTCTTAGCGCAAGACATGGCTCGGCATTGTGGATATGGAAGTGTGAATCTCTCTATTAAAACTAGAGACTTATTATTTGTGAGGTGATAAGTGAAAAAAATGCTGATGTATCATGATACCAAGATTTGGAAGTTTTTTTATGTGGAATACAAAATACAAATATACCATTAAAGTTGTTAATTATTACAATCAAATCATTCAACTTATATTTGTTTTTACACTCAGACCATACTATTTAACGAGTAAACATTTAGTTTTTAAACCGAAAAAGCATCATTGCACTATAATTTGATACTTGGAGCTGGTGGAATTGACAACCTACTCATAAAATAATGTCTACTGTAGTTTCTCTTCTTTATCATTTAAAATAGAATAGCAATTCAACACTACATTAGAATCTGATATGAAGTTCTAATGTAGTAGGATTAGTCGACTAAATTGGGGTTTGTCATATGTCATTGATCGAGCAACTTTTGGTTAATATATTTAATAAACTACAGAATCGTAATTTCTCTCGTAAATTAAACATTTACTTGATTCCAAATTATTTTTCTATTTTATTAAAAGCTTGAAAATATTTTAATGTTCTGTTTCTTAACCTTAAGCTTTATTAATATTTTGTAAGAATTTGCTGTTTTAGTAAAAACCACAATAGTTTTTACATTTTTATAACGACGTCTAGATATCACATGATCAAATGGCATTTAGGACATAACAATATAACAAGTTCTAGTTCCGGATATGGGAGGATTGTATGGACCTCGGCCCATAACTTCCTAATCATCGAAAACACAATAGTTTTTATGTTTTTTTATAACTATCTTATAAAATATTATTATCGTATGTCATTTTATAAAATGCTTTATAAACAATTTTATGAAAACTTATAAAAGCTGGTATTTGTGAAAAATGAATGGAAATATAGTGGTATTATTGAAAATTTGTATCTAGTTTTGTAATTTATTTCTTAAGATAAAGCTAAACTGAGAGTAATAATTATATTTAACATTTAATAAACTAGCCATGTAGCAAATAACTACAAAAAGTACTCATTCTACAAATTAAATACTCATGTAGGCAATTTTCTCTATTTCTATAGTTAGTTTTAGGTTCAGTGATATCAATTAGACTTCAGTTCTTACAATTTTGAAATAGGGTAATTTAGTAGAAGGTTTCGTATCATAACATTATTAAAACGTTATACTTGATCACCTGTATGCAAAAATGCAGGTTTTAAATATTTCTATCCTTCGATTTATCAAAAAAAAAATACAGAAAAAAAGATTCTATAAAAAAAAAGACATGTTTTAGTATGTACCTCCTTTCATCCACTACCTCGCCCTTAATCTCGGCCACAAACCTCAGCTCTTTTCCATGGTTTACGTTTGGTATGATCTTTTTTCACTAATCGATCGAAATTCACACCAAAGCTTTCTCTCCGTTTCTTCACCGTGTCAACAGTGACTTTGTAGAACACTGGAAATACCTCCAATGTCTCTTTCTTCACACATTCTCTGATCTTTACCAGCTCGTTTAAGCACCACTTCGATTCCGTGTACAAGCTTGAGATGACTGCGATCGCAATCTTCGACTCCTCAATCCTCGTAAAAAATATCTCCAAAGCTTTTCCCATCCTTTCGTTATTGTCTGTGAAAACATTGATTCCTTCTCTTATCAAGGCATTTTGTAGATGACTTGCGAAGTTGCCTCGGACCTCTTTTCCTCGGAAATTTATGAACACTTTGTGTTGAGGTTGCTGATTGTCGGAGCCATTGGAGGAAGTTGCCTTCGACATCAGATTTTTCTTTTTGGTTTGTCGGAGGATTTGTTTCAATAAGACAATAGAGTGGGAAGTTTTATCTTTGTCCTAAACAGGGCCTACGAAGTATATGACCACAATTAATGGTTGCATAGTAATTAAGAACTACGGATTTGATTATTATTTTATATAAAAAGAAATGTGAATTTGATGTAAAAAAAAAAAAAACGAAGTGTGAATACATGCATGATTCGAGATCTGCATCGGTTATTAAACATCAATTAGTAATTATAGTAAAAAAATCGTTAGTGTAGTGAGTAGTGGCTTAATAGTTAGTTATATATGACTCTTATTTTGTTGCTTTGACTTTTTTTAGCCGCCCGAGATTTTTCTCTCGAATACAAAGACCTCACGTTCGATTAAATACCCTTTCACGCGGTTACCGATAAGACACGAGTGAGACACATTCATAATTTTTTCGTTATTGGATCTCACTACAAGATTTGTCGTAAATTTGTTTAAAATTGTGAGCCAAAAAATACAGTCAGGAATCTTTTCTTAAATAATTAGCTACTGATTTATCTCAACTACATATTTGTGACGGACACATTACGTTTTAATGACGGTCGGAACAAAAATTATACTCTCTCCCTTCCTTTAAGATTGGAAGTTTAAAGTTTTGCACACAATTTAAGAGCAAAATTACAATACCAAATATAACCTTAGAATGTTGTAATTTCAAAATAGTTTTAATTTTTTTATGTATTTATTTTTAATTAGTATGGATAAAATAGGTAAATAAGTTAAATTTTATATTGAAAACATAAAATTTCTATTTTTGTGAAACAAATAAAAAACTCAAAACTTCCATCTTAATGGAACGGAGGGAATAGTAGGTTTTTTATCTATAGATATAGAAAAATCTGTGGCTATAATTGAACTATATACTAAACCACAATAGTACTAAACATTTGAGAAGTCAGTTTCTTACGTGTGTTATGCTCACATTAATTTCTACAAAGTCAATTACTGAGGTTAGTCTTAATGAAACCTCATATTTCTTTTTGTAATTTTATATTTTGGGATCGTGGAAAAAAAAGACAAAATTTGGATAAATGTTAAAATTAGCAAATATTCCACGTTAGAAGTTTGGATGACCCAGCCGAACTAAGTATGTATTTAAACAATTTTTGAGCTTTATAAACCTAAGTTTTATTTCTTTAACTTGTTTTGAGACCCAAAACTTTGTTTTTACATTTGGAGATGAAGATTCCCTCATTTTCATCAAATTAGTGAAGAATTCTTATCATCTCTCTCTTATGTATATGTTACTTTCAGTATGTCTTTTCTTTTATCTTTGTTTGTGTATTTTGCGATCATGATTTGTGGGTATTTTTATTGTTGAATCTTGGGATAGATGATACATTCAGGTTTTAACCCTATAAATAACTACTGCAAGTGCACAGCAAACGAAGTAGTAAAGAAAGGATCAAATCCTCAAGGACCAAGTAAAACATTACGAGAATGCAAGAGGAAAGTAAATCTAAGACGAATGCAATGATTTGTGGTTTTGTAACTGGACTAAGCTAAGAATGCAAATGAAATCGATGTAAATTACTATGAGAAAAGCGCTAGGTCTTCGGGTAGTTCACATGAAATCAAGACTCACTAAACAGATTATCGAACAGAGAATGAATTAAGAACCGTTCTAGAACTCAAACATGCAAGTCTAGCTAGCCCACTTTCGTGACAATAACTATTATGCCAATCAACCTAAGAATCTAAACTGTCGTTTGACCTTAAAATTCTAGGCATGCATTAAAGTTCAGGTTTAATAAGTTCACCAATTGCCTTAGCATCACCTTTCGTTGGCTAAGGACAATTTTCTCATCTAAGTTCTGTCAGGAAATCTAAAACACTTTTGATGAATAGATTAATCATAAGATCATAAACTAGGTGATCAATCTACACTACAAGAATACAGGCAATTTCCGACGGCCGTTTCTGTCGGAAATTCGTCGGAAATGGGCGTTTTCTGACGGATTTCCGACATATATTTTCCGTCGGTTCGAGCTCGTCGGAAATTAATATCCGTCGGAAATCCTTCGGACTATTCCGACGAAATTTGGTCATCGGAAAAGGGTCAGAATATTCCAACGGATTATCGACGGCGACGTTTCCGACGGATATTCCGACGGAAGTTAGGTAAGAATTAAACGTCGGAACACCGTCGGAAACCCATCGGATATATTTCCGACGAGATTCCTACGGGTCATATTTCCGACGGATTTTTAATCGGAAGTAAATGTCGGAAAATGGTCGGAAAGCCGTTGGAAATAGTTCGTTATTGGATCTCACTACAAGATTTGTCGTAAATTTGTTTAAAATTCTGAGCCAAAAAATACAATCAGGAATCTTTTCTTAAAGAATTAGCTACTGATTTATCTCAACTACATATTTGTGACGGACACATTACGTTTTAATGACGGTCGGAACAAAAATTATACTCCCCCCGTTCCATTAAGATGGAAGTTTAAAGTTTTTCACACAATTTAAGAGCAAAATTACAATACCAAATATAACCTTAGAATGTTGTAATTTCAAAATAGTTTTAATTTTTCTATGTATTTATTTTTAATTAGTATGAGTAAAATAAGTAAATAAGCTAAATTTTACATTGAAAACATAAAACTTTTATCTTTGTGAAACAAATAAAAAACTCAAAACTTCCATCTTAATGGAACGGAAAAAATAGTAATTTTTTATCTATAGATATAGAAAAATCTGTGGCTATAATTGAGCTATATACTAAACCACAATAGTACTAAACATTTGAGTAGTCAGTTTCTTACGTGTTATGTTCACATTAATTTCTACAAAGTCAATTACTGAGGTTAGTCTTAATGAGACCTCATATTACTTTTTGTAATTTTATATTTTGGGATCGTGGAAAAAAAAGACAAAATTTGGATAAATGTTAAAATTAGCAAATATTCCACGTTAGAAGTTTGGATGACCCATCCGAACTAAATATGTATTTAAACAATTTTTGAGCTTTATAAACCTAAGTTTTATTTCTTTAACTTGTTTTGAGACCCAAAACTAATATCCGTCGGTTCTAGCTCGTCGGAAATTAATATCCGTCGGAAATCTTTCGGACTATTCCGACGGAATTTGGTCGTCGGAAAAGGGTCGGAATATTCCGACGGATTATCGACGGCGACATTTCCGACGGATATTCCGACATAAGTTAGGTCGGAACTAAACGTCGGAACTAAACGTCGGAACACCATCGGAAACCCATCGGATATATTTCTGATGGGATTCCGACGAGTCATATTTCCGACGGATTTTTAATCAGAATTAAACATCGGAAAATGGTCGGAAAGCCGTTGGAAATAGTTCCGACGGGATTCCGACGGCATTATTTCCGACGGATATTCAATTTGAATTTTTTTTTTGTGATTTTATTCAATTAATTCTCATTTATAAATTATAATAAATAAATAATTAAATGAAATTATTTAAAAATAAATAAATTAATTAATAAAAATTCATTATCATAAAAAAAACAATTCATTAAACAAAATATTTTAATGTTCAAAAAAAAAAAAAAATATTCAAACGTTTGGAGAGTTGACGGAATCGTCGGGTGGAAAGAGATGCGGAAAGGCGCCCTGCATGATCTTCTGCAAAGAGGTGAGCTGGGTCTGGGTTGAGGTGTGTGCGGACTTTAGCTTCTCGCCCTCCGCGTCACGTTCTTTCACCGTTTGGGTGAGCCTCTCAATCCCGTCTATGTACCTTGAAGGAAACCGAGGAATGGAAGAAGACGATTCCTGGGTCGGAAGTCCGCCTAACCCAGCGAATCGCCCTTTTACTTTCCGAGTTTCCTATGAAAATAAAACATCAAAATAATGTTAGTAATGAAAACTTGAAAAAAAAAAAATTGAAAACAATTAGAAACTTACATTGAGGACAATGTCGTTGATCTCTTCTCGGGGTAACTCGTTCGAGGACGACGACCCATCGAGATTGAGCTGCGAGGGTCCAACTTCTCGTTTCCGATCCACCTTCTTCTTCTTGCATGTTGACCATGATATAGGTCTTATTTATAGAGTCATTCTAGTATTTTTGGAGTCTTTTTGAGTCTTTTCAGGTTTTAGGTGACTTTGGGAGAAATGAGCCGTTTTGGGTGAAAATGAGCATATGAAGATGCAGAATCATGCAGAGACGTCAGAAGTTTGACATTCGTTGTAAAACTTCCCACCGATGGATTGAGCTCAACTTTTGATACAAGACATATCAATGTATTAGCTTTCATTTGGAAGTGGTTTGAGGCCATTCCAACGGTGCGATCAAAAGTTATGCTAGTTTTCGTGAAGACAGTCCAGTCTGGCGAGCAGAAGAAGCAGTGTGTCGATCGATACCACTAATGGTGTCGATCGATACCGACTGCAGGAAAACAGGAAATGCGACTTTTTACAAGTCTGGAGAGTTTGCACCTTGGTCCAGAAGTCTTTAATTATTACAAGAAGCCCCAGAACGTGTTTTAGCATTATAATTAGGTTTTTCAGCCACTTTTGTTGGCTAAGCTTTATTTTAGTCTACTTTGGTTTTGGAGAGATTTCTGAGACAGACAATTTTGAACCCTTTGTTTCTTATTTGATTTCTTCTATGCAATTCTACTCATCTATGATTTTTGTTCCATTGATCATGTCTGAGTAGATCTCCTTTTAGGTGTAGGGTTTTCTCATAAAGGATTTCATTAAGTGCTGGTAATTGTTTAGTTAGGATTCATAATCTGAATTAAATCTTCACCATAGGTTGTTCTCAAAGCTAATTCTAGGTTGACGAATCTGGAACTTAGATCTTAGGTTAATCGATTAGGCACGACAGTGCAATTAATAATCTGACAGAACTTCGGGTGAGCAAAATAGCTATCCGCAAAGAGATTTGGTTTAGTTGTTTTGTGAACATATCAAACCTGAACTTTAAAGCTGGTTTAGATCTTTAGGATTTGCAAAGAGATTTGGGATTCTGGGATTTAGACTTAGATAATTCTCGCAACTACAGTGAGTTAATTATAGCTTAGTGATTTGAGTTCAAGAACCGTGCATAACCTGAATCCTGATTAATTGGTTTATCTGCATTCTCTGATTTCTTGAGAAATACCCTGAACCTATCTCTCCTCCATTGAATTTACAACAGTTTAATTTGCATTGTTATTTCCTTTTCACTGAATTGCTTAACTTAATTCGAAACTAATTGATCTATTGTGTGATTTCTTGAGTCTTTGTGGTTCGACCCCTACTATACTGCAGCTACAGCTTTAGTACTTTTAGGGTATTAATTTTGAGCTTATCAAAATATGGCGCCGTTGCCGGGGACTCTAATTTCACCATTAGATTTTAGCCGAGAATTTCGACTAAGTCTGACGGTATCGATCGATACTCGCCTAGTATCTTGACTCTTGTGTTTCAGGTGTATGCCTAATCGCGAAACCAGGAGAAACAAGAGCACACAGTTGACTAATGTGTCCAACAAGGAGCTAGCTGACTTAGAGCGCACGATCAGGAAGCAGAAGAAATAAGCAGAGATGAACAATCAAGTTGTGTTGAATAGTGACGAGGCTGGAGCCTTGAGAGACCAGGATGGTAATTTGCGCAATGAGGCTGGACAGCGACTTGATGGAGAGGGAAACATCATAATCCCTCCCGTAGCTGTCGACGAGATTGCCGTGCGAGCTGCGCGCAACAACGAGGTGAATAATGGGAATGCTGGGGTCAATCGTGCTAGGACGCTTGGAGAGTACAACAGACCCGATCAGTTCTATGCCAATTGGTCTGCGATTCGTATTCCCACTTTTCAGAGGAATGACTTTGAGCTGAAACCTGCATACTACACACTTGTGGGTCAGCACCATTTTCATGGTCTTTCTCATGAGCATCCCATGGATCACATCGAGAGGTTCGAGGATTTGGTCACTAGCATCAAGTACAATGGAGTGCCCAATGAGCTCTTTTTCTGTAAGCTTTTCCCATACTCTCTTGGAGGGGATGCAGCTTACTGGCTGAAGCAATTGCCTCCAGGATCGCTAACTACTTGGGTAGAGACGAAGAACGCATTTTTGAACAACTTCTATGATGATGCGAGATCCGAGGAGCTGAGGAACAAGATCTCTCAATTTTCCCAGGGAGCGACAGAGGCTTTTAAGGCTGCTTGGATCAGATTCAGATCATATCAGAGAGATTGTCCACATCACGGGTTCACTAAGGTTCAGTTGCTGGGTATTTTCTTCAGAGGGATTGATTGGAGGTATCAGATGGCCTTAGATGCTGCGAGCAATGGAAACTTTAACACCAGGTATCCTGACGATGCTTATGTGCTTATTGAGAACTTGGCGTCTAGCATTAGCACCAAGAATGCAGACTTTGAGCGGAAGAAGCAGGCTGGGAATTTGGATGGATCGCAGATTGCTGAGGTTCAAGCCAAGCTGGATTTAGTGCACAATCTCCTGATGGGTAAGACGAAGAAAGCTGTTCACTTTGCTGATGAGGATGAAGTGAAAGGTGTTAACTACATTGGTGGTGCTGGATTTCAAAGTCAAAGGTATCAATACCAACCTCAACCACCCAAAACTCCTGAAAGCAAAGTTGAATCTATGCTTGAACAGATTCTTGAGGGACAGCAGAAGATGACAATGGACTTCAATGAGAAGATGGATGTTATGTACACAGACCTAAATGGAAAGATTGAAGCTCTTAGCATTCATCAGAAGAGGCTGGAAACTCAGGTCGCTCAGACCGCAGCAGCTGTGAAGAGGCAAGAAGGTTTTCTTCCAGGGAAAACAGTGAATCCAAGGGAATACGTCAATGCAATCACCTTAAGAAGTGATGAAGAGGTCGATCCAGGAGTGAAAATTGGCCTAACTGCAAAAAATCTCGTCGATCTTGCTGAAGATGACGACGATGAGGCTCCCGGAATCGCCCCAGTATCGATCGATACCACCCAGCATCGGTCGATACCCATCCAAGGATCTACCAAGGACGTTTCAAAGCAACAAGCATCGATCGACACCCCAGTGTTGACCGATACGGAGACCGAGATCGAGAAGCCTTGTATCGATCGACACCAACCTGGTATCGGTCGACACCCCTCGCAGACTGAGCCAGAAACTGTGAAAACACCCAAGATTGTCGAGGAAAGGTTTACATGCCTAAGGTGCCATATCCTATACCACCTAGACACCTCAGAGGTCCCATCTCTGCAGAGAAGTTGCTCGGTTTTTAGAAGATGGTAAGGAAGATTCCCCATACGTTGTCTTTTGAAGAAGTTTTGGAATACCGCCCTTCGCTTAGTCACTTCCGAGATTGCAGAGAAACTCTAAAGGCAAGAAACACACCACCACCAATGAAGCAGTTGACTAAGAGAGAAGACCCAGGAAAATTTTCGGTTCCATGCTCTATCTCTGGAGTTGAATTCAAAGAATCTCTCATTGATTCAGGGTCTAGCGTCAATGTCATGTCAAGGGCAATTGCAGAGAGGTTGAGAATTGGTATTAGATCTGCTGAGATTACTCTCACATTCGCGAACTCTTCAACAGCAATTCCATATGGTACCATCCCTGATTTGCTGGTTATAGTAGGAGATTGTCTGGTTCCTACTGATTTTCAGGTTGTGGAGATGAGTGAACGTTCTAGTACACCTTTGATTCTTGGAAGACCGTTCATGGCTACAGTTGGTGCAGTTATAGACATGCCCAGTAAGAGAATCTCATTCTCATACATTGACAAGGAGATCTCCTATAAAGCCATCCCTTCTGGAAGAGCTCCCAAACATATCTCTTGCATCACCGTTGTTACAGGAGAGACGTTGATGGTTGATCTTTTGGAAGAACCTTATGATGAGCCAACTGTCATAGACGTTTTAGATGGTCCTTCTATCATCACGAAGAGAGACATCAAAAAGGCTAAGGCAAAAAAGGAGGTGAAGAATAAAAGAGTCGAGAGTGCTACCCATGTGACTCTAACCCCTCAGAAGTGTGATGGAGATTCGATTGAATATAAGGTGAAGTGCAAGGGAACTTCAAAACCATTCTCTAAGGTTAGAGTTATCCTCCCTTCGGAGCTTAAAGAGAAAGGAAAGGATGTTGTGGAGGGTATGTTGAGCAGAACTCTGAAGTTGGAGATGTCTGGTTGTGGAGCTTACTTCAGGGTAAGTTCTCAACCTTATCATGACTGATAGCTGAGCCAAAGTCAAGCTAGTGACGTAAAACAAGCGCTTGGTGGGAGGCAACCCACTGGTGAGTCTGTACATAAGTTCTTTTATTTCTTTTGTTTTTTTGTGTTTTTGTTTTTGTGTCTTGTGTCTTTGTGTGAATCAGATGAATAAGTTATTTGTCGACCGATACCATTCTGGTATCGATCGACACCAGGAGGAACAGAGATTGCATCGACCCATGATCCGAGTATCGGTCGATACCAGTAATGGTATCGGTCGATACCCCACGCACAGGTAAGTTCTTGTTTTTCACGATTCCACTCAGTTCTTTTGGTTTCTTTTACCAACTCTAGACTAGATACCACTGGGGACAGTGTTGTTTAAGTCTGGGGGAGTTAGTTGCTGACAACGTTTTTCTTTTTCTTAGAGTCAGTCGTTTTTGAGTCAAAAATCGTTTTATTGAGTCAAAACCTGTTGGGGATTATGATCCAGTTCTTGAATCTATTGTTCTGACTTTGCTTTTAAGTGACCAGTGTTACAGAATCAGTTCTGGATCGGACTAATGAAAAATCCAAAGGCTGTCCAGTTAACTAGAAGACACCCATGTTTCCAGCAGAGTCCATTAAAGCCTGAGCCAAATTTTTGCACTTCATCGATGTGGTTGATGTCCATAGGGCTTGATTCCTCATTCATATCTGACAAAGGAACCCATGTGTTTAAAGTAATGGTTCTCTCTCCCCTGTTATAAGTTAATAAATAAGAGCATAAAAGATGAAATGATTTTCTTCTGAGTAGAGGGCTAGGAAAATTTCCAGCGATCCCATTATTCTACTTGTGAATGAATGATCACACAAAGCTTGGAAGCGAGGTTAGGAAAATTTCCCGTGATACCACTATTCGCCTACGCCTTTGATACATAGAGAGGGAAGAACCGGGGATTCGGTGGCAAACACCATCAATACTCGCGTTTCAGACCTTAATGTGTATATGCGGATCTAAAAAAAGAGAAGGAACATGATGAGAAATAAGTCTGGGGGAGAGAAAACAATACCAAAAAGAGTGAAAATCAGCTGGTTCTTTTGTCATGATATTGTATGGGAACGAATCTAGAAGGTTCTTGAACATTGATTACAGCGATGAAACTGGCGATGAAGGCTTTGGATGGATAATGCTGTGAAATAATGTGTGGAGTCTGGGAAGCTGCGAATGTCTACGGAGAAGTACATGGTGGTTAGATTTGGAACTGGTTGGGTAATATCTGGAGAGCTGAGGAAAAGGGTCATTGTAGTGTTTCAAGAACAGGTGAGTCTCCGTGTTTTTCAAACCTCTTTCTCTGGTTTAGCTTTCTGTTTGCTTGAGGGCAAGCAAAGGCTAAGTCTGGGGGAGTTGATATATCATGGTTTTTACCCGTTTTTTACCATGATATAGGTCTTATTTATAGAGTCATTCTAGTATTTTTGGAGTCTTTTTGAGTCTTTTCAGGTTTTAGGTGACTTTGGGAGAAAAAGCCGTTTTGGGTGAAAATGAGCATATGAAGATGCATAATCATGCAGAGACGTCAGAAGTTTGGCATTCGTTGTAAAACTTTCCACCGATGGATTGAGCTCAAATTTTGATACAAGTCAGGTCAATGGATAAGCTTTCATGTGGAAGTGGTTTGAGGCCATTCCAACGGTGCGATCAAAAGTTATGCCAGTTTTCGTGAAGACAGTCCAGTCTGGCGAGCAGAAGAAGCAGTGTGTCGATCGATACCACTAATGGTGTCGGTCGACACCGACTGCAGGAAAACAGGAAACGCGACTTTTTACAAGTCTGGAGAGTTTGCACCTTGGTCTACAAGTTTTTAATTATTACAAGAAGTCTCAGAACGTGTTTTAGCATTATAATTAGGTTTTTCAGCCACTTTTCTTGGCTAAGCTTTATTTTATTCTACTTTGGTTTTGGAGAGATTTCTGAGAGAGCCAATTCTGAACCCTTTGTTTCTTATTTGATTTCTTCTATGCAATTCTACTCATCTTATGATTTTTGTTCCATTGATCATGTCTGAGTAGATCTCCTTTTAGGTTTAGGGTTTTCTCATAAAGGATTTCATTGAGTGCTGGTAATTGATTAATTAGGATTCATAATCTTAATTAGTTCTTCACCATAGGTTGTTCTCAAAGCTAATTCTAAGTTGACGAATCTGGAACTTAGATCTTAGGTTAATCGATTAGGCACGACAGTGCAATTGATAATCTGACAGAACTTAGGTGAGCAAAATAGCTATCCGCAAAGAGATTTGGTTTAG
Organism: Eutrema heterophyllum; assembly: GCA_002933915.1. NCBI lineage: Eukaryota > Viridiplantae > Streptophyta > Magnoliopsida > Brassicales > Brassicaceae > Eutrema > Eutrema heterophyllum. Next base: position 1,348,086 of record PKMM01050834.1, on the reverse strand, counting down.
TTGTTTTGTGAACATATCAAACCTGAACTTTAAAGCTGGTTTAGATCTTTAGGATTTGCAAAGAGATTTAGGATTCTGGGATTTAGACTTAGATAATTCTCGCAACGACAGTTGGTTAATTATAACTTAGTGATTTGAGTTCAAGAACCGTGCATAACCTGAATCCTGATTAATTTGTTTATCTGCATTCTCTGATTTCTTGAGAAATACCCTGAACCTATCTCTCCTCCATTGAATTTACAACAGTTTAATTTGCATTGTTATTTCCTTTTCACTGAATTGCTTAGCTTAATTCGAAACTAATTGATATATTGTGTGACTTCTTGAATCTTTGTGGTTCGACCCCTACTATACTGCAGCTACAGCTTTAGTACATTTAGGGTATTAATTTTGAGCGTATCACACGTCTCAACGAGGTCACGCATGCCGGGATCCTGGATCACACTAGTTTTTTTGTTGGTGTGCCTCTGCTCGATCACTCTAAGGTAGTCGGGAGCTACGCCGTCTCTCTTCGCCTGTAAAATGTTGTTAAGTAAATAATAATAAAAACGAAATTAATAATTAAAAATTGAAATCAGACTTACCATTTCCATTGCATCCTGTTCGACGGTCTTTGCGCCGCCGTTGTGAATGTACATCCCCTTCCCTCCTTGTTCGCTCTTCCGATTCTTCGTGTTTGTTTCGGATAGCTTCTTCGTCTTCGGCTTGCTCCAATAATCGCAGAAGCCCTTCCAGACGTCGACGTCGAGGTCCTTCGGCTTGTCCTTGCCGTGCTTCCACTTCTGCTTATACTCGTACATGTGGTTCAAGTACGAAAGCGCGGCAAACCTGTCAAATTGGGCAAGTAGTTCCCTCGTAAGGGAATGGTGCCACGTGAAGTCTTGCTACATTTAAAAAAAATCATAATGTTAGTATTCAAAATTAAAATTGACAAAATAAACTAAAAAAAGAATACAAATCGAAATTTACTTACCGCGAAACTCCGGTGCCACAAGTCCTTCTCGTCTTTCGGCATGTCCAAGTACTTCTCGTACGGTTTGTCCAACATGTTGTGGAGCATCCGTAAGATCGCCTTTGTGATCTCAGGCGATAACTTAAACCTGAAAACAATTAAAAAAAGAATTAAGTCAGTTTAATTAGATTCAAAATCTTAAAAAATTGAAATAACTATCAAAATTTCACTTACTAAGTCTCGTCTTCAAACTTCGGGTCGAGACGGATGCAATGGCTCCGGTTGGGCTATTGGACTAGGTCCTCGATGCTAATCCGGCTCCGAGCTGCGGATTGCTGGGACTTGATACTATGACTTTTGCAAGTCTTTGAGGTATCAATAACTCAACATGCCATGTAGCATATGAGGTATCAATCCAAATCGGGTTTAATTTCGATGCACAAAGAATGCAAGGTACTCTATAAGGTAAGCTAAACAAGAGTTTTGTTTTAATTAACGGTCTAAGAGAACTAAACGAGATTTAGTAATGGTGGATTAAACAAGTTCAAATGCAATAAACAAAATGAATTCAAGGATGGGGTAATTGAATTTAGGTGAATCCATGGTTAATTCATGATGCTTAAACTCAAACAAAACTAATTCCCTAGGCTAAGATCATTAAATGTGCTAATCCTCTCTCAAAGCATTAATCACCTATGCTAATTGCTAAATCAAGATCAAATTCTCATTTGTGGATTAATAATTAGCAAGCATTAAGATTTAATATCAAGATCAACCTCATAAACTCCTTAGACAACTAATCTCTTAGGCTAAGAAAGTTTATCTCTTAAAAAGCTCCTCTAGACATTTCATCAAACACCTTGTGGGTGTGAAATGCCCTAAGGTCAAGGTTGGCTTTTTCAAGCTCAATCAAGCATTAAGACTGCTAAATAAGAGAAGGAATACAACAATCTATCCCTAAGCTTCATTAATCTCCCATGGAATCTACCCAAAACTAACCCATCCTCAAATTCTAAGAGACTACTCTCTAATCATGATGGGTCTAACAAATCTTATGAAAAACATGTTAAATCTCATGATTAGATGATTATATGATTTAGGAAGAAGGAGTAGAAGATAGAGATCAAAGGATTCAAAGCTTAAATTGCATAAATCAAGAAGATGTCTCTTACAAACCCCTTAGAACCCATTTAGAGGGGTTTTTTTTAGCATAAGAAAAAGACATCCCTGAAAATTAGGTTTTTCTGGTATTTATAGTGAATAGTGCAAACCGGGTCAACCCGGAACAAACTGGGTATTGACCCAGTCGGGTTTGGGCAAAATCCTGAAAATACAGGTTTGTACCGACCGGTTCAGGGTCGGTACAAACCATCTGGTACTAAATCTGTTGCTGGCTGGATGAGACTTTAGCCGATAGGAGCGAGGATCGGATCGAAGCAGAACGTGTTTTAGCCGGCAGAAATGATGAGCTGCTTGACGCAGGATCAGTTTTAGCTGACAGAAGTGAAGCTCGAACGCTGGGGTTTAGTACTGTGTGGTAGTGCCGGCCCAGAATGGGTCGGCACTAATCGTCTTCGTGTAGGTCGGTCGAACTGGATGCGGAGTTAGCCGGCAGAAATGATGTCTGGACGAACGCGGGACGTGCTGGATCGTGCGCGGTATGGTTTTTTAGCCGGGAGAGATTAGTGCCGCCTGATTAGTACCGACCCAGGATGGGTCGGCACTAATTTTCCTGTGTCTTCATGCCGCTTGTTTTTGGGCCGGTACGGGAGAGTTCTTGGATCGGTGTTAGCCTCTGTCTTCATACCGATCGGGAACTACCGCTTCAGGACCGGTCGGTGCAGTGTGAAGGGAAGGTACGTCGAGCGGTTTGTCGTCGTTCCAGGTGAGTGTGCCGGTCGATTCTAGGGCGGCATGAAATCGACTCTGGATCGGTATTTGTCTCTGTCCCTATACCGACCCATCATACCGACCCAGGATGGGTCGGTACACTCCTCTCCTTTTGCTGTTTTTGCCTTGGCCATCTCCTCTTGCACTCAACTCCGATTTGGCTTGGTTTAGTGACTTCCAATCCTCCTAAAGTGTCTCCAAGCACCTGGAAAAGGACCCCAAAACATGCAAGACTCACTAGGACTTAATGCAACCTAGCTAGACTCTAATTTAGACCAAAACACTAAGGAAAACGATGATTATGCATGCATGCGACTAAAAACGCTAAGTAAAATGCATGCTAAACAAGTAAAATATGAGAATATCAGGACTCCAGGACTTGAGTTCTCGAGCTCGATCCGCCAGGAGGCGTAGCCCGAGAACCCCGAGAACGGCGGCCTTGGGAGCCGCCGCCCAACTGTAGTGCGTCCTCATTATTCCTGCGGAAAAAACAATAAAATCGTTAGTATATACGAAAATTAAAAAAAATATCCGCAAATTCAACAAAAATAAAAAATTCCCGAAAATTTCAAAATTCCCAAAAAATTTCAAATGTCCCGAAATATACAAATTTGCCGAAAATTTCCAAAATAAAAAAAATTCTTAAATTTTTCAAAAATTCAAAAAATTTCAAAAATTTCAGAAATTCTTAGAAAAATTCCTAAAATTTTCAACGATTCCCCAAAATTAAAAAAAAATTCAAAAATTCCCAAAAAATTCCAAAAATTTCACAAAATTTCAAAAAAAAAAATTTTAAATGGTTTTTTATATAATTATACAAAAGTTTTTTTAATAAAAACGTTTTTTATATAATTCTAATAATATTTATATAAAAACGTTTTTACAAACTTATAATTACTAAATTTAAATTATAAATTAAAAAAACGTTTTTAATTAGTAATAAATTCTGAAAAATTCAATTATAATTTTCTAAAACCCAAAATATATATAAAAACGTTTTTAAAAATTCTAAAAATATATAAAAACCAAAGTCCGTCGGTTAAATCCGTCGGAAATCCGTCGGTTTTTTATTTTTTTTTCATTTAGGCGGTTAAGTTTCCCGCGGTCTCGAAAAAACCAAAGTCCGTCGGAAATCCATCGGAAATTTTTGACGGATTTCCTACGGATGTGGGAATATACGGTATATTCCCTGCATGTGTTGCTATTGGCCAGTCAACAGACACGCGTCATAAGTTCCAGATCCGTCGGAAATTTCCGGCGGATTTAGGGTATGGTTATATGATTTAGGGACCTCTAATGTACATGTTTTATTAAAAAAATAAACTAGGTGATCAATCTAGTCTAAGCCTTAAACTCAACAATAGATGAAGAACTCTATGTAATTCCCTATTCTAACAGATCCGTTTCAGTGATTCATGAAAATCCTTTGAAACCCTAAAAACCTAACATGGAGATTACTCAGACATGGAAACAGAGAAAACACAGAAAGATGAAAAGAAATTCATGATCAAATAGAAATAAATCCAAAAGGGTTCAGAAATCTTCTTCGGTATGTGAGTTAGAGATTCGTCTCCCCAAATCTTACAAGTCCAAAAGCAATAGGTCTCTATGAAAAATTATGAAAAAGCCCCCTAAAAAGTGGCTAAAACTAGGTATAAATAGGTCTCTAGTCGTTCAGGGTCAAAATTGGCTGGATCTGGGCCGAAACATGAAGTCGAATTTCCTTCTTTTGCCTAGGGGACCATATCGATCGATCCATGTCTTGGATTGGTCGATACGATGCTCTCGGATGGGTCATCTCTGCGCATGCTTCTTCTGCGAGGCAGATTGACCTGTCTTCAGTAAATCGGGTATAACTTTTGATCGCACCATTGGATTTTTTTCAAACCACTTGCAAAAATGAAAGCTAATTCACAGCTCTATCTTGTGTCAAAATTTCAGCTCAATCCATCGGTGTGGAGTCCTCCAAAGAATGCCATACTTCTGACGTCTCTACATGATTCTGCATCTCCATATGTTCATTTTCATCCAAAACGGCTCTTTTTCTCCCAAATCTCCTAAAACCTGAAAAGACTCGATAAAAGACTAAAAGACTCTAAAAACACACTTTAACTCAATAAAAGACTCAAAAGAGACACCAAAACATGTGTTAGAAAACGGTAAAAACCAAGTATATCAATTCCCCCAGACTTAGTCTTTTGCTTGTCCTCAAGCAAATAGAAAACTAAGCAAGAAGAAAAAGTTTGAAAAACACGGAGACTCACATTTCCTTTAGAATTCTGCAATGACCATTACCTTAGTAATCCACGTATTGCTAAAATAGCTCCAGATCGAACCACCATGTACTTCTCTGCAAGCATTCGCAGCCTCCCAGATTCAACTCATTATTTCACAGAATAATCCAAAGCTATCATTGCTGGGTCTCATCAAGGATCATAGTGCCAAGAACCTTCTAGACTCTTTCCCTTTCGATATCGTGACGAGACAACAACACAACCTTTGGTACTTTTTCCCTCCCCCGGACTTATTCTTTTCTCATTTTTTTCCGTAGGGTCAATGGCTGATGGAACGCGAGTATTGATGGTTTTTGCCACCGAATCCCCGGTTCATTTTAGTGCCACCTTTTATTCTAAGGTGTAGGCGAATAGTGGTATCTCTGGAAATTTTCCTAACCTCGCTTCTAACCTTAGTGTGATCATCTCTTGCGAAGTAAAATAATGGGATCGATGGAAATTTTCCTAGCCCCTTATCCGAAAGAAAATCATTTCATCTTTTCTGCTTTTTATTTTAAATAAGGGAGAGGAGTACCATACTTTCACACAGGTCGTCTTGTCAGATACGAATGAGGAATCAAGCTCTGAAAACACCAATCACGATGATGAGGTAAAAGGAATAGCTCAGAAATTAGCTCAAGCTTTTTGAATTTTTTCTGGAAACATGGAAGCCTCTGATTAATTGGTCGGCCTTTAGATTTTCCATTAGTCTGATCTAAAACTAACTCTGTAACAATGGTCACTTAGATGCAAAATCACATAAAAATTCAAAGGTCGTGATCATAATCTCCAACAAGTTTTGACTCAATAAAACAGAATGACTCAAAGAAAACATCAAAATGACTCAAAAAGAAAAAAAAAAAAAAAAAATAGTGTTAGTAACGACAAAGACCCTCCCCCAGACTTACATTACACCGTCCCGGTGTGAAAATAAATCAAGAAGAAGGTAAAACAGACTCAAAGAAAGAAAATTAAGAAAAAGTCAAAGTCGACTTACCTGGGTCGGTATCGGTCGATCATGCGAGGTAGGATCGATCGATCCTTTTCCTGTCTGCCCAGCCTTCGCACGTTCGATCGATCGGTCCTGAATGTGGATCGATCGGTCGAATCCAAATCGCCCTCTTTTTTCTTTTTTTTTTTGTCTGAGCCTGACACACTTAGACTCAAAACGAAAAATTAGAAAAAGTTAGGGAAAACAAAAACAAAGGAAAAGATAAGATATGTACATTTACCGGTGGGTTGCCTCCCACCAAACGCTTGGTTTAAGTCACTAGCTTGACTTTGGAGCCCTTTAGGCTAGAGGTGGATCACTGAGAGGAATGGAGTCTCCTTCAGTGATTTCGGTATCAGCAAGATATGGCTTTAGGCGCTGACCATTAACCACAAATTCACCTCATGCAGTGTCCAGCAACACAACAACTCTGTATGGCCTCACCTCTTTGATGGTGAGTGGCCCAGACCATCGCGATCTCAACTTCCCAGGGAAAAGTTTCAGCCTAGAGTTGAAAAGCAAAACATGATCATTGGCAGAGAAGTTCCTAGGGATGATCTTCTTGTCATGATAGGCTTTGGTTCTCTCCTTGTAGATCCTTGAGTTTTCATACGCCTTGTGGCGAATCTCATCTAACTCGCTTAGCTGAATCATTCTCCTCTCAGATGCAGATTTGATGTCGAAATTCAACGATTTCACTGCCCATGCTGCTTTGTACTCGAGCTATACTTGAAGGTGACATGGCTTCCCATAGACAAGATAGAATGGGGTTGTGCCAAGAGGCGTCTTGTAAGTAGTCCTATAAGCCCAAAGTGCGTCATCAAGCTTCACAGCCCAATCCTTTCGCGTAGTGCTCACAGTCTTTTGAAGAATACTCTTTATTTTCCTGTTGGAAATCTCAACTTGGCCACTCGTCTGAGGATGGTAAGGAGCGTCTACCTTGTGTTTCACACCATTCTTCTTCAAGAGATTCTCAAAGACTTTGTTGATGAAATGAGATCCACCATCGCTGATTACAACTCTTGGCACTCCAAACCTTGGGAAAATCACAGATTTGAACATCTTGAGAACCACCTTGGAGTCGTTCGTAGGACTGGCCATTGCTTCTACCCACTTGGACACATAGTCCACAACAACAAGAATGTACTTATTCCCATAAGAGGATGGAAACAGACCCATGAAGTCAATTCCCCAGCAGTCAAACACCTCAACCTCCAATATAAAATTTTGAGGCATCTCATTTCTCTTGCTAATGTTCCCTTGCCTTTGACAGGCATCACACTTAGAAACAAAAGCACAAGCATCTTGAAACATGGTGGGCCACCAAAAACCCGCATGCAGCACCTTAGACACCGTCTTGAAGGTAGCGAAATGTCATGCGTAATTCGACCCATGTCTACCTGGAATTTCTTCCTCTGAAACACATCGCCTAAAAATGCCATCAGAACACTGCTTGTACAAGTACGGCTCATCCCAGAAATAATGTATGATGTCACGCAGGAATTTCTTCTTTCTGTACCCTGTAAAACCTTCTGGCTTCACCTCTGCAGCTAGATAATTGGCTATCTTGCCAAACCAAGAAATCTCAGAAAACTTGGCATCTCGAGGAGGTACAGCATCAATGCAATAGATGTTTTCTTCACGGAGAAAGTCATTTATGGGGACTTCCCCTTCTACGCGCAGCTTGGACAAATGATCTGCAACTCCATTTTCGACCCCTTCTTGTCCTTAACCTCGATGTCAAATTCCTACAGCAAGAGCATCCATTGCAACAGTCTAGGCTTGTTATCTTTCTTAGAGAATATATACCTTATGGCAGCATGGTCTGTATGAACGATGACCTTGGAGCCCACAAGATATGTCCTGAATTTCTCACAAGCATAGACAACTGCAAGAAGCTCCTTCTTTGTAGTAGCATACTTACATTGTGCATCATCAAGAGTTCTGCTTGCATAATAAATGACATGCAACCTCTTCTCCTTTCGTTGTCCCAAAACAGCTCCCACATCATAGTCACTAGCATCACACATCACCTCGAAGGGTAATTCTCAGTCTGGTGGCTGCACAATGGGTGCGCTCACAAGTGCTCCCTTGAGTGTGTGGAAGGCTTCTAAGCACTCATCATTGAAGTCAAACTTCACATCTTTGCACAACAGCCGCGTCAGAGGTCTAGCAATCTTTGAGAAGTCCTTGATGAACCTCCTGTAGAAACCAGCATGCCCAAGAAAACTCATGATGTCTTTGACAGAATTCGGTGGCTGCAGGCTTGTCATGACCTCGATCTTAGCTTTGTCAACTTCGATCCCCTTCTCTGAAATCTTGTGACCCAAGACAATCCCATCCTTCACCATGAAATGGCATTTCTCCCCATTCAAGACCAAATGCTTCTCCTCACAGCGCCTGAGTACCCTGCACAAATTAGAAAGACAAACAGCAAAGGAGGATCCATAGACAGAAAACTCATCCATGAAAACCTCCAATATGTCTTCAATCATGTCAGTGAAAATCGACATCATGCAGCGCTGGAACGTGGCTGGCGCATTACACAAGCCAAATGGCATTCTGCGATAAGCAAAAGTGCCATAAGGACATGTGAATGTGGTCTTCTCCTGGTCATCTATGTGAATGGGAATCTGAAAGAAACTAGAATAACCATCTAAAAAACAGTAGTAAGGATGGTTAGCCAATCTCTCAAGCATCTGATCAATAAAAGGCAGAGGAAAATGATCTTTGCGAGTTGCAGCATTCAATTTCCTATAATCAATGCATATTCTATGACCAGTGACAGTTCTAGTTGGGATCAACTCATTCCTATCGTTCTTAACTACTGTCACACCACTTTTCTTAGGTACTACATGCACTGGACTCACCCATGTACTATCAGAAATAGCATATATGATACCAGCCTCTAGAAGTTTCATTATCTTCTTCTTTACAACATCTTTTAGATTCGGGTTTAACCGTCTCTGATGTTCTATAGAAGTCCTCGATTCATCTTCTAGATGTATCCTATGCATGCAAAGATCTGGTGAGATTCCTGTAATATCATCTAGAGAATAGCCTAATGCTCTACGATATTTCCTCAGTTCGCACAAAAGTAAGGCAGTCTCAGCATTGTTTAATCCAGCATTAATGATTACAGGATAGGTGGAGTTAGGACCAAGAAATGCGTACCTTAGCCCAATGGGAAGTGGTTTGAGCTCGATTTCTGGAGATTTCAGCTCACTCCATGGATTAACAGCTTGTGCCGGAGGCTCAGCTGTTGGCGATTTCTCTGCAGCTCCATCAAGTGCAACAAAAGCTACCATCTTCTCCACTCTCGCGCTGGAATCAAGCATCTTTGCATAGCCAGCTGTGTCCTCGCTCAAGTACCCAAACTCACCTTCAGTTTGTGTCAGAGGGATCTCAAGAGGATCATCTACAAGTATCTCGTCCAACACTCCCTCAGTGACCTCAGAAACGCAGTCAATCCAGAATGTATGCCCATCTATCGTTGGCTTCTTTAGCAACTTATCCACCTCGCACTTTGTTGGTGGTGAGTTTAGCACTCCCCGGTTTAGCCCGGTTTGAACCGAGACCAGCCCAATTGATCCCGGTTGAAGACGGTTCGAGATCGGTAAGAAAGGCCACGAAACGGTCGTCGACCTCCGAACTCGAAAGAAAGGTCCACGAGAGACCGGTAATCGTTGAGTTCGGTAAGAATCCGAAGAAGTGCCGAACTTGAATCTAGATCGGTAAATCACGTCCCGGTCGACGACGGTTCAAGATCGGCAAGGAATTTCGCAAAAACAACAACCACCGAGCTTGAATCAAGCTGAACTCATCATGGTCGATTGTAAACATGAAAATCAAGTCCTCATCTTGTTACCGAGATCGTTCCATCTAATCCCGATCGACGACGGTTCGAAGTCGGAAAAGGAGAGAACAACATGCGATTACCGACCTGCGATATACCGAGCTCGTCGGTATCGATCTGTCGTAATCAGAACCCACTTCCGGGATTCACAGAACTTTACGGAAAGTACGGAAAAGGAAGATCAATTAGTTTTCTAATCCGGGATTCGCGGAACTTTTCCCGGATTCAGGGAATATGTCGAAGCCGCCGAGGAGGCTTATAAATAAAGAAGTCCCGACTACATTTGGAGAAGCAGAAAATTCGATATATATTTTTAGAGAGAGAAAGTGAAAGCTCGAAATCCGATATCGACCTCATTACCGATCTCATAATATTTTTGTAAACTCCATCGAATTCGATTTAATAAAAACGAGATCCCGATCGATCTTTAAACTCTTTTTATCCTTGTGTGATTTCCACAATCAACAATTGGCGCTAGAAGGAGGGGCCGAACCTCCGACCTTGTGGTTAACAGAGCCGGGCTCCGAGTCTCTTCCGATAACCCTGATGATGACCGAAACAACGATAACCCCGATACTCGATGGCAACGGTTCCACGCTCGGCGATGACGGTACCCAAAATGACGAACTCGATAATCTCAATCCGGAAAACCGCAACCAGACGGGCAACAACGATGATCCACCACTTATTCCGCCAGGCACTGCCACTACGACCCAGGCTCCAATCGATCAAACCACTCTTTTGATGGCCTTGGCAACACAACTTGCCGAACTCGCCAAAAAGAACGATGAACGGTTCAACTCTCTGTTCGCAAACCAGACGGAACTTCGCGACCAGCTCGGCGAACTCAGACAAAACCAATCACCTTTCCGACCCGATGAAGTAACACCCCCTCTTCGCCAAAGCCTTATCACCGAGCTCAATCGAAACCAAAGCACAACATCTCGATTCCCCGTATTAAGATCCGCCGATAGCCAGGGGACACATATCACCGATCAGACATCTCTGGATCAAGAATTCGAGAGCGTCAGAGCCCATCTTCAAGATATGAAGTCCAAGTTTCATCAGGCAACCAGCTCGGCACCGGAGATTGACCGCGTAATTCCCGAGACCCAGAAAACACCGTTCACACACCGGATCGTCAACACCCCAGTTCGACGCTTGGAGAAAATAAAAATCACACCATAGGACGGACATACCGACCCTCGTCATTTCATGACCTCGTTCGGCATCATGATGAACCGTTTTTGATTTGACACCAAGGAGGAAAAAGATGCCGTCACATGCCAACTTTTCATAGAGAACCTCAGCGGAACCGCACTCGACTGGTTCTCACAGCTAGATGCACACTCGGTCGACAACTATACCGAACTGTCTACCAAGTTTCTCAAGCGCTTCACCATGTTCATCAAGCAAAAGACTCGGAACGCCGACCTATGGGCCCTCGAGCAGAAAAGCGATGAACCATTGCGTGATTTCATGAACCGATTCAAAGCAATAGTATCTAACTGCACCATCGACGACGAAGGCGCGATCGAAGCCCTCTACAAGGCAACCTGGTACAAGTCGGACTTTCACAAGGAGATCAAACGCAACTGGCCGAAGTCTCTGGAGGACATCTTACACAAATCGCACGTCTACATCCTCGAACAAGAAGAAACAGCCGCAAAGGATAAGCTCTACGCCCTTTCAAAGCACGTCGCACCCAGAGACAGGCCAAAAGAGGAGTACCGCGACAACCGACCTCACTATGAGAGACGAACTACGACCCAACAAGTCAGTGCTATTCAACCGCAACAACATTGGAATACATGGGTCCGGCCCGAGGTACCAAACGAGCTGACTTCCATCGAAGAACCATTCTGCCAATTTCACAACAGAGAGGGTCACAGCACCGAAGAATGCCGACACCTTAAAGATTTCCTCTTATTGAAGTACAAAAAGGGGGAAGTCCCGGTCGAAGCCGCATTCCGGCCTTGTAACAGATTTCGCCGTAATGAAAATAATGGAGGTCGTCGGCCGAACTCCGTCGGAAATTTGGGACAATCGAATGGCAGATCTAGCATCGAGCTACCGAAACGAGATCGGGAGGACCAAACCGAAAATCAAAACATCCCGCAAGTCCAGAAGCGCGTTAACATGATTATGGGAGCCCTCGAATCTTGCAATTACTCAGTTCGGGCGATCAAAGAGCACAACAGAGAAGTAATTGCGGCGCGACGGCAGAACCGAATTGTAGCATGCGGGGTATCGGTAACTTTCTCCGAGGCCGATACGGAAGGTCTCCACATGCCGCATAACGACCCTCTAGTCGTTAACTTGCTTATCGGAGACGTTGCTGTCGGGAGAATCCTCATTGACACCGGCAGCTCGGTAAACGTGATATTCAGACAGACGCTCAGAGACATGGATTTTTCGGACTCCGACATCAAAGAAAACATTGAACCTCTTACGGGGTTCACAGGCGAACACACCATGACCGCGGGAACCGTCAAAATACCGATCTACGTCGGCGGACTTGTACGAGTTATCAAGTTTTTGGTCCTCGACAGGCCGGCGATCTACAATGTCATCCTCGGGACACCTTGGATACACACAATGAAGGCCGTTGTCTCAACCTATCATCAATGCTTAAAATTCTCAACACCATCCGGAGTCTTCACTCTTAAAGGCGATCAAATAATGTCCCGAACATGTTATATCAACAAATGCAAAATTAGGACGGCCGCCCGAACATGCGTCATCGACACGAATAGAGCTGCAGCGGAGCCATTAGATCGAACGATGGACCCTGACTTGCCCCGGTGCGAGACAATTATTCAAGTCAACATTGACGAACTCAATCCCGAAAGATGTGTCGGTATTGGAGTCCAACTGGATGAAGAATTCAAGAGTGATCTGATCCGCTTCCTCAAAAGGAACGTCTCGACATTCGCCTGAACAATTGCGGATATGACCGGGATTAACCCAAAAATCGCGTGTCAAGAGCTCGGCATAGACACAACCTTCAAACCGATCAAGTAGAAAAGACGTAAGCTCGGCCAAGAAAAGGCTCAGGCCGTCAATGACGAAGTCAAACGATTACTCGCAGCGGGTTTAATCACCGCGGTGAGATATCCGGATTGGTTAGCTAATTCGGTCGTCGTAAAAAAGAAGAACGGAAAAGTGGAGAATTTGTGTCGATTTCACCGATCTCAACAAAGCCTGCCCAAAAGACAGCTTCTCGGTTCCGCGCATCGATAGACTGGTCGAATCCACGGCCGGGAACGAACTTCTATCCTTCATGGATGCCTTCTCAGGGTACAACCAGATACTCATGTACCCTGACGACCGAGAGAAGACCTCGTTCATCACTGATCGAGGAATCTAATGCTACAAAGTCATGCCGTTCGGACTGAAAAATGCCGGAGCAACATACCAACGACTCGTCAATCGCATGTTTGCAAGCCAGCTCGGTAAAACTATGGAAGTATACATTGATGACATGCTCGTCAAGTCCCTTGTTGCTAAAGATCATATCGGTCATCTCAACACGTGCTTCGACATACTCAACGAGTACAGCAAGAAACTCAACCCGAACAAGTGCACATTTGGGGTAACTTCCGGAGAGTTCCTCGGCTATATCGTGACTCAGAGGGGGATCGAGGCTAACCCCAAACAGATCTCGGCGATCATCGACCTACCATCTCCAACGACGAAACGAGAAGTTCACCGGCTGACTGGGCGTATCGTTGCACTTAACCGATTCATCTCCCGATCAACGGATAAGTGCCTACCTTTCTACCAACTACTTCGTGGAAATAAGCATCTCGAATGGGACGATAAGTTCGAAGCCGCATTTATGCAACTTAAGGAGTATATGTCCACTCCCCCGATCTTGGCCAAACCTGAAGACGGAGAAACTCTTTATCTCTATATCGCGATTTCCACCTTGGCTATCAGTGGGGTCCTAGTTCGGGAAGACTGAGGCGAGCAGAAACCAATTTTCTACGTCAGCAAGTCACTAGGCGAAGCCGAGACTCGATATCCGACGCTTGAAAAACTTGCCCTTGCCGTGGTTACCGCAGCTCGGAAGCTTCGCCCATACTTCCAATCGCATTCAATCACTGTCCTCACCGATCAACCCCTGCGAACTATTCTACACAGCCCGAGTCAGTCCGGTAGACTCGCCAAGTGGGCTATCGAACTGAGCGAGTACGACATCGATTACAAAAATCGGACGATTATCAAATCCCATGTACTCGTCGACTTCCTCATCGAACTGTCACAAGAGTTTATCAATACCGATATCTCAGCCACCGAGCAATGGGTCCTTCACGTCGATGGGTCATCATCCCATCGCGGGTCGGGAGTCGGCATCCGTCTTCAATCGCCGACTGGTGAAATCTTGGAACAATCGTTCCGGCTGGAATTCAATGCATTGAATAACGAAGCCGAATACGAAGCACTAATTGCCGGACTACGCCTGGCTAAGGCCATCGGAGCGATTCGTGTACATGCGTACTGTGACTCTCAGCGCGTCGCGAACCAATATAGCGGAGAATACGACGCGAAAAACGAGCGAATGGATTCATACCTCAAACTCGTTAAGGAGATCGCCGCCGACTTCGTATCCTTCGATCTTACCAAAATTCCTCGAGGAGAGAACGCGCCTGCCGACGCACTTTCCGCCCTTGCATCAAGCTCGGACAGTCATTTGAAGCGAACAATCCCGGTCGAAAGCATTCCAAAATCGAGTATCGAGAAACCAAATGCATGCCTCGTGACAACGCGCAGACGTAATTACGACGAACAGCCAGTTAAAAAACTCAAAACAAGAAAGGCTAAAAAAGCACCATCTCGGCAGACCGACCTGAATACAGCTCCCGAACCAGATTTAACGCAGATTCCCGATCTACGGGATCAGTCCGACGACGAAAACGAAGTAGAATCCGAGGGACTTCACGTTCTGATTGACATAGAGGCCGAAGAAGACGAGGAACCCGAAGATTGGACTACCGAACTCAAATTGTACATATGCGACGGAAGGATCCCAACAGACAGATGGGCAGCTCGGCGATTCAAGATGAGAGCAGCCTCATACACCGTCCTCGATGGGAAATTATTCCGATGGAGCGCCTCGGGAGTCTTGCTGATGTGCGTATCGAGCAACGACATTGACGATGTCATGAGGAATGTACACGAAGGATCAGGGGGAAATCATTCCGGAGGGCATTCCCTGGCCCTGAAAATAAAAAAGGCGAGCTACTATTGGCCGACCATGTTGAAAGATTGTGAGAAGTTCGTAGCTAAATGCGACAAATGCCAATGATACGGTCCAATGATCAATCTACCCACCGAACTGTTAGCGACATCAACCGCACCTTACCCTTTTATGCGATGGGCAATGGACATTATCGGTCCCCTACGACGTTCCACGACACAGAAGCAGTACATCCTCGTGATGACCGATTACTTCACTAAATGGGTTGAGGCCGAATCGTACGCCGAGATACAAGCCCTTGATGTTCAGAAATTCGTGTGGAAATACACCATATGCCGACACGGAGTGCCATATGAGATCGTCACCGATAATGGGCCACAATTCATTTCGACGTTGTTCGGCGACTTCTGTGCAAAGTGGAAAATCCGACTGAGTTTGTCTACATTTCCGATCTCATCCCATAAGCTTGTCTACATTTCCGATATTTTCGATGTAACATGAACTACAAATGGCTTGATCCCTCCTTCGAGGGTACGTAGGCAACCCACCACGGGTATAGCTGTGATTTGAATAAAATGTTATTTTCGAAAGTATCTGAAAAGCCGAACTCGAAAAGTTTGCATCTTTAAAAGCCGAACTTGAAAGTTCGCATCTTCAAAAGGCGAGCTTGAAAGTTCGCATCTTCAAAAGCCAGACTCGAAAAGTTCGCATCTTTAAAAGCCGGACTTGAAAGTTCGCATGTTCAAAAGCCGGACTCGAAAAGTTCGCATCCCCAAAGGCCGGACTCGAAAAGTTCGCATTCCTAAAAGCCAGACTCGAAACGTTCGCATCTTTACAGGCCGAACTTGAAAGTTCGCATCTCCAAAAATCGAACTTTAAAGTTCGCATCTCCAAAGGCCGAACTTGAAAGTTCGCATCTTGTAAAATCAAACTCGAACAATTCGTATTTTCGAAAACCGAACCCTGTCAGTTCGCCGAACTCAAACGGTTCTTAATCTCCTTAAAGCCGAACTTCTTAGTTCGCACTACAGTCAGAAACGACTCAATAATATAAGCCGAACTCTGTAGTTCGCACTTAAACCTTCACGGTTTCCCACATCAACGTCCTGGCCAGGCGATCGGTATAAATGAATAAGCCGAGCTTTGTCTCGCATGCATCCCCTTGGTGCTATGGATAACACACTTTCCATGATTAAGCCGGGACCAGTCCCGCACTACAAGAAAACCCCTCGGGCATAAAGGAGAGTTCACCGAACTAAGAGAAGCAACTATAAAAAAAAAAAATCAGACATCTTGATCTCTTATTTCATTTGCTCGGTCGCCCGAGATCGCGGGTTGATTCGAGCCGAACATATCAAGACCCAGAGGGACTTCTACCCCAGTTGGCAAGGAGACTTCCAGGAACACAGGCTCGACGAACGGCGATATCACGAGATCCTCCTCAGTGAGTACGCAAGGGTCGATTGCCTCGTATTCTACCGAATTCTCAACTTTAAGCTTCTTCAGCTTTTCAATACGAGACGGCGGAACGACGATGCCATCTTTCTTTTCAAGAACGTCGCAAAAATTAAGAACTCCTTGGAGTTGGTTGATACTAAGGAACGGTTTCTTCAGCCGATCAATTGCAGCAAGATGATCCTTCACCTTTTGGAGACGAGCTTGACACTTCTCGGTCACCTCTTTTCTCTTCTCGACCTCCCTTATGCGAGTGCCCCTTAGACGGATCATCTCGTTCTTTAGCTCTCTTACGACTGCGTCCCTGTCTACCTTAAGCTCGGCATATGCCCTTCTCGAGACGAATAGCTCCTTTTTTAGTTCGGCAAGGGCCAAATCATCGGCTTCCGATCTCACCTGCTCGGCAAGCAGATCTTTCTGTAGCTCCTTAGCGGCATCTCCAACCTCGATAGCTTCACGACGCGCTACACCGAGCTCGCGATCGTAAGTGCCAACGAGCTCGTTCGTCTGAGCCACCATCTACAAAAGAGATAAAAGAGGGTTGTCAGATGCCGAACCTCAAATCAAAATTAAAAAGGGACAAGGCATTCAAGAGTTCACTTACGTCGGCAGTGGTACGAGCTAGTTTTTTGTAAGCTTCAGACTGGAAGAGGTCTTTGGTCGGAGGCAGCTCTTGAATGCCGAAAGTCAGTTGCCGATACAGATCAGCACACGCTCCCTCATCATTAATGACGGGCTCATCCTTGTCATAGTCGAACTTGACAGAATGCGCCGAAGGTCCGACAGTTCGCTGCCTTTTTGAGACGGCAGACCGATCTGAGTGACTTTCTCCTGCAACCTCAGTGCGCACCATCAGCATATCATCACCCACCTGGGGGGAGCTTGGTCCTTTGGCCGCTCGCTTTGCCGACCTCTTTGACGAACTCTTCCTTTTCTTTTTCCTCTGCCTTTCGGCCTCAAGCTCGGTACCGGAATTCACCTCAGCTTCAGGGGGAACCTGCTCCTCTTCAGCAACCTCTTCCCCTCAACAACCAGTTCCTCTTCAACAGCTCGCTCCTCATCGCCGATCTGCTCGTTCTAGTGGTTGGGAGAGACCTCGGCAAGGTTCTTATCATCCTCCAGATCGTAATCAAAATCGGGAATATCATCGATCTTCATCTTCCTCTTCCTACCGAACGGATTAGCTAAAGCAAAAGCAGTTCGGGAGTTAGAGAGAAGCCGATAATAAATAAAATCATAAGAAATTGCCAAGACATACCTTTGAGAGCTCGTAGACGTACCTTTGAAAGCTCGTTTAGCCTTCAAATCAAGTTTCTCCTGATACGCTTCCGGCCAACGAATCTTCCCAGCCGCACTCAGCCTCTTCTCGTGCTCGGAAGTAAAACCTCAGATCGTTGTAAGGATACTTGGAGTATGACGAGCTGGAAAGAGAAAATTGAAAACAGTTAGACAAAGTAAATTAAAAGACAGCTAAGCAAAGACCGATATCTACTGATGGGAATCCTCCATTTGGTCCGGTAGTTTCCATCGGGCCGTTCTACAGACAGATTGTCGATTCGGAGATAAAAGTAACGGGTATTCCAACTGTTAACCTTGCTCGGGTTATTTCCGGTAATAAGGTCGTACTCCGGTTTCGCATTTGCCGACAAGAACCATGGCCTCTGTTTGGCAATATTCACACGGAAAAGCCTCTCAAACACTCGGACATCAATCAGGATGTCGCAGTCTTCCCCGAGGACTAGGAGCCCAACGATATTGATAATCGTGGCAGGTTGAAGTTGGGAGATCGCGACATGATGACGTGCGCATTACGTATAAAGTAGTTCGGGCAAAGGAAATTGAAGTCCACAACTGCTATAGTAGTCCTCATATACACAGATATAACCTTCGAGAGCGTCCCAAGGCCGCTGATCATCGTTCGGAACGCGAAACTCGATATTGTCAGGAGCTCCGCATCGCTCCATAGTTTGTTGAACGGTAACTCTGGTTGACTGAGTCGGCCCGACAGTGGGCGGCATTATAACTCGGCGAACTGCCAACGGAACAACATTTTCTTCCGGAGAGATTCTTTCATCTTCAGCCCGGCTAGCTCGACAGCCAACCTCCCGTCGAGCCGAACTTGTTCGCTCACCTCGATAGGTTGTCTACTATCAAGATCGGCGGCCAACTCTCCATCAGGCCGAACTTGATCATCTTCGGCAATGTGCTCGTCTTCGACCCAAACTTGAGCATCCGTTTCACGACTAACTCTATCCATAAGATGCGGAACTTGGATAGCAGCCTGGGAACAACTAGGAACGGCAGGAGCCCGGCGCGAGTTGCGCCTGATTAACTCTTGTCGGACCCCACTCAGACCGGATCCGACGAAGTGACGAACAACCTAAGATCGATGTTCGGATTTTGCGGAGAGGGAGTTCGGTCATTAACAGAAGCTGAAGAGGAATCGGAACTCATCTCGATCCAATGAAATAAAACCAAAGCGATTTGGTGAAGAACAACTTGAAGATAGATCGGAAAGTTTGAAGATCTTCAGAGCAGATCGGAGAAATCGCGGCGGAGGAAGATCGGAAAATGTTAAATGCAAAAAAAAACTAGAGAGAACGGAGAGCGCTAGAGAGAGAAAGGGGCGTACCTTTTATAAGCGAAATAATCAAGTGAAGGATCGGAAGGGCTCAAGGGTATTTATAGAGAGAAAGGTAATTATGACGACTCCTCGATTTCCGCGGCGGTTAAAGAAACCGAATCATCGCGATTCCACGATTTCCGCAACGGTTATGGAAGCCGGACCGACCCGTCTTTTCAAGAATCGCCAAACTCAAAAGATCTGCGATTTGGGAACCGCTGAAATTCGAATCAAGGAAAGAACCGATCTTAATTCCAACCGGACAAAAAATTCTTCAGTAACTTCGCCGAACTGGGGGGGGGACTAATTGTTGGTGGTGAGTTTAGCACTCCCCGGTTTAGCCCGGTTTGAACCGAGACCGGCCCAATTGATCCCGGTTGACGACGGTTCGAGATCGATAAAAAAGGCCACAAAACGGTCGTCGACCTCCGAACTCGAAATAAAGGTCCACGAGAGACTGGTAATCGTTGAGTTCGGTAAGAATCCGAAGAAGTGACGAACTTGAACCTAGATCATTAAATCACGTCCCGGTCGACGACCGGTTCAAGATCGGCAAGGAATTTCGCAAAAACAACAACCACCAAGCTTGAATCAAGCCGAACTCATCATGGTCGATTGTAAACATGAAAATCAAGTCCTCATCTCGTTACCGAGATCGTTCCATCTAATCCCGATCGACGACGGTTCGAAATCGGAAAAGGAGAGAACAACATGCGATTACCGACCTGCGATATACCGAGCTCGTCGGTATCGATCTGTCGTAATCAGAACCCACTTCCGGGATTCACAGAACTTTACGGAAAGCACGGAAAAGGAAGATCAATTAGTTTTCTAATTCGGGATTCACGGAACTTTTCCCGGATTCAGAGAATATTTCGAAGCCGCCGAGGAAGCTTATAAATAAAGAAGTCCCGACTACATTTGGAGAGGCAGAAAATTCGATATACATTTTTAGAGAGAGAAAGTGAGAGCTCGAAATCCGATATCGACCTCATTACCGATCTCAGAATATTTTTGTAAACTCCATCAAATTCGATTTAATAAAAATGAGATCCCGATCGATCTTTAAACTCTTTTTATCCTTGTGTGATTTCCACAATCAACACACTTCATTATCAAATCACCCAAATGGAGATCGATCTTGCCCTTCTGCACATCGATAATGGCTCCTGCTGTAGGCAAGAAAGGTCTCCCCAATATGAGAGGGTCTTTCGGCTCTGTGTCTAGCTCAAGAACCACGAAATCTGCTGGAATGTAGCTATTACCAATATTTACTGGCAAGTCCTCGAGAATACCAAAGACACTCTAGTCGGGTTGAATGATGTGAGGCCAAGACGCTTAGCAACAGAATAAGGCATGAGATACTAGCACCCAAATCGCAGAGAGAACGCTCAAAGGTCAAAGCTCCAATCTGCACAGAAAGTACAAATCTCCCAAGATCACCTAATTTCTTAGGCATCCTACCTTGCAACAAGGCGCTGCACTCCTCTGTGATCATCATCACACCTTCCTCACTAGTGATCTTGTTAGTGACCATGTCCTTCACATACTTCTTCAAAGCAGGAACCATCTGAACTGCATCAATAAAAGGAAACCTCACAGAGAGCTCATTCACAAGCGCCTTGCATTTTGCTTGCTCAAGGTCCTTTTGTGTCTTCTTTGGGCGCGTAGGATAAGAAACCTTAGGCACATAGATGCGTGCTGGTGGAGTTATAGGTTCCTCAACGACTACCTGAGGCTTAGATGAAGTATTTGTTTCTACTGCTACACCATCATCTTCGACATCTTTGATCTCAAAAGTCTTCTTGTTCTTTTCAGAATCAGCCGCAGTTTCAACCTTTTTCCCATTCCTCAATGTGATTGCTTGGACAAACTCATTTCTTGGATTCGGTTCTCCTTTTCCTGGAAGAACTCCACTAGGCCTCTTAATCGCTTATGCTGTCTGAGCTACATGTGTGTCAAGCTTCTTCACATGAGTCTGGATGGATTCAAACTTGCTGTTGAGATCCTGATACATCCCATCCACCTTGACATTCATCTCATTAGCTGTTTTCTGTTGATTTATCATCAACTGCTGCATTATAGCTTCAAGCTTAGACTCCTGGTTAGGCTGAGGGTTAGAGAACTGCTGATTATGTTGAAAACCACCTTGATTCTGGAAACTGTTCTGTCCCTGATTTTGCACGAACTGTTTCTGCTGGAAACCCTGTGCAAATGGCTTCTGTCCCTGATTTTGCATGCCAGCCTGCTGGAATCCTTTGGAGAAAATGCTGACGCCCTGATTTTGCACGAACGGTTTTTGCTGAAAATTCTGGACGCCTTGATTTTGCACGCCAGTCTGCTGTGGATAAAACTGATCTTAAGGGTTCTCGACATTCGTGCTTCTATAGGAAAGGTTGGGATGATTTCTGTAGTTCTGGTTAAACCCCCTGTTGAAAAATCCATGATTCTGCACGTAGTTCACCTCATCCTCATTCTCTATTTCTCCCTTAGCAACCTCCTGGTAGAATCCAGCATCGCCAGTATCCTCACAATAGTTAACTCCTTTTTGATTGCTTTGAAGAAACAAAGTTAAGTTGTTAACCTTGGCAGTCAAATCAGCCATCGCACTCGTCTCAACACTGTTAACACGTCGCGACCTATCGTACTCAGGATTACGATGGCTCGAGCTCGAAGCAAGGTTCTCAATCAGCTCATATGCTTCCTCCTTGGTCTTGGTCATAAAATCACCATTGCTTGCAGCGTTTAGTGAATTCTTAAAGTCCCAGTCGACTCCATCGTAGAAAATATTCAGTATTTGCTCATCTGAGTAGCCATGGTGAGGACACTCTCGCAGATATTCCTTGAATCGTTCCTAAGCCTCATTGAAAGCTTCACCTCCATTTTACTGGAACTGAGTGATCTTGATCCTGAGAGAAGCTGTCTTAGCTTTGGTGTAGAAGTGATCCAGGAATGCTGATCTGGTTAACTCCCAATTGGTCAAAGAACCAGGAGCCAGAGATTTAAGCCACCTCAGAGCTCTTTCACTCAAAGAGAACGAGAAAAGCTTGCACTTCAGATAGTCCGCAGGGACTCCATTAGCACTAGTCGTGCTGCAGATCTCTTCAAATGTCTCAATATGATCTATGGGATTCTCAGTAGCCTTTCCATAGAACAAGTGCTGCTTGACAAGAGATATGATTTGGGGCTTGATCTCAAAGTTTTGCCTCTGAATAAGCGGTGGGCGAATAGCAGCTCTGTCTTGGTAGAATGCATGTGGAGTGTCGACAGCACCAATTGCTTGGCGTAGAGGAGGTTGTCGAGCATTCCTCTGGGCTTGTGCAAGCTGGTTCGCAGCATTTCGAGCCTGCATCTGTCGCTGTTGTGCTTTAGCAGCTTGTCCCTGAAACTCCTCAGCTTGTCTTTGAGCAGCAGCAGCGACATCGTCTATATCGATGACATCGTCACGAGCATGGAGAAGAGGGTTTCTTGGGGAGAAGCTAAACTTTAAAAACCCAAAGATGGGGTACTCCTACCGTCAACCTTAAAAGGAGTACATCAACACTAATTTTTTTTGTCTTTTCTTTTTAATTTTTTTTATTTATTGAAAACTTACCAACACAAACGGCAGATATAATGCTTAGAACAATTGGTTCTTCGATTGTTAACAATATGTAAAAATTGAAGGAAAAAGAGTTAAAGAGTGATAAATAGTTATATAGGCAAAGCTTAAATCTTTCTTTCATTCAAGAAACTCAAATAAGCAGTTAGAGGTCCTGCATTGAACTCTTCCATAATGACATGCCAAGATTAGGTGAGCAGAAACCAAAGAGTGATCATTAGAAGTGAAACATATCAGCGGAGGCCATGATTGGCTGTGAAGGGTAAGGCATTTGCCAAGGGTTCATCAGAAAATCAGGAGTCTCAGGAACCTCTCCGACCACTCCTTCCAACGTCTCAATGATAGAGTTAAGTGACTGCAGCCTCTCGCTTAACCCAAGGAGCTGAGCCATCAGAACTCTTTTCTCACATTCCATATCCGAGCAACCCTTGGAAACCACAGCAATCTGGTTTGCAATTTCAGAATTTTCGCGCACAAGAACGCTCTCTCTGGATAGCTCCACCGGTTCTTGAGTGGATGCTAGGTTGTTCATGCATTGCCTTCCAATAGAATATGTATCTCCTGGAAATGGATTGACCGCGAAATTCCCTTGTAGCTGCAGCATTTTCTGGACTTCCTTAACGATTATCCTAACGAATTCACTTTCGTTACTGCAGAAAAAAAACCCAAGTGTCTTAGCTCAACTGGAAAAGTACCAAAAACAAAGCCTAAAGATGACATGATCAAGTGACGCTTGGAACGAGATTTTATAACTTGCTCTAGTCCCGGCCCGGGGATGTACGAGCCTCGGTTCAGAACCTTCTAGTCATTCAAAAAAAGAAAAATCGGAGTAGCAAAAGAATCAATGATCAGACACTATTGGGTTGTGGTAAGCTAACACCATTATCATTTAACGAATCAATGACCAGTCCAGAGATTTTAGCTTTTGGGGATCATTATATAGTTAAGGTTCAAAAAGGCTTTACCTTTTCTTGTCAAAGGTGAGGCCAAATTTGCAAGAAACAGATGCTAATGCCTCTTTCCATCTCTCGACTCTGGGTTTATCACTCCGATATTCCCACTCTCGAACTCTGAATTGATCACCGAACCCTCCCCTGAGTTGTTTCACTGTGACTGGTTCCACTTTGAAAAAGATGGGAATGACCTGAAACTACGAAATTAGTACTAAATCTTAATGTATACAAATCTTTGGCTCCTTACTCTCTACTTTAGCAAAAACGCACCTTGAGCAATCCTTGATCTGTGCGTTCCTTGATCTTCACGAGCTCGTCTAAACACCATCTCGATTCCGTGTACCTCTTGGAGAATATGACCAGCGCAATGGTCGACTCCTCGATCCTCACGAAGAGATTGCTGAGATCTTCGCCAATCCTCGCGAACTTGTCTATGAAAACGTTGATCCGATATCTCTGGAGAGCTTCCACTAGATGGCTTACGAAACCGCATCGCAGCTCGTCTCCCCGAAAATTGACGAACACTTGATGCTTCGCCGGCGGCAAGTAGCGGCTGTGGACGTCCATTGAAGGAGCTCTCAAATTTTAGACTTTATAAAGAAACGATTTTTAATTTCTACGACGAGGCGATAAGCCGATCGATAGTCATACGCACACGAGTGGAAAGTGACTCGGAATACCACAAATGATAAAAAAAAAATATTTTTCTCAAACGGAGGTTAAAAATATTTATTTTGACAAAACATTTGGTATAAAAAAATGTGAGATCAAGAAATATAAAAATATAAAATATAAAATGATGCTATATTTTTTTTTTCAGTGAGGAACTTAGGATACAATACACGAATGATATTCATGACACTATATATATTTATACCAAATTTTTGTCAAATATATATATATATATATTAACTATAAAAATTAGTATTTTAATAACAATTTTTAGTGATCTTTTTTAAAAAATGGTATCATAAAAGTGGTAATTCTCAAAATTTCCCTATAATTTTAAATGAAATATAGGAATGACATACATTAGACTATATTTTTGTGTATTATAATAGAGAAAATTAGTTTATGCATTTTTCTGAGAGCTAAAAAAGTTAGTGTATTAAAATGGTAATAAAAATTTTGTTGATTATTTTTATGGTAATATCACAAGTCATCCAAGCACCATATTGATTCTGTGTACCTTTCGAAAACACTGCTATCGCAATCTTTGACTTTTCGATCCTCTTGAAATTTTACCTTTCTGCTCCCGCTTGTGTTGTAATGGCTGATGAAGTTGTTGCGGAGCTCATCTCCGCGGAAATTGATGAAAACTTGATATTGTGGAGGCGAGACTTTGCCATCCATTGGAGAGTTAGTGAGACTTCTTTAGTAGACGAGAGTTAATATTCGAGCTTTCACCCAAAAAAAACAAAAATTGACAAGTGAAACAAACAATATAGTACCTCCATTTTCTTATAAGTATATCTATATTTCTCCAATTAATAACACAAAGTAGTAAATATAAAATTGAACTTTTGTCTAAAATATGTATTGAAAAATTTAAAACCACACTTAATAACCAGGTAGTGTAATGAATTTTAGGAAAATTTAGATTTCAAATTTTGTTCGGAATGTAAGATCATAATCATGCTTCCCAAAAAACCCATGAAAATAGTTCGAATATGACCGAGCATCGTTAATCCAACAGAAAAGTATCAAAAATGAAGTCTGAAATGTCATATGATCGAATAACGTCATTTGGAACAAGACCATATAACATGTTCTAGTCATGACTCATGGACCTATGAGATTTCTAACATTAAAGAAAAAGTTTGAATATGTTGAATTATGAGCCAAAGTGTCAGTGTGAATCTGTTACCTAAACCAGTGCCTTAGTGGCACATTCGTTCATATGTGTCACTGTTGGTTTTTTACGTTACAATAAAATAAGAAGCATAGTCGTCTTTGTAAGATAAGACTTGTTTAAATTGAAAATCAAAAATAAAACTCCCAAGTCTCAACTCAATTTAGGGTTCAAGTAGACTGTTTCTACTGGTGTTCTTTTATCCGTTCAAACAAATTTGCGGTGAGTGATGGTGAGAGTGAAAGCCAAATGGGAGTTAAACTTTGATTAGTGCAGATGAGTACGATTGGACTGGATACATAAAGGAACGATTCATACATATTTTATTGATTGATGGAGTTTGTCATCTCTTTCTCTTCTCCTTTCGCATCACAAAAGCACCAACCGCATAAATGGAGACTACAAGACAAATAAGCCGTATAGGTTGCTCCAACATCTCACATAAGTTTTTTACGCCATTAGTTAAACTCTGATCATCTGTATCTTCCGGAGATACACAAGTGCTTGTTTTAACTCCTTCATTGGTCTCCTCTTTCTTTGGAGATTCTTCATCAACAACTTCACCTTCTCCTGAGCTCCCCGATGACATGGATTCATTACTGATATTGTTGTCACATATCTTTGGAGTAGCATCAAAGCTAACCTCCAAAGGAACTTCACCGATACTTTGTGACAAAGCTGCAACATATTTAGCTTCGCACGGGATGTCTTTTATATTTCTTGTTGCTTTAAAAGACTGTACTTCCTCTATGATCTCGCTGCCCTTCTCTAGAGCCACCAAGGTAACAGAGGTTGCTCCACTTTGGATCTGGGAATGACTTTCTTCACGCTTGATGTTTCCTCCAGTATTGGTCGTTGAACCAGACATTATTATCTCGCTATGAACAGGTTTAGTGGGTGCATAAATCAGAGTAAAGCCGCACTTGAGAACCTCACAGTTTGTGATCTGTTTTGTCCCATCAGTCACTTCGAATTTGAAGGAAGCCTCCGTAGCAACACTTCCCGCTCCTCTGTCCCGTTTCTTGATGTCTAACAAACTGGTGTATCCGATAAAGACATGACCAGAAGATTTAATGATGTCTCGTGGTCTATCGCTGCCATGTTCAGTCCACCCACCAAGAATGCAACTAAACTGGATCAAAGGCTCTTCTTCTTCTTCTTCTTCTTCGAACTCACTGGTGCATCTAACTAAGAGGCGTTTGTTATGAGCTCCGTAGTCTTTAAATGAGACAACAGCACAAAGAGCTATACCGGTAAGCCCATCTTCATTCCAATGTCGAGGCAGCTTTTGCTTCAACTCTGACCCAACCGTTCGATGATTAAACCATACAGGTAATTGCCAACCAGGATAGCAGACTCCGATCAACACATCCAGTTTTGAACCCTGCCAATTTGATACCAAAAGAGGATCAAACAAATGCAAGAAATAGACATGAACCGTACCAAAAAGAACTTTTTTGGTATACTCCTTCCGTGGATTTAAGAGTCAATGATGTAATACCTTTTCTTGGTGAGCTAGTGCATCTGACATGAATTGAATCTTCCTCCGAACATAAGATACGATGCCATTCTTGGCAACTTGATCAAGTTTGGTACAATTAGTGAAAGTAAACGTGGAGTGTGAATGCTCTGTTTCTGCCAAGATAAGAGCCAACGATCTCTCAATATTTTTAAGTGAGATGCAGCCGTGTGCGTCTAACCAGTGAAGATTTGGTGGAAGCATTGGAAGAGACATGAGATGCTCGCAATACTTCAGGTCAAGCCATTTGAGATTGTAGAGATGACTGATGTAGTTTGGCAAGCTTCTGAAATTGTTCCTGCTCAAACATAAACGTTGAACTGATGATAATGTGTAGATTTCATGCGGCCATTCACGCAAATTGATGTCTGAACAAGAAGAAGTTTCGCCTTGATTAACACTGAAGCGTTGCAAGAGGCGAGGCATCTCTTTTATGGCTGTCCCGTCGAGTAGTAAAGTCTTCAAATGCTTCAAGTTCTCTTTAACCTCTGGAAAGATCGCCAAGCTTTTGCAACCTGAGAGTACTAGTTTCTGAAGAGCTTTTAGATTTCCGATAGAATCTGGGAGACTCGTCAATCTTTTGCAGTCTTTCAATGTCAGCAAGACTAGTCTGTGGAGATTCCCAATCGTTGGAGGAAGTTCCTTTATGGCGGTGCCATCTAAGTACAACTCTTCCAGATTCTTTGGAATCAAAGTGAATTCCTCAAGATTTGAGCAGCCGCTCAGGATGAGTGTTTTCAGAGAGACCAAGTTCATTTGTGGAAGCGACTTGAGGCTCGTGCATCCTCTTAGGTTCAAGAATACAAGACTTTTCATGTTTCGTAGCTGTTCGTGAACCGTTGTTAATTTCGTGCAACCTTCAAGGTTCATACTTTGAAGCTTTCGAGCCTGCAATAAACCCGACAAAGTGCCCAGCTTACTTGAATGATTCAGATCCAGCCACTTTAATTTTGATGCGTCCTATGTCAGAGATAAAGAACCAAAAAAAGAAGAAGAATCAATTATTAATGCAACAATCTATTCAATTACAATTGATTATGAATATGTGACATATATATATATACCTTCTCTCCATCCCAAACTTTCTCAATCCGGCTATAAGGCAGCTTGAGGTCTATAAGATTATTCGGCTTAAACTCTTGTGGAAGCTCCTTCAGTGGAAATTTCAGCCAGTGGAGATACCGGATCTCCTGCAATGTGAACTCAAGTCCGTTGGGGAAGTTCAAGTTGCATTTAGCTTCACTGTCTTTAGGAAAACTTGAGTCGAAGAATTTCAAGTATCTGAGATCATTCATTTCTTTGAATGCATCACTGCCTAAACTCATTTTCCTCGGTACCTCAGACATGTCAAGGAAAATTCCTCTGATCTTGGTCGCTTCCTGCAAAGTCACCTAACAAGTTAAATATGTATGATTGATTAGGAAATAACTCCAAATGTGTAATCAGAAGTTGATCTCACCCACCGCTTTGTTTCGGAGAATAGCAATGATCTCGCCATGGTTGAAGAACCTACGCCAACTAGTTGATTTTTCAGAGGATGGTTGTGATTCTAGTCCCATTGCGAATGTGTACATCAGATCATTTACCTCTAGTCGACCGCCACAAATGTTTATCAAGAAATTATCCGCAAGATGTCTTATTTTACTAACACCCTCTTGAACCGAAGACTCCAGTAAACTCCTCACATGATACTCATCTTCATGCCTGAAGAAACATGCCACATCGAGGAACAAATCCTTATGGTCTTTGCTAAGATCGTCATAAGGAATTCTCAATACAGTTTGAATTGTGTTGCTGATCGGGCTTTTTGCAAGCGCACCAAGCTTTGATTCCCAGTACACCTTGTCCTTCCTAAGAAGCTCACCACCAAGTACTTTGAGAGCTAATGGATGTCCCCTAGAGTAATCCACAAACTCTTTTGCAAGCTTCTTGAAACTTGGCTCACAAGAACCAGAGAAGGCGTATTTTTCAAAGTATTTAAACCCATCCTCGTCACTCAGCCCCGGGACTAGATAAATTTCGTCTACCATTTCCCTGACCGCGGACATGCTGCTCGTTGTGATGACAACTCTGCTTCCTTCTCTTAACCATTTGCGTCCACCAAGAATCATATCTATCTGACTCTTTTCACTTACATCGTCAAGAACAATAAACACTTTGCTTTTGCTTAGCTCAGCTGTTAAAGATTCATGTGGAAACTCAGTATCTATTTGTTCCTTTCCATCGTATTTGCTCCTCATTAAACCATACAAAAGGTCCTCCTGCAACCTGTATTGGACTCCAAGAGACTTTGACTTCTCGCGAACATCATCTAGAAACATCACATGCAAGAACTCGGATCCCCTATCTTCAAACAATTTCTTGACAAGAGTGGTTTTACCTATTCCAGGCATCCCAACAACTCCAACAACTCGAGTGACCTCCTTTGAATCAAAATCTAACTTCTCTTCCAATTGTTGTAGGCGTGTTTCGATCCCAAAGAAGGGAGACGCTTTTAAGGAAAAAGAACTCTCAGGCTCTCGTCCTATTTTTTCCTTGGGCAAATCAACAATATTTGTTCCTTGATCTGTCCGAATTTCATCTAGCTTTTTCTTTACGTCCTTCACGATTTTTTCGATAACTTGGACCTCATCGCTATAAAATATGTCAGAAAAACCAAGTCAACAAGAGTTTATTACAAATTGCAGACAGAAGTAGATGGAGAGACCAAAAGGTTTATTGGGTGTAAAGCAACAAACATAATCTATTTGCTATGTTAGTATATCATACATTGAAAGTGAAAATGATTCAACCCTGATATATAAAAGAGTCTTTCTATTCATTATCAATTGATTTTAAGTTGGAACTCTATAAATATTAACTAGATAATTAAGTAGATTTAAGTTATATTAGGGCTCAAAAGAAACAGGGAAATAAATAAAGTTAGTAACTTGTGATCCCCCTTGGTCCAATGGTCCAGAGCTTAAAAGCTTCGACATCATGTTTGGGTTGGTTACAAGAAAATGCAGTTTGCACTCAATTGATGCAAAGTTTATTAGAAGTTCTAAAATGTTGCAGGTAGAGTCGTCAATCGTGGTCTCAAAAGTTGCAAAAAGTTGTCCATTGTGAATGTGGTATAGGTATAATCGTTCATCGTGGATATGTGTGTTATAGGGCAAGCTGTGTCATAGAGTTGTTGTTTGTGGAATTGTTCATCAAATCACATATGCTGCTGCTAGTTGAATTCGATCGATTGATCATCATTTATAATAGGATTAGATAAGAAAATCTCTAAGGTGTAACAAACGAGAAACAAAAGTTCGTAACTTTAAACTTGTGTAATAGCTAGAGCGTCTTAGCGCAAGACATGGCTCGACATTGTGGATATGGAAGTGTGAATCTCTCTATTAAAACTAGAGACTTTTCACTATATTATTTGTGAAGTGATGAGTGAAAAAATGTTGATGTATCATGATACCAAGATTTGGAAGTTTTTTGTATGTGGAATACAAAATACAAATATACCATTAAAGTTGTTAATTATTACAATCAAATCATTCAGCTTATATTTGTTTGTACACTCAGACCATACTATTTAACGAGTAAACATTTAGTTTTTAAACCGAAAAAGGATAATCGCCCTATAATTTGATACTAGCTAGGGGTGGGCGTTCGGATCCTCGGATCGGGTTCGGGTCGGGTATTTCAAGTTTCGGGTATTTCAGGTTTAGGGATTAAGGCACCGATCGGGTATTTTAAAATTTTGGATCGGGTTCGGTTAGGGTTCGGATCGGATCGGGTATCTTTTTAAGATCCAAAATTTTTCGGATATGTTCGGATCCAGATCCGAAAATATCCAAAAGTATCCACAATACCCGAAAAAAACCGAAGAACCCAAAATCCGAGATAAAAAACAAAAACATGAATATTCATTTCAATAAAACCAATATACTTTCAAACCAAAAGTATCCAAAATACCCAAAAAATCCAGAAAAAAAAAAACAAAATAGGTGTATTCGATATATCTATAATATCGAAAATATACTTAAAATACCCGAAATACCCAAAAAAATAATTAATATATTCGGGTTTATAGTTGTAATTTTGGGTATTTAGATTATATCAAATTTAAATATAATTAATATATTTGGGTATATAATTACACTTCGGATACCCATTCGGTTCTCGGTTCGGTACCGGTTCGGGTTCGGTTCTTCGGGTATAGAAATTTAGGATCAAATCGGGTATTTTAAAAATTTGGATCGAGTTCGGTTCGGATATTTTCAGTTCGGTACCGGTTTGGATTTCCGGATCCGAATTTTTTGACCAACCCTACTTGGAGCTGGTGGAATTGACAACCTACTCATAAAATAAAGTCTACTGTAGTTTCTCTTCTTTATCATTTAAAAATGAATAGCAAGTCAACACTACATAAGAATCTGATATGAAGTTCTAATGTAGTAGGATTAGTCGACTGGATTGGCCGGGGTTTGTCATATGTCACTGATCGAGCAACTTTTGGTTAATATCTTTAATAAACTAAAGAATCGTAATTTTTCTCGTAAATTAAACATTTACTTGATTCCCAATTATCTTTCTATTTTATTAGTGGAATTTTGAGACATACTCTTTTTAGGAACCTTTTTTCAAAAATACTATTAAGAGAAACTATTTTCAAAAATACCATTTTATAACATATTTTTATGAAAGTTTATAAAATTTATACATTTTCAAACTAGCTTATTTTTATGAAAGTTTATAAAATTTATACATTTTCAAACTTGCTTATACAATTTTATAACATGCCTTATAAAAGCTTGTAAATTAATTTTAAATCCTTATCAATGTTTGATTTAATGTTCTGTTTCTTAACCTTTTAAGCTTTATTATTATTTTTTAAAAATTTACTGTTTTAACAAAAAACACAATAATTTTTACATTTTTATAACCATCTAATCTCTATTACCAACTACAAAGTCTAGAAATCACATGATCAAGTGGCATTTGGGACCGAACAATATAACATGTTCTAGTTCCGGATCTAGAAGGATGTACAAACCTCGGCCCATAACTTCCTAATCATCAAAAAACAATAGTTTTTAAGTTTTTTATAACTATCTTATAAAATGTTCTTATCGTATGTCATTTTATAAAATGCTTTATAAACAATTTTATGAAAACTTATAAAAGCTGGTATTTGTGAACAATGACTGGAAATATAGTTGTATTATTGAAAATTTGTATCTAGTTTTGTAATTTATTTCTTGAGATAAAGCTAAACTGAGAGTAATAATTATATTCAACATATAATAAACTAGCCATTTATCAAATAACTACAAAAAGTACTCATTCTACAAATTAAATTTTCATATAGGCAATTTTCTCTATTTCTATAGTTAGTTTTAGGTTCAGTGATTTAAATTAGACTTCAGTTCTTACAATTTTGAAATAGGGTAATTTAGTAGAAGGTTTCGTGTCATAACATTATTAAAACGTTATACTTGATAACCTGTACGCAAAAATGCAAGTTTTAAATATTTCTATCCTTTGATTTATAAAAAAAAAAAAAAAAAAAAACAGAAAAAAAGATTCTATAAAAAAAAAGACATGTTTTAGTATGTACCTCCTTTCATCCACTACCTCGCCCTTAATCTCGGCCACAAACCTCAGAGCTCTTTTCCATGGTTTACGTTTGGTATGATCTTTTTTCACTAATCGATCGAAATTCACACCAAAGCTTTCTCTCCGTTTCTTCACCGTCTCAACAGTGACTTTGTAGAACACTGGAAATACCTCCAATGTCTCTTTCTTCACACATTCTCTGATCTTTACCAGCTCGTTTAAGCACCACTTCGATTCCGTGTACAAGCTTGAGATGACTGCGATCGCAATCTTCGACTCCTCAATCCTCGTAAAAAATACGTTCAAAGCTTTTCCCATCCTCTCGTTATTGTCCGTGAAAACATTGATTCCTTCTCTTATCAAGGCATTTTGTAGATGACTTGCGAAGCTGCCTCGGACCTCTTTTCCCCGGAAATTTATGAACACTCTGTGTTGAGGTTGCTGATTGTCGGAGCCATTGGAGGAAGTTGCCTTCGACATCAGATTTTTCTTTTTGGTTTGTCGGAGGATTTGTTTCAATAAGACAATATAGAGTGGGAAGGGCCAGCGAAGTATATGACCACAATTAATGGTTCCATAGTCTAATTAATAACTACGGATTTGTTTTGACAATAGGGATTTGATTATTATTTTATATAAAAAGAAATGTGAATTTGATTTTAAAAAAAAGAAAGAAACGAAGTGTGAATACATGCATGATTCGAGATCTGCATCGGTTATTAAATTAAACATCAATTAGTAATTATAGTAAAAAAATCGTTAGTGTAGTGACTTATATATGACTCTTATTTTGTTTGTTTGACTTTTTTTTTGGATACCTACGCTTTAGCCGCCCGAGATTTTTCTCTCGAATACAAAGACCTCACGTTCGATTATCCGATAAGACATGAGTGAGACACATTCATAATTTTTTCGTTATTGGATCTCACTACAAGATTTGTCGTAAATTTGTTTAAAATTTTGAGCAAAAAAATATAGTCAGGAATCTTTTCTTAAAGAATTCCACTACAAGATTTGTCGAGTTCATTTTTTATAAAAGAATTGTATCTCGAAATATCTCTTTATTCTTTCGAAATATCTATGAATTGTTTTTCAAACTTTTCTTTGTTTTGATCAAACATATGTTTGCTTTGAAGTTTAATAGCTTTACTCAACTTGGCAAGTTGCCGATGTATCCATTTGGCGATCAAACTACTTTATAGTTCATTTGTCTCTCTAAACCACTTTGGAACTTTACCGTTTAGTCATTAGATAACTATTATCTGCGGAATTAATCCGTAAAGTTAAGATCTTATCAATTCTTTGAATGAATTGATTTCAACCTTCTCACGACCCCGACTTCTTCCGAAGTCGGGAACTTAACACATTGGTGATATGTTAAGGGCACTGCCCTCATCAAATCCAGCCAAGGCGTTCCTAAAATAGTATTGTATGGGATTGACAATCTACTACGGCAAAAGTGATCATCTTCATCACTCTGGTTGCCGAGACTGGCAGCTCGATGGTTCCAATTGAGGTCGTAGCATCTTCGTTGAAACCTGTTAACGTTGATTTCGGACCTCGGAGGTCCGACTTCTCAACCCCCATTTGTTTGAGGGTCTTCAAGAATATTACGTCTGATGTACTCCATGTATCAATTAAGATTCGAGAAACTTCACAGTTAGCTCATATGTCAAGACTTACAGTCATGATATCATCATCGAGAGCATCCTTATCGAAACTGTCTTTTTCCGAGAAGGATATTTCCATGTCGGGAAATAACCCCCCCCCCCACCCACTATTTGCCTTTTCAATGTCAGCTCGCCGATGATGCCTCTTGATTGATCTGGTTGTATCTCCGAAGAGTTTTAATCCTCCTATGATTAGGTTGATCCTCTTCTTCTTTTGAATATGCTCCTGCTCAGCCGGTTCAAGATCGTCTGGATCCTCTGTCCTTTGACTTTAAGGATTCCAGATTATTGATCTCGACTTCGCCAAGCTTTCCTTTTGCATACATGTCAGCGAGTATATCTTTCACCCCTAACATTTCACAGTCAAATGTCCTTACCGTTGGTGATAGTCACAATATGCTTCCTTATCTTTGCCCAATGTGCCATCGGACTTCGGTGGTCGATCATCACCGCTTCTTTTTTAATCTATCTGAACCGCAAAGGCTTGCATTCCGCTGGATTAACTTCTTTCTCTGGGATCCCTCCTTTCACTTTGAGGAGCAGTTGGGATTTTAGAGGATTGAGGTTTCGAATTCTTGTAACGCTCTGCGAGTGCAAGACGCTCTTCTTCGGATGGTGCAAAGCCCGCACCTCGGTGAAGTATGTCCTGGATTATGGATGTGTATTAACCACCAAGTCATCTCTGAATTTGGATTCGTGCCACAATCCCATCTTCAAGGCCGCTAGAGCTGTCTCATCATGGACGACTGACATCCTAGCAATTATTTCCTTAAACTTTGTGAGATATGCTCAGAGAGTCTCGCGGGGTCCTTGCGACAAAGCCCAAAGTTCTGTTCCTGAGGCTGTTTTCTGAATAAATACAGAGTATTGTTTCAGAAAACTGACTAAGAGCTGGGAAAAGCTATCAATAGACCGTTCTCCCAATCGAGACAACCAATCGAGGGCATGCCCTGCGAGGTGCTCTACAAAGAGTTTACACAATCCGACATCATTCTCGAACTCATTAAAATGAGCTATTTTGACTGCAATCCTAAATGCGGTTAAGTGTGATTTAGGATCCGTTTTTCCTTCATAGACTAGGAGTTTTAGCTTTCCCATGTCTCTTAGGCTCTTCGACTACGCGATCGAGTTCAAGGGTTGCGCTGGTGGCATTATGGATTCGTGAATTTACATTTGGTAATCCTTCATGGTTTTCTGCTAGCACACAATTAATGTATTCCAATCATGTTGGATCTATATTAATCTAGGATTTCCGGCGTGTTGATCGCGGTTTCCCATTATTTGCGGACCGAATTGTCCTTGTCCATTCCTACGTTCAGAATCGGGAGTTAGGACGAGTCTTTGATCCGGATTTTGCTGATGCGATTTAAGTGGATCAAAAGGTGGTGGTGGAGGATAGGTTGTGGGATCTATCCTCTGTGGAATATGCTGGCCTTGTCCGTTCCTTCACTTGGCCTCCGGGGTCAAAATTGGTCTTTGATCCGGGTTCCGAGGATGTTGGTTTAACGGATCGAAAGGAGGTGGTGGAGGAAAAGTCGACTGATCGAGCCGTATTCCATCCCTCAAGGCACTTGTGCACTTCCACTTCCCCACCCTTGGTAGAACGGACCAGTCCCTAACTGGGGCACACTTTGGGATGTGGTGCTATTTCCATTACTTCCAAGTGGCACAGTGGGTGTCGATGAAACACCTTGTGTCACTGGTGTTGATGAAACACCTTGTGGTGCTAGTGTTGGTAAAACACTGGGCGGTGGTGGGACTTGCGTTCTTACCACCTCTGAGTGGAGGTCAACAAATGATTTGGTCAATGCAGCTTGATCTTAAATAACCTTTTCAAGGTTTTGGTTCATCGCGGTCATTACCCTTTCTAGGACTGTGGTAAGATCGGTGGTGACCCTATCCGCGACTTCACGCAATACTGCATGTTCTTCCATGGTGGTTCTTCTGCGCTGAGTTTAGACTTGCCTATCCCACTCCTTCTAGCGCCAAATTGTTGTAGATGGAAATACAACGATCAAAATTTGTAAATAGGAATAAACGGGAGACTTTGGCTTATCTTTTAAGAAAAAGAGAACCGAACTATCGAGCAATAAACCAGTAAGTTTGTTGCTCGATGAGAACATACATGTTATGATAGCGATTTGGACAAGGTTTTTTCGGAGTAAATTGGTTTAGTATTTCGATTCTCAAAAGCGATTTACAAGAACAAATAAAAGGCAAGTGTTTGAGTCTAGAGCTAAGTTGTAGTTGAGAGTGGTGTAGAGAGTTGGATTCTGGTCCTTTGCTCCTTGCTCTTGTCCTTGTTTTATACTCTGATATCGTGCTTAACGTCTCTATTTACTCCGCCTGATTCGCCATGAATGGTCTTTAAGTCCGAGGCTCCGGCTGTTACGTTTAGACGACTTAACTCACCGGTTTGAACGAGTCTTTGGTTTTGGCGGGATTGACTATACGAACCAGATAACTCTTTTTTATATAAAAATAATCTAATCTAGATAATTCATCGATCATTAAGTTAATTTTAACTTTTTAATCGAAGGTTTGTTACTTGTTAGATAATCATGTGAGACAATCAGACAAATCAGTGCATGGTGTTTTCATATTTCCACCGTGGTGATATCCAGACTGTCCATAGACTTTTTAGGAACTAGAACCAATGATTAAATATATATTAGAGAGTCAGTAACTGACATCTACTATAAGCATTTAAATTTAAAACCCTTTACAAATATCTTTGATTATACAATGACCAAATCCATTGCCAAGACCAGATCAATTATCAAAAACAATAAATAATTATCAGATCGGCAGCGACTTTCATTTGCCACGAGGTTTTTTTGCCAAAAAAAAAAAACTTTCCAAATGATATATTTGACAGTCGACTAGAAAAAAATGAAGGTCCTACCCACGAAATCTAATTTAATTCGTAATATAATTCTCTTTCTCGTGTATCTTTGAAATTTTTTTACGGTCACCTTCATTAAAGTTTCTAAATTCTAAAAAGTACATTTGGACTCCCGGGCTTTGATTTAATATATATTTTACCATAATTTAATAAATATGACGATAGCAGTGGAATATACTACAAATTAAATTCAATTTCGTAGGTTTAATTTATATTTTCTATGGGTTAAGGGTAAATTTGCACAAAAAAGTGTAATTGAGAGTTTTTTTCATTCTTTTTTTTTCATCTGAAATCAATATTCATAAAAACCAAAATACGGGGATACATATGAAATGAAAGAGAATAACATAAACCAAAGCATCACACTACCTAAGAGAAGGGAAAAGAGATGCAATGGAAAGAAGGAAACTGCTAAGGATAGGATTCGCAGAGAATATGATCTTGTAGCCAATACGGTCCTCTTCGTGCCAGATAAGACTGGAATCGACCATCTCTTGTGACACTCCTCGCAATGTCTCGGACAATCAAATTCGTGCTCTGGTTTTTAGTCTCAAACGAACAACTCTCAAAGGATTGTTGCAATGCCCTAACTTGCTCAATTAGAGCTCTGTATCTCGGCCATAGTGACGGTTTTGAAATTGCCTCAATAACTGATTTGTTATCTGATGCAATGATGATATTTCTTAATCGTAAATCCCGCACGGACTGCAACACCCATATCATGCATCTTAGCTCTGCAATAATAGTGTTTGGTGAATGAGTGAAAGCTTCTCGTCCATGGAAGAGTACTTGACCAGTATCATCTCTGGCGATCCACGCACCGCCACTGTGCAGATAGGGGTTTCTCCAATTTGCTTTGATGTTGATTTTTATCGTTCCCCGTGTTGGTCCCTGCCATCTGTCCGATAGAAAACGGTTGGAGCTATCTGTGGTGATGGAATGAGGATCAGGTTCGTTGACTCTTCGCCATACCTCAGACTCCAGGAAAACTCTTTGAGCTAGTCATCTTCGTGGTTGCCTGCAAGGATTATTGCGTTTCTGTGTTTCCAGATATTCCATAAGATCCATGGGATTGCAGTTCGGGTATTTTCTAAAACGGTCTGAGAATCTGATAAATCCAGCATGTATGACAAATTTTCATCAACCGAGTTTGAAAATCCATTATGTGGATACATAATGCTGAATTCATTAAAGATTTGTTGTGCAGCCGAGCAATGGAATAGGACATGGCAAATTGATTCATCGTCTTGCTGGCAAAGTTTGCAGCGGCTATCAATATTGATTCCCCTTGTTTGCAGTCGCACTGCTACTGCCAAGGCTTTAGTGACCACTCTCCACATGAAGAACTTGATTTTGGACATCGTTTTAATTTTCCATATTCTCCGCTTCAATAAAATTTGAGCTTATTCTTGAGGTGTTTGTACAGGTGTAGGGATTACCGGATGGTTAGAAGCAAACCAATGCCCGCTTTTTACCGTGTATGAGCCATGATCAGAGAAAGCCCATATATACCTGTCCTTCACATCCCCTAGAGGCATTGCCAAGATACATATTGCATCTGCTTGAGGGAACAGGTCTCGTACCACCTATGTTCTCCATTGCATATTGGGGGAAATCAGGTATGATACTTTTAATTCGAGGCCCGTAGCATTGTGAAGGTTAACGGGACTTCGTGTTGAGACTCAAAGATCCAATTCTCCGTCCAGATTTGTGTATCTTTCCTGTTGCCAATAGATTTGAGCAGACCACGCTTTAGTAATTCCCAACCAAAAAGAATACTTCGCCAGGCATAAGACGGACGATATCCTTTACCAATATCCAAAAACTATTTCGAAGCAAAGTACATGCATTTGTATAAGCGTGAGAGGAGTGGATCTGGTTCGTTGAGGATCTTCCATGCTTGTTTGGCTAATAGCGCTTGATTAAAGAGCTCTATATCCCGAAAACCTAGTCCTTCGTTCTCCTTAGATTTGCACATTTCCTTCCAAGATACCCATTGGATCTTTCTCTTCTTCTCACACGCGTTCCACCATAAGCTCATCATCGCACTTGTGATCTTTTGGCAGTGATGTTTGGTTAACCGGAAGCACGACATCACATAAACCGGAAGAGCCATTGCAATTGACTTAAGGAGTACCTCCTTTCCTCCGAGGGAAAGCGTTTTGGCAAACCACCCATTAAGTCTTTTGTTGAGCTTTTCTCCAATGAAATCTAGTATCTTTTGCTTGGAATCACTAAAGCATTCCGGTAGTCCTAGATATGAGCCTGCACCTCCTTCATTATCTATGTATAATATTTCCGCCAAGAGACGTCGCATGTATGGATCCACTGATGCTCCAAACGTAATTAATGATTTTTGGAAGTTAATTTCCTGTCCGGAGGCTTCACCATATATCTTCAGGCAATGTAAAAATTATGAACATTCATGAAATGAGGCCCGGCAAAGGAACAAGCTGTCGTCCGCAAATAACAAGTGTTGAATCGGCGGACATTTCTTGGTCAGGCGCATCCCAAATATTTGGGATTTCTTTTCAGCTCGGTTCATCACGTGGACCAACGCCTCAGCGCTGAGAATAAAGAGAAAGGGATACAAAGGATCCCCTTGACGGATACCTCTTTCCGGTGTGATATGACCATGGTTTTGACCATCCAGCAATACAGAATATGTTACTGATCGAACACACTGCATAATCCAAGCGATCCACTTGTTGTCAAAACCCAGTTTAAGAACAGAGATTACAAGAAGTTCCATTCGACGCGGTCGTATGCTTTTGACATATCTGTTTTTATGGCTATGAAGTCTTCTCTACAGTTCGGGTTTGTTCTGAGCCCGTGAATCATTTCGTGAGCAATGAGAATGTTATCGGAGATCAATCGTCCAGCAACGAAAGCTCTCTGTGTTGGGGACACAATCAGCGGCAGTATCTTCTTCAATCGCGAACATAAAATGTTTGATATCACTTTGTAAGACGCTGAACATAAACTTATCGGTCTTAAGTCAGTCATGGCATTCGGGTTGGGCTTTTTCGGCAGGAGAAAGAGTAGTGTGTAATTCCAGTCACTAGGTAAAAGACCAGAATCAAAGAATCGTTGTACCTCTTTTATAACTTGCTCGCCGGTGATATCCCAGAAATTTTGGAAATTTTTTCCAGTCATACCATCTGCTCCTGGAGCGCTGTCACCCTTGATGGCCTTAACTGCTCTCCGAATCTTTGTTGTCGTTATTAGTTTCACCAGATTTGCATTCATTCTAGGTGTTATTTTAGCTTCCATGCCTTCAAGCAGCTCTGTTGTTGACGATGGGTTTGAAGATCAGAATAATTTTGTGAAGTATTTCACCGCTATATCACCTTTCGCTTCTTCTGAGAATTGTTCAACTCCATCATCGTCAAGTAGGGATGGGATTTTGTTGCGTATGCGTCTACCCTTAACCCATCCATGATAGAACTTGTTGTTTTTGTCCCCAGCCTTAAACCAAGAGTCTCTGCTTTTTTGCTTCCAGTAGATTTTCTCTTCGTTATAAGCTTTCATCAGTTCTACTTTCATCTCTGTCATCTTTTGGAGATTCGGTCTTACCCTTGCCGATTCCAAATTAATGTCCGTCTTTAGCCGTTGGATTAACATATTTGAGTTACGATTTGTGCGTTTCTTCCATTTTGCTATTTCCTTACGTCAGTCCGCTATCCTGTCCGATGTGGATCTATGCCCAGCATGATGCTGGCCGTTCCATCCTCTGCGAATGACATCGACTATCTCTGGTTTTGAGCACCACCTCTTGTCGAAACAGAATCGGCCTTTACGTCTCATCTCCTCCGAACATAACTTTGTCAATACTGGGCTATGATCGGATCCAATACGTTTCAAATATTGTGAATGAACTTGAGGAAATAATCTAAACCATTCAGCGTTGCCGAAAGCTCTGTCTAGCCGACATTGAATCACAGATGTTTTCTCGCAATCCATTCGCATTAATATGTGATCTCCATCCTCCCCATGATAATTTATACCCAGAGCTAGGGATCTCTTTGATCCTGCAATCCCTGGCCATTGATCGGAAAGGGAAGAACGAAGATTCTTGACAAGCTGGACCTCCTAGTTTTTCAGAATTGTTCATAATTTCGTTGAAATCTCCGACTAGAAACCAAGCCTCATCTCTATTTAAAAAATGTCTTTGAGTTTATCCCATATTTCTCTCCGGCGACTCATAACAGGATCCCCGTAGACAAACGAAATAAAGTAACTCACTGAGCCAACCTTGACTTTTGTGTCGATCAATCTGTTATCAGCAGATAAAATCTCCACCTCATAAGAATTTCTCCAAAAAAGAGCCAAACCACCACTAAGACCCACTGGGTTCACCAAGTAATTGTGGTCATAACCCAACGATCTTTTTAAACCAGAAACGTGTTCACTAGAGTTTTTAGTCTCTAGGAGAAACAGAAAATCTGGGAAATGTTCACGACACATTTCCTTAAGGCGTCGAACTGTCAGGTCGCCTCTCAAACCCTGATAGTGCCAACTGAGCGTCGTCATTGAGGATTGGATGGTTTCTGGTGAACCATCA
Organism: Eutrema heterophyllum; assembly: GCA_002933915.1. Taxonomy (NCBI): domain Eukaryota; kingdom Viridiplantae; phylum Streptophyta; class Magnoliopsida; order Brassicales; family Brassicaceae; genus Eutrema; species Eutrema heterophyllum. The sequence goes on along the minus strand of PKMM01050834.1, from coordinate 1,306,178 downwards.
AACCTTCATCTTGTTTCAGAAACTTGGACGTCCCATCAGTAGAGCTTCTTGCCTTTCGCTTTGTAGGAGTGTCTTTTTCCGCCTCTGGTGTTTCCCTTACTCCATGTTGTATTCCAGTTTGCACACCAGCTATGTCTCTTATTTTCCGAGACCACGAAGGAGATGATTTCCTTGAATTTCTGCTTTTACCACTCGAACTTGATGAACCCGGTTCAGCAGTCCCTATGTTGAAACCTGCGGAAATCATAGGGGGACATAAATTGTCTGACCTTTCTCTGTTTTCGGCTCCATTTTGCACCATGTTTACATTTCCGGAGTTTACACCCGTGAACACCATAGAGGGAGCAATGTTATTCTGGTTTTGTCCAGGCTACTTCTCTGTATTCTGAGAAAGAGACATATCTTTGCTCATATGTGTGTGCGTGAACACAGGTGGGGCTTCAAGTCTTAGGCAGGAATGTTGCGAGGTAGGGTCTTTGGAGAGCTCGTCCAAAGTATTCTTCATTCTTGACATATAGATGCACATCTGTTCAAACACCTCAGGAGCTACCAAATTTAATAATGGTTCGAAACCAGGCGAGATAGAAGGAGCTAGGAGAGGCATGATTTTGTCCGCCAGGTTCGTATGATGTTGACGATGAAGAGTTGGAGAAGGAGGGATAATATTCTATCTCTCCCCTGAATTTTGTCTTTCAGAAAACCCTTTTTTGTCACAATTGCCTCTATTAACTTTTTTTACTGAAAAATTGTCACAGAGGGAGAGAGAGACAGAAAGCGAGAGAGAGTGAGAGAGAGAAAGAGAAAGAGCGAGATGTGGAGAGAGAGAGAGAAGAGAGATTGAAATTTCAGACAGAAAATAATTTGAGAACCTCCACGAAATAAATTCAATGGAGACTTCTAGCGTGAATCAGCATGACGTATTCATCGGTTTCAGCTTGATTCAACCTATTTTATAAATTATCTATATTTAGCAATAAAAAGACTTTTGAAAATAAACTAGAGTGGTTTTTCTATGATATATATCAAGAGTAAATAAACCAGTAAGTTTGTTGTTGATGATGATGATGATGATACATGATCAAACCGGAGGGAGAGGGGCTTCTGAGGATTGAAGCAACAAGCAAAAGAGAAGCTCTGATTTGAAATTGTATATGAGTCTTCTGTATAGTTCCATCAATTAATATGGTTAATTAGAAAACTTGACTTTGACCAGTTTAACAATCTGGTAAACAATGCAGCAACATTAAGGTTATGTTTATTTCTTCACAAAGATCCAATAAATGGAGAATTGAATTAATTTGAAGCAAATGCGTTTAGTTTCATCTCATAGAGTTTTATATGTCGAAAGAGCTTCTAATGCCTCAAGAGTTTGCTATTTCAAAATCAGCTTCAGCTTCTTGCATTTTACCTTCACTACAAAGCTTCATAGCTTCTTGCTGCAGCTTAAAACGGTCAGAACTAGACATATTGCCTTTGGAGCTGAACTTGAAGGACTATTTTCTTTCTCTCGAGCAGGAGGATGTGTTGCAGAAACCAAATTAGCTTGTCTGAAATTTTCAGGAGAGGGATTGTCTCCTTCTTGTAGTCTCTTTTTCCAGCATTTTTGCTTGTTGCAATGTCTCTTTTCCCTTTTTGCAAGTGCCTTTCTTTTATGAGCTAGAATTTCCTGTTTAAGAGTGTTCTGAGGAGATGTATTTTGAACAGAAGCTGATTGAAAATTACATAAGCTGTTTGTTCAGTGCCATGACTATTTCCCAAACCAAACTCTGCCTTGGTCTCAACTTTTTCCTTTTTTCTGGAGGAATTTGAGACCTCTTGTAATGCTTACCAGTAAACAAATCCATCACAATCAGTTGCTTCTGGCCCGATTGAGAAACAACTCGGGTTTCTTCTTTCTTGGGTTCTTCATCCTCCCATTCCAAATTCTCAAGAGTGGTTTTTGTCTGTTTCAGAACTTCATCCGCTTCATCAGCATCACCTTGTAGTCGCAAAGTCAGAGCCTGATCTTTTCAGCTTTACTTCTTCATGGATTTCATTTTCATATGTATCTTGAGTTTCAGTTGTTTTCACGGGTTGAGAACAATAAACCAGTAAGTTTGTTGCTCGATGAGAACATACATGATATGAGAGCGATTTGGAGAGGATTTTTTCGGAGTAAACTGGTTTAGTATTTCGATTCTCAAGAGCGATTTACAAGAACAAAGAAAAGACAAGTGTTTGAGTCTAGAGCTAAGTTGTAGTTGAGAGTGGTGTAGAGAGTTAGATTTTGGTCATTTGCTCCTTGATCTTGTCTTTGTTTTATACTCTGAGATCGTGTTTAACGTCTCCATTTACTCTGCATGATTCGCCATGAATGGTGTTTAAGTCCGAGGTTTCGGCCGTTACGTTTAGGCTACTTAACTCATATGTTTGAACGAGTTTTTGGTCTTGGCGAGGTTGACTAACGGTTCCGCATTTAATCCCCTTTGACCATAGATATTCATTTCGATGGGCCTTTCAGCTCGGCCCGTCACCTCATTTGCTCATTGGACCTCACTTGACTTCTTTAACTTTACGAGACATTTTTTCCATAGGTTTATTGGATCCAATTTACTGGATCGGGATTTTAACTCCCACAATAACTACATTAAATATGTGCTAACCTAGATAAATCTTTTTTATATAAAAATAACCTAATCTAGATAATTCATCCATCATTAAGTTAATTTTAACTTTTTAATTGAAGGTTTGTTAGATAATCATGTGAGACAATCAGATAAATCAGTGCATGGTGTTTTCATATTTCCACCGTGGTGATATCGAGACTGTCCATAGACTTTTTAGGAACTAGAACCAATGATTAAATATATATTAGAGAGTCAGTAACTGACATTTACTATTAAGCATTTAAATTTAAAACCCTTTACAAATATCTTTGATTATACAATGACCAAATCCATTGCCAAGACCAGATCGATTATCAAAAACAATAAATAATTATCAGATCGGCAGCGACTTTCATTTGCCACGAGGTCGTGTGAGCCATGCGCGGGACAGGTATGAAAATTAATTATGCATATGTTACGTAATTAATAGTGATAATACTATATAGATTTTGTCTTCGGCAATTTACCTATTGTTTGTTGATAAAAAAAATTATTTAGTTCAAACTTCAAACACTACCGATTAGTTTTTTTTGAACATTACACTACCGATTAGTTAACAAACTGCCTAGGCAAAAAGAGGTAATAGCATATGAGTGTAATCGAAAAAAATCTAAAAATAGTCTCAAAATTACTTTAGAATTAAGAATATAGTCTAAGTTTTTTTAAATAACAAAAAGTCTAAATCTAAACTCTAAACTGCAAATTTAAAATCTTAAACCTTAAACCTTAACTCCTAAATATTTAATTCCTACCCCTAAAATCAAATTTGTCTCTGTCCTTAAGTTTAAAAGATTCAACCTATTTTATAAATTATCTATATTTAGCAATAAAAAGACTTTTGAAAATAAACTAGAGTGGTTTTTCTATGATATATATCAAGATCTTTTTTCAGTTAATAGAAGTCAATGATCCAACAGTGTAGATTAGTCGAATTTGAAGATAGTGGTATCACTGCCATCACATTTTAAAAGCCTTTTTTTTCTTTTTTAGCGTTCATCGTCACTGGTTCACAATATTTATGACAAACTTTTCCAACAAAAAGTAATATAAAAACTTTGGAAAAAGGCCAAATGATATATTTTACAAGTTTACAGTCGACTAGAAAAAAAAGAAGGTCATACCCACAAAATCTAATTTAATTCGTAATATAATTCTCTTTCTCGTGTTTCTTTGAAAAAAATTTACGGGTCACATTTATTAAAGTTTCTAAATTATAAAAGTATACATTTGGATTCCCCGACTTTGATTTGATTTTTTTTTTGTCACAATTGCCTCTATGAACTTTTTTTACTGGTCTCGTCCTTTACTAAAAAATTGTAGCAGAGGGAGATAGAGAGTGAGTGAGAGAGAGACAGAAAGAGAGAGAGAGAGAGAAGAGACAGAGGAGAGAGAGATTGAAATTTCAGACACAAAATAATTTGGGAACCTCCACGAAATAAATTCAATGGAGACTTCGAGCGCGAATCAGCATGACGTATTCATCGGTTTCAGCTCGAAGGACACGCGCTACTCCTTCGTCAGCCATCTCTCGGCTGCTTTCCGCCGGAGGAACATCTCGACGTTCCTCGGAGAAGAAGACAGCATATGCTCGGTGACTCAGTCGGCTATCGAGGGAGCTAAGGTTTTTGTGGTTGTCTTCTCTGAGAACTATGCGTTCTCGCCGCTCAGCTTGGAAACGCTCGCCAAGTTTTTAGATCTCCGGCGACGTGAAAACGGACCTGTGGTGATTCCAGTCTTCTACGGTGACGTTACTCCGTCGATCGTTGAGCAGCAGACGGAGAAATTCGGAGAAGCTTTTTCCGAGCACCGGAGTTCGTTATCCGGAGAAGACGACATGGTAGAAAGATGGCGAAACGGTCTGGTTGAAGCGGCCAAGTTACAGGGCCATGAATCAAATGAACAACGAAAGTAAGTCTTTTATTTACAGTACTGTTACAAATCTAAAACACTTATTTTTGACTGAATCACAATTTATTTACAAAACCTTAGTGGAGTTGTTATTATTTTATTTTATCTTCAACAAAATTCATAATATCATATTTAAATCCGGATGGTGACACAAAGCATATAACACTAGTATAATAGTTGACTACATGTCTTTTGGTCATGGTCTTATATATGGAGTTGTGAATTTTTTTTTTGTTTTTACCTGAAATGTATTTCCTTAGTCAATGATTTTATTTTTTTTGTTAAGACAAATATAAATCAAAGAACGTGACTTTAAATCAAGACGAATTGAAATGTCTATATATTAATATTATGGTTGAAAAATATAGACTCAAATATTGTTACAATTTCATCCGGCCAATTTCAGTTGTTCAAGTGCTTAACCATGGGTGATTATATATAGTTCCATCATACAGTTACAATGCTAGGTTTGAAAAGTGATGATGTATTAATATACAAATAATGAAAATAACCATTTGTTAACAACTTGCAGTGACTCAGAGTTAGTAGAAGAGATTGTTTCGGATGTGCGCGAGAAGCTCTATCCAACAGGTAAGAATGGGATCTACTTGAGGTTGCTTGGGATAGAAAATTTGCTTTGCAAGCAATCTCATGACATCTACCGGCTAGGGATCTGGGGAATGCCTGGCATAGGCAAAACTACCATTGCACAAGCAGTCTTTAACCAAATGTCTGAGGACTTTGAAACTCATTGCTTCCTCGAAAACTTCCACGTAATGTTTCACGAGAAAGGGCTGTACAAGCTGCGGGAAGAACATTCCGTCAAAAAACTAAGAGAGAAAACAGCTCTCGTTGTTCTTGATGATGTGCGCGATTCTATGGAAGCCGAGTCTTTCCTTGGAGGATTTGATTGTTTTGGTATCGCAAGTTTAATAATCATAACATCCCGAGATAAACAAGTTCTTTATCAGTGTCAAGTTGAGGGTGTTTACGAGGTACCATCCTTAAACAAGAAGGAGGCTCTACAGTTATTCACCGGGTTTGCGTTTCCAGAAAAAGAACCAAGTGATAGTAATCTAGTAGAAGTGTCAAAGAAGGTCGTTGAGTATGCCAATGGAAATCCTACAGCTCTCTGCTTCTATGGCAGAGCGCTGGAGGGGAAGAAAAAATTGGATGAAATGGAGGCAGAGTTCGAGAAGATCAAGCGATGTCCTCCGCAGGAGATTATTGATGTGTTCAAGAGCAGCTACGATGCGCTCAGCGACAATGAGAGGAGCATATTCCTAGACATTGCTTGTTTCTTAAATGGTGAACAATTGGATCGTGTCATGAAAATATTTGAGGGGTGTGGTTTCTTCCCACACGTTGGAATTGACCGACTCGTCGAAATGTCTTTATTGATGATATCAAAGAACAAAAAACTTGAGATGCACAATTTGATTCAAGATGTTGCTCGGGAAATCGCCAATGAAGAAAATAATAAAATCTTGAGGCGTCGCAGATTGTGGGATCCTTCAAGCATTAGATTAATACTTGAAGACATTGAACCTAAGGTACTACTGGTCACATTTTGATATTTTCCATTATTTACAATAATCCCTCCAAATTATTCGGTTTGGAGTAAATCGGTTTGTATAGACCTCTTCCTCAATTTAACCCTCTTATGTGTGTGTGTGTGTGTTTATTTTTAGGGCACTGAAGTTATTGAAGGGATTTTTCTTGACACAACAGCCCTAAAAGTTGTTGTTAATTCTATGGCGTTTGAGAATATGTATAATCTTAGACTGTTGAAGATTTATAGTTCAAACTCTGAAACTGCTCAAGAACTCCATCTCCCCAAGGAACTTAACTCTCTGCCTTATGAGCTCAGGCTACTTCACTGGGAAAAGTATCCGTTGCAATCGTTGCCTCAAGACTTTGATCCTAGCCATCTTGTTGAACTCAATATGCCTTATAGTCAGCTTATAAGTCTATGGGGAGGAACCAAGGTAATGCTAAATCCCGAGAGCAGCATGTCTAGCTTTTCCTTGCATTAGTTGAGCTGTTTATGTGTTTTGTTTTGTTTACAGAGTTTAGCAAAGTTGAAGATAGTAAATCTTAGCCATTCTCAGCAACTAGTTGAAGTTGATGAACTCTCGAAAGCTTGTAGTCTTGAGCAAATCGACCTTCAAGGTTGCACAAGCTTGGAGAGCATCCCACGCAATGATCGGCTAAAGGATCTGCAACTCCTGAATCTCTCTGGTTGCACAAGAATCAAACGTACAGAGATTATAGAGAAGATCAAAGGACTGGATCTAGAAGGTGGTTTAAGAGAAATAAAATCTGAATCAATGGTGTTCTCCACAATAGTAACGCTGGAACCTGAGGATAACACAGAGCACTTTTGAAAAATAAAAATCTACTGTGTTGGTCTTATGGTGGTCAAGTTTTCAAAGATTCCTTATATGTTTGAAAAGTGGGCGATTGATTGTAATTTGAATAGAGGAAGCCATTGCAGAATTACTCTAAATAGAGCTTGGAACTAGATGAATACGCTGTTCAATATTTTATCTATGGTTTGACAAGACAAGTAGAGGACCATGCCATCGCTTGTTTGGCTTTGGTCCATTTGGATTGTGAATCTTGCTCTGTTTTGATTTCTTTGAGGACAAGCTACTGTTATTTGGTAAAGAATACACTATTTCAAGCTAAAAATGGCCAACTATTAAAATGATTTAATGAATTTCTAATCAAAATAACTTATCAGACCAACGATTAACAAATAATTAAACCTTCCCTTGCAAATGAATCGCCAATTTAGCCGGGAATCTTGCTTGGCGCTCTATCTCTATCATTGTCAGATGCACATTAAACAGTCCTTGGTCCAGAGCTATATCATTGTCAGATGCACACATGTACTTCGCATCCAGGAAAGCAAGTACCGAGCAAGGAATTGGAAATAAAAATCCTGCAAAATAATGGAAACAATTCATAAACTATGGATGTTTCAGGACATATCATTGATATAGATTAGTGAGAGTATACAATATTACTAGATTTCCACACATAATCTAACGAGAATAAACTTAAGCCATCGCCTGATGAATACTTGGTGGGACCCCAATGAAAGAGTTTGACGTAAACCATTCTGTTTCAGATCCAAGCCTTCTGAGAAAAATAGTTCTCATTTCTCTAGATGATATGCAAAATTCTCAAGACTCAGTATTTTCTTGGTTGTGGGTTTGATCAGTTTGGTCCATGGAGCTTGATCATCACAAGTTAAGCTCAAGAGAAAAACAAGTTCTTGACCGGTGCCATGTCATTGAGACTTATGAGCTTCAAGGTCTAAACCAAGAAGACGATTTGAAGCTATTCACAAGGTGAGCCTTTGGCAAAGATGTCACAGAGCATAATCTTTGTAATTTTCAGTGAAAGAGATTGAATGTGCCATAAATAATTAAAAGTGCAAAAATACAGTAAGATGACAAAGATATGTAGAGATTCTAATAAAAGCATATACCCTACCAAGTGTTGGGATTTTGATTTTCAAACAGAGTAAGAAAGCGAAGAAATAGAGTAAAGAACACTCAATAAACGAAAAGATGAATTTTTATTAATCTCAAACTTGTGTTTTTACATCACGACAACAACAGACTTAAATAAACAACAAACGTCACGAAGTGATATTCTTCTTTCTTGTGTCCTTTAGATAATAACTACCATTACTTATAAGTTACGCCTCTTAATAAACTTAACATACATAATAATAATTAATACTAAACTCAATTATCGATCAACACTCCCCCTTAATTGAGTTTCGCTCTCACTCCAAGCTTCCTCCTTAGTTCTTCAAATCTTGAGACGTTGAGTCTTCTTCAAGTGATCACGTCTTCCACATTCTCCACTTCTTCTTCCTCATAGGTAGTTGTTGCACTTTCTTAAAAAGAATTCCATGTGATTGGAAAACTTTTGTGCACCATTTGTATCTCCATAATCTTCTTCCCCATAGGATCCAAAATTTTGCATCGCTTGTTCACCAACAAGACACAATATTCATTAGATATGATTTGTGGAACACTTAGTAGGTTCTTCTCCAATCCCGGAACCAAAAATACATCTCTTATTGCTCTTTTTCCTGTGCTTGTCAAGACAGCAACGTCTCCTTTCTCAGCCGTCATAACGACTTCTCCGTTTCCAACTTTTATTGCAACATTGATGCTTCTATCAAATCTTGTGAAATATCTCTCTTCTCTTGTCATATGATTTGTGCATCCACTGTCGACTAACCACACATCTTCTTTAGTGATTATCGGTGCTTCTTCTGTTGCACTAAATATGATTGATGTGTTGCGTTTTTGACGTTTTCCAACTTGTGTTTTTTGTATATAATCGAGTCTTTTTCAAGTGTTTTAGTCTTCTAGGAGTCATTTCAGGTGTAAAAGCATTTCGGGACGGAGTCTGGAGGCCTAGAACGGAAAAACGGCGAAACCGAGCAAAAAAAGATGGGATCGATCGATCCCCTACCTGGATCGATCGATCCACAAAATCGGACAAAATCTGGATCGATCGTTCCAAGATCCAGACCGATCGATCCTCCAAAAAGATGGGATCGATCGATCCACCCTACCTGGATCGATCGATCCAGCCCCTGAAAACAGTTTAAAAAACGTGTTTTGTACTATTTTACCTAATTTCTTCTTCCCTTTGACGAAAAAGACAAAAAAATAAGAGACAGATCTCATATGTATGAAAAGAACTTGTCTTTGTATCTCTCTCTAATCTTGGGGGTGATTTGTAAGCTTGGGAAGCAAACTTTTGGATCTACATAATTGGAGAAGCTTTCTTAATCTCTCTTCTATTTCTGTTTTTGTTCATCATGTGTTCTTCATATTTTCTCTGTATTTGTTCTGTAATCATGAGTGAGTAGTCTCTTAGTTAAGCCAAGGGTGTTAAGGGATTTCATGATTTGACGGTTTAGGATAGATTAAACGGGGATTTATTCGGTGGATTCTTCGTCTAGGGAGTTCTTATTGCTTGAATTAGACTGATCACTTAGTTCATGATCTTGGGTTATCTAGCGCACGGGAGTGTTTGTCTAGATGCCGGAATTATCCTAGATGAGCAAAGCGTCCTTATCCAACGGGAGTTGATGTTAAGGCGTTCTTGTGAACCTATCAAATCGAACTAGAAAAGCATGCTTATAACATTTGAATTCAACGGGAGTTAGTATTCATGGTTTTAAGCATAGGGATTAATACTCCGGGAGGAGGTTAATCTATTATTAGGTTTGAGTTCTAGACGATTCTTAAAGCAAACCCCTGTTTAAGGTACATTAACCGTTATTCGTGATTTCCCGCAGCGTCACCCGAGGCTTAACGCTTTCCTTATTTGAACTTATATCGTTTTAGTTGTCGTTCTTAGTTTCGAAAACATAAAACCAACAAAACTCTGTCATTCGTCTTAGCTTTAGTTTCATCCTGCATTCTCATAGTCGTAACGCTTGGTCCTTGTGGATTCGATCCCTACATTACTACTTCGTATTGCTGTGCACTTGCAGTAGTTACATATAGGGTTAAAACCTGACCACATCAAGTTTTTGGCGCCGTTGCCGGGGACCAATTGTTGCCTATGAGTCTTGGACGAAAGTTCAGACTAAGAATTTCTTTTTGTCGTTACTAACTCGTTTTATTGTTGCTCTTTTCCGTGCATCTCAGGTACATGGCCAGAAGCCAAGGCTCTGAAAATCTACTTGAGTTGAACAACGACGATTTGGCAAGAGTGGAACGAGAAAACAACAGAGCTAGATTGCGAAGGAGAGAAATGGCGAACTTACCGGACAATCAGAATCTGCCTGTTGATGGAGACGAACATCACGAGTATGGTGAGGAAGGGAACCTCTTGAACCCTCCTCCTCTTGCTCATGATGGAGATGGCGATTTAAACGCCAATGCAAACCAAGCAGCTGCTGCTGCTGATGTCCATAGACGGGCTGAAGCTCGGAGGCAAGCTGCTGCTGCTCAACACCAGTTGAACCAAAGACAGCCTCCACGCAGACCTATCGGGGGTATTGATACTCCGCACCAATTCTACCAGGACAGAACTGCTATTCGTCCACCGCCTATTCAGAGGCAGAACTTCGAGATCAAACCTCAGATCATTGCTCTTGTCGAGAGACATCTTTTCTATGGGAAAGCTTCGGAGAATCCCATGGATCACATTGAAATGTTCGAAGAGATTTGCAGCACTACAAGCTCAAATGGAGTCCCTGCAGACTATTTAAAGTGCAAGCTTTTCTCCTTCTCCTTAGCTGATCGAGCAGCGAGATGGCTCAAATCTCTAGAGCCGGGTTCTTTGACTTCTTGGGACGCAATCCGATCAGCCTTCTTGGATCAGTTCTACACCAAATCCAAGACCGCTTCTCTCAGAATCAAGATTACTCAGTTTCAACAGAACAACGGTGAGCCCTTCAATGAAGCATGGGAGCGATTTAGAGAATATCTAAGGGAATGCCCTCATCATGGCTATTCCGACGAACAAGTGCTGAACATCTTCTACGATGGAGTGGATTGGGACTCCAAGAATTGTCTAAATGCGGCCAGCAATGGTAACTTCATGACAAAGACAAAGGAGGAAGCTTATGAGCTTATTGAAAATCTTTCTGCGAGCTCAAGTCATCGCAATCCCGAGTATGATAGAACGAGGCGCGTGAGTGGTGTTGAAGCGCAAAGGATGGATGAGCTTTTCGCAAAGGTCAATGGCATTGCAGCACTACTTAAAGGAAATCAAAAAGCTGTCAACTCTTGTGAAGAGACTAGAGAAGAAGGACTCTATAAAGAGAGTGCTGAGCAAGAACAAGAGTACGAAGATGAGGTGAACTACGTACAGAATCAGGGGTTCTTCAACAAAGGCTTCAACCAGAATTACAGAAATCACCCTAATTTCTCATACAGAAGCACCAACGTTGAAAACCCGGAAGACCAAGTTTACCCGCAGCAAACCGGTTTTCAGCCAAAACCGACCGTTCCAAATCAGGGCGTGAGCATATTCTCTAAGGGTTTCCAAGGTCAACAAGGGGTGCAAAGTCAAGAACGGAAGCCATATGCGCAAGGCGGTTTCCAGCAGAAACAGTTTGTGCCTAACCAAGGCGGTTATCAGCCGAGACAACAGTTCGGGCAAGACCGAGGACAGAACAGTTTCCAAAACCAAGGCGGTTTTCAGCAGAAACAACAATTCAACAATCCTCAACCCAGTCAAGAGTCTAAGCTTGAGGCGATGATGCAACAATTGATGGTCAATCAACAAAAGACGGCTAATGAGATTAACGTCAAGGTGGATGGAATGTATCAGGATCTCAACAGCAAATTCGAGGCCATTCAAACCCATGTGAAGAAACTTGACACTCAAGTGGCTCAAACGGCGGAAGCAATTAAGAGACCTAGTGGAGTTCTTCCGGGAAAAGGGGAACAAAACCCGAAGAATGAGTTCGTTCAAGCAATCACATTGAGGAGTGGGAAAGAGATTGAACCCGCGGTTGAGTCCAAGGGAAAAGAGAAGATTCCCGAGACCGTAAATGTGAAAGACAATGACGTAGTTGATGAGGCAAGCTCCTCGTCCAAACCACAAGAACTCGAGGAGGCACCTGTACCTCCCCCAGCACGTGTCTATGTACCTAAGGTTCCTTACCCTAGGCGCCCGAAGAAGACACAAAGAGATCTTGAGCAAGCAAAGTGTAAAACGCTAGTGAACGAGCTTTCGGTGAGGCTTCCTTTTATCGATGCGGTCCAGATGGTTCCTGCCTTGAAAAAGTATGTGAAAGACATGGTCACCAACAAGATTACAAGTGAAGAAGGCGTGATGATGATCACTAAAGAGTGCAGTGCCGTGTTACAAGGAAGGATGCCCGAAAAACTTGAGGATCCGGGGAGATTCGTACTATCTGTGCAGATTGGGTCTCTAACGTTTGAGCATTCTCTCTGCGATTTGGGTGCCAGCGTAAACCTCATGCCCTATTCCGTTGCTAAGCGCCTTGGTCTCACGTCCTTCAAACCAGCCAGGGTGTCATTGGTATTTGCTGATCGATCCGTAAAGATTCCACTCGGTATTCTGGAGGACTTGCCGGTAAAGATTGGAGATGGCTATATACCAGCGGACTTTGTGGTTCTGGAGCTAGAAACAGAGCCAAAGGATCCCCTCATATTGGGACGACCTTTCTTGGCTACAGCTGGAGCCATTATCGATGTGCAAAAGGGCAAGATCGATCTTCATTTAGGAGATCTAATAATGAAGTTCGAAGTGGATAGGATGCTGAAAAAGCCAATCATCGATGGACAGACGTTTTGGATTGACTGCGTTACCGAAGCCACCGAAGGGGTAGCAGATGAGATGCTGGTGAATGATCCTCTCGAGATCGCTTTGACACAGTCCGAGGGAGAATTTGGGTACTTGAGCGAGGACACAACGGGTTATGCAAAGATGCTGGATTCCAGCAAGATGATGGAGAAGATGGTAGCATTTGTCGCACTTGACGAAAATGAGGAGCAATCGCCAATTGCTGAGTCTCCCGTACCTATTGACAATCCATGGAGCGAACTCAAAGCTCCAAAACTCGAGCTCAAACCGCTTCCCACTGGGCTAAGGTACGCGTTTCTTGGTCCTAACTACACGTACCCTGTCATCATCAACGCTGAACTGAACAACGTAGAGACCGCCTTACTCTTGTGTGAATTGAGGAAATATCGTAGAGCACTAGGCTATTCACTAGATGACATTACGGGAATCTCACCAGACCTTTGTATGCATAGGATACATCTAGAAGATGAATCGATGACTTCTGTAGAACATCAGAGACGGTTAAACCCGAATCTGAAAGATGTTGTGAAGAAAGAGATAATGAAACTTCTAGAGGCTGGTATCATATATGCTATATCTGATAGTACATGGGTGAGTCCGGTACATGTAGTGCCTAAGAAAAGCGGTTTGACAGTAGTTGAAAACGATAGGAATGAGTTAATCCCGACTAGAACTGTCACTGGTCATAGAATGTGCATCGATTATAGGAAATTGAATGCTGCAACTCGAAAAGATCATTTTCCTCTACCCTTTATCGATCAAATGCTTGAGAGATTGGCTAACCACCCTTACTACTGTTTTCTAGACGGTTATTCTGGTTTCTTTCAGATTCCAATTCATCCCGATGACCAGGAGAAGACCACATTCACATGTCCTTATGGCACTTATGCTTATCGCAGAATGCCATTTGGTTTGTGTAATGCGCCAGCCACGTTTCAACGCTGCATGATGTCAATCTTCACCGACATGATTGAGGACATAATGGAGGTTTTTATGGACGATTTCTCAGTCTACGGACCATCCTTTGCTGAATGTCTTTCTAATTTGTGCAGGGTACTAAAGAGATGCGAGGAGAAACATCTGGTTCTAAACTGGGAGAAGTGCCACTTCATGGTAAAGGATGGGATCGTTTTGGGCCACAGAATTTCGGAGAAGGGGATCGAGGTTGACAAGGCCAAAATAGAGGTGATGACGAGTTTACAACCACCAACTTCTGTCAAAGGCATTAGGAGTTTCCTTGGACACGCTGGCTTCTATAGGCGGTTCATCAAGGACTTCTCAAAGATTGCTAGACCGTTGACGCAGCTTCTATGCAAGGATGTGAAGTTCGATTTCAATGACGAGTGTTTGGCGGCCTTTCACATGATTAAAGGAGCACTTGTTAGCGCACCTATTGTACAACCGCCAGACTGGGAGTTGCCTTTCGAGGTGATGTGTGACGCCAGCGACTACGCAGTGGGCGCTGTTTTGGGACAGCGAAAAGACAAAAAGGTGCACGTCATCTATTACGCCAGCAGAACTCTTGATGACGCCCAATGCAAATACGGTACAACGGAGAAAGAGCTTCTCGCGGTCGTGTACGCATTTGACAAATTCAGGACGTATTTGGTGGGATCTAAAGTCTTAGTTCACACCGACCATGCCGCATTGAAGTATCTACTTAGCAAGAAGGATTCGAAGCCGCGGTTGTTGCGATGGATGCTGTTGTTGCAAGAATTTGATCTCGAGATTAAAGACAAGAAAGGGATCGAGAATGGAGTTGCCGATCATTTGTCCCGGATGCGCATCGACGAGGAGGTTCCCATCAATGACTACCTTCCCGAGGAGAATGTATATGCGATCGAGGTTTTACGGGATGGCTCACTGTACGTTCGGGCCGGTAAACTTCCCGACATCCCTTGGTTTGGTGAAATTGCCAATTTCCTTGCTGCAGATGTAAAGCCGGACGGTTTTGCGGGATACAAAAAGAAGAAATTCTTGCGGGACATCAGACATTACTTTTGGGATGAACCGTACCTGTACAAGCATTGTTCCGATGGCCTCTATAGACGTTGTGTCTCGGAGGAAGAAATCCCGGGAATTCTATTTCATTGCCACGGGTCGAATTATGCGGGACATTTTGCTACGTTCAAGACCGTATCTAAGGTGCTGCAGGCCGGTTTCTGGTGGCCGACCATGTTCCGTGATGCTCACGTTTATGTTTCAAACTGTGACGCCTGTCAACGGCAAGGGAACATCAGCAAAAGAAACGAGATGCCTCAAAATTTTATTCTCGAAGTTGAGGTGTTCGACTGTTGGGGAATCGACTTCATGGGTCCTTTTCCATCTTCTTTCGGGAATAAGTACATCCTTGTTGCGGTGGACTACGTATCCAAGTGGATCGAAGCAATGGCGAGTCCGACTAACGATTCCAAGGTGGTCCTTAAGATGTTCAAATCTGTCATTTTCCCGAGATTTGGAGTTCCGAGGGTTGTGATAAGCGATGGAGGGTCGCATTTCATCAACAAACTATTCGAGAAACTCTTGAGGAAGAACGGCGTTACGCATAAGGTGGCCACTCCTTATCACCCTCAGACGAGCGGACAAGTTGAAATATCCAACCGCGAGATCAAGAGCATTCTTCAAAAGACGGTGAACATTACACGCAAAGATTGGGCCGTGAAACTCGATGACGCACTATGGGCGTACAGAACCGCCTACAAGACACCTCTTGGCACGACCCCATTTCATCTTGTCTATGGAAAACCGTGTCACCTTCCAGTGGAACTCGAATACAAGGCGGCATGGGCAGTGAAATTGTTAAATTTCGACATCAAAACCGCGTCCGAGAGAAGGTTGATCCAGCTAAACGAGTTGCACGAGATCCGCCAAGCAGCGTATGAAAACTCCAAGATTTACAAGGAACGAACCAAGGCTTATCACGACAAGAAGATTATCCCAAGGAATTTCTCGGCCAATGACCAGGTGCTTCTTTTCAACTCTCGCTTGAGACTTTTTCCTGGAAAACTAAAGTCAAGATGGTCCGGTCCTTTCACGGTTAAGGAAGTCCGTCCCTACGGCGCGGTTGTGTTGCGTAACCGAAAAGGAGGAGAATTCGTTGTCAATGGTCAGCGTCTTAAGCCATATCTCGCTGACAACGGAATTGCTGCGGGATTCACCGTTCCTCTCGGTGATCCTCGTCTCGCCTAAACGGCCCCGGAGTCAAGCTAATGACTAAAAACGAGCGCTTGGTGGGAGGCAACCCACCGGTAAGTGTATATAATTTTGTTTTTCGATTTGTTTTCACTAATTTTTCTACATCTTAGTTTTGAATTTGAAAAAAAAAAAAAAAAAAAAAAAAAAGGGAATCTGGATCGATCGATCCTCCTTATGGATCGATCGATCCAATTAATCGGGAATTGCTGGATCGACCGGGCCAGACTTCACGCCAAGAGGTAAGGCTGGATCGATCGATCCTATGGCCTGGATCGATCGATCCAGGAACAGGTAAACCGAATCGAATTTTTGGTCTAAAAACCGGTTTACTCCCACTTGATTTAAACCGAAAAACAGATTTCCTTCCTTCCTTTCCCCATAAAATCGATCCAAAACCCTTTTTTTTCTCTCACAATTTTCGTGACACAAGTGTTCTTGAGGGGATTTTGGATTTTGAAATCAAATTTCCATAACTTCCTTGTTTCTCAACGGATTTCAACGATTTTTGGGTCTATCTCACTCGATTTTTCGAGCTCTTTCTGTTTCTGGTATCATCATTCTCGATCTGCAAAGGTATGGCACTCGAATCTCTCTTGTTCAATCCGAAAATTCTAGGTAGAAATTGTGAAAATCAAATTCTTGTTTATAGCTTGTTCTTGGATAGATTCATGCTTTGTACACATGCTATGAACCGGTTTTGAGTTGGGCATTGCTTGGAAACACCTAGTATTTGTGTTCTAGGATTGAATTGTGGATTGTGAGAATTTTGACAAATTTGTGGAAAAAGAGAATTGTTGGAAATTTGGAGGTTCTAATTGGAGATTGTTGTGCGTTTGAAGTCGTTAATGATATCTTTACTTGCCTGCATAATCTCGTTGCCAAACTCATGATCTCAAATCCGATTTTGAATTTTTGCCGTATTTTGGAAAAACATCTTAGACGTTGTTTTTCTTGCAGATAATGGCTACTAGATCCAAAGGCAAAGCGGTGGCAACAAAGACACGGAAGGAACCGAGGCAACGACGAGTTGATCCTAATGCGGCCTCTGCCTCGGAAACACCTCCATTAACCGCAGCTCCATGGCCTAGACGTGAAGGCGTCCGGTTCGAGAGTCACTACCTCACATTAATCAACGGGATTAAACCGGACGATCTTACCAAAAACACGCGGTACAATGAAAGGCAAGTTGGGGATGCTTGGGATGACTTCGATTCACTGTTCTACAACAGGTTCCTTAGCGTCAGAATGGAACCTACGAAGATCATCTGCCCTGCAACTCTGGATGCAATGGGAATTCGCCAAGACGTGGAGACGATTCTGGAGAAGATTGGGTTTGGTCATATTGCCACAAAGGAATATCCGGTATATCCTGATCTAGTGCGGCAATTTCTGGCTTCTGTCAGGCTCACTTTCGCCAACCCGAAGTACGAACGAGTAGATGGCGCGACATTGACATACTTCTCCCGCGGATTGTTGTACGAGATATCGATCACGGAACTCTGCAAGATCTACGGGTTCGACCATCGAAAGGCGGGCGCTCACTTTCCCGACAACTTCCCAAACCAGCGGGAACTTTGGAACCACATTGCTTCAGGTACTTTCCAATCCAGAGCGGCTAAACAGGCCTTGATTCGGAACCCAGCCATTCGTGTGGTAGCCAAGATCATCAGCAACATTCTGTTTGCGAAGATCGAGCCCGGCGCAGTACGTACTGACGAGTTACTCTTGCTACATTACGGGATTGGGGAGCATTTGTCAGACATCTACCACTTCCACTTCCCTGCACCATACGATGTGAACTTGGGCCTGGTATTCGCTCGGACTTTGGTGGCAAAGAAGATTCAGTTCTTAGGGAACCAGCTTCAGAAGGAGAATATTGGGAGTCTGCTTACTCCTTTATTCATACACCACGGGATTGACTTAAGCCGACCTGAATGCAAGGAGCAGATTGGTTACATCGACAAGAAACATCTGACGGCCTGCCACATCCTCAAGACCGGGTACATCTACGAGTTCACGGATAGACAGAGACGGGTCCAGCACTGCGCGCTTCCACAGCCCGAGATCACTGCAGTGAACGGTCCGGGCAACATTGAGTTCTTACCTCCGCCAGAGCGTCTATGCACGGACGCAGCTGCCACCACGAGACGCAGAGGAGGGACTTCTAGCGCCACACAGCATCCCCTAGAGGATGATCCTGTACCCGATTTCTTCACTCAGCAGGAGCATGGGCAGACATCTCAGCCGCTTGACCCGATTGAGATGCTCCTTCCGGAGTACTCTGGTGAGTATGATTTTCCACCCCTATCTGCAGATGCTTCTGAAGGGGAATACAGAGCATGGATGGTGGAGACACAAAAGAAGAACCACGGCATGTTGCAGCGGATTTGGGGTGCATTAGCAAAGATCAGATGCCCGCGACCCCCTCCTTGTTTCCGCGCGGAGCCGACCGCGGATGCTGATAGAGCCGAGGACGAGGATCCTGTTGTTGCTGGACATGGGACCTCGGAGACCGCTGATACGGGGGAGTTATCAGACCCTGATGCGCGCGTTGCACGACGTAGGCGCCGAGCTGGCCAGAGCGGGAGCGTAAGCCCGGACGACCCACCTCGCTGAGCAGCGTATTCACTCTATCCACTGTTTTATCCATTTTATTTTCTTGCTTTTCCGTACGTTTTTATTTTTCCCTACGTCTTATTCTCACACCGAGACGGTGTGAAGTAAGTCTGGGGGGAAGTAGCTACTAACGACGTTTGCTTTCTTTTGGTCATGTTCATTTTCCTTGGATTTTGTTTTTACATTTCCCGAGTCGTTTAGTCGAGTCTAAAAAAAAAAAAAAAAAAAAAAAAAATTGTGTGTTTTTCATTATATTTTACGAACCTTCTTTTGGAATTATTGTTCTAATTCTTCATCTGAGTGACCATTATTGCAGAATTATTTCCGAAACAGACTAATGAAAAATCCAGACGTTGACCGGCTAATCAGAAACACCCACGTCTCCAGAAAAATCCAGATAGCCTGAGCTAATTTCTGAGCTCTTCCTTTTACCTCGTCATCGTGATCAGCGTCTTAAGAGCTTGACTCCTCATTCGTATCTGACAAAGACAACCTGTGAAAAGTATGACTCTCTTCTCCCGGTCCCAAAAATAAATTCATCTATATATATAAATAATACGAATGGCACGGAAGTGAACCGGGGATTCGGTGGCAAAAACCATCAATACTCGTGTCTCATGGAAGATCGCCAGGGAAAGTGAATCGGGGAGTGAACCGGGGATTCGGTGGCAAAAACCATCAATACTCGTGTCTCATGAACCGTTCTTATAAAAAAAAAAAAAAAAAAAAAAAAAAAAAAAAAAAAAGAGATGAATAAAATGAATAAGTCTGGGGGAGAGGAAAAATACCGAAAGGATTAAAGGTTGGCTTGTCACGATATCGAAAGGGAAAGAGTCTAGAAGGCTCTTGACATTGTTATCTTTGATGAGACCCAGCGATGATGGCTTTCGGACTATTCTGTGAGACTGTGGGGCGAATCTGGGAAGCTGCGATAACTGCGGAGAAGTACATAATGGTCCGTTTTGGATTTGGTAAGGTAATACGTGGATTACTAAGTTGAGGGGTCATTGCGATATTCTGTAGAGAAGGTAAGTTCTTGTGTTTTCAAAACCTCTTCCTTATTCTTAGGTTTTTGTTTGCTTGCGGACAAGCAAATGGCTAAGTTTGGGGGAGTTGATGTGTTGCGTTTTTGACGTTTTCCAACTTGTGTTTTTTGTATATAATCGAGTCTTTTTCAAGTGTTTTAGTCTTCTAGGAGTCATTTCAGGTGTAAAAGCATTTCGGGACGGAGTCCGGAGGCCTAGAACGGAAAAACGGCGAAACCGAGCCAAAAAAAGATGGGATCGATCGATCCCCTACCTGGATCGATCGATCCACAAAATCGGACAAAATCTGGATCGATCGTTCCAAGATCCAGACCGATCGATCCTCGAAGAAAAGGATGGGATCGATCGATCCCCTCAGTGGATCGATCGATCCACAAAATCGGACAAAAGCTGGATCGATCGTTCCAAGATCCAGACCGATCGATCCTCCAAAAAGATGGGATCGATCGATCCACCCTACCTGGATCGATCGATCCAGCCCCTGAAAACAGTTTAAAAAACGTGTTTTGTACTATTTTACCTAATTTCTTCTTCCCTTTGACGAAAAAGACAAAAAAATAAGAGACAGATCTCATATGTATGAAAAGAACTTGTCTTTGTATCTCTCTCTAATCTTGGGGGTGATTTGTAAGCTTGGGAAGCAAACTTTTGGATCTACATAATTGGAGAAGCTTTCTTAATCTCTCTTCTATTTCTGTTTTTGTTCATCATGTGTTCTTCATATTTTCTCTGTATTTGTTCTGTAATCATGAGTGAGTAGTCTCTTAGTTAAGCCAAGGGTGTTAAGGGATTTCATGATTTGACGGTTTAGGATAGATTAAACGGGGATTTATTCGGTGGATTCTTCGTCTAGGGAGTTCTTATTGCTTGAATTAGACTGATCACTTAGTTCATGATCTTGGGTTATCTAGCGCACGGGAGTGTTTGTCTAGATGCCGGAATTATCCTAGATGAGCAAAGCGTCCTTATCCAACGAGAGTTGATGTTAAGGCGTTCTTGTGAACCTATCAAATCGAACTAGAAAAGCATGCTTATAATATTTGAATTCAACGGGAGTTAGTATTCATGGTTTTAAGCATAGGGATTAATACTCTGGGAGGAGGTTAGTCTATTATTAGGTTTGAGTTCTAGACGATTCTTAAAGCAAACCCCTGTTTAAGATACATTAACCGTTATTCGTGATTTCCCGCAGCGTCACCCGAGGCTTAACGCTTTCCTTATTTGAACTTATATCGTTTTAGTTGTCGTTCTTAGTTTCAAAAACATAAAACCAACAAAACTCTGTCATTCGTCTTAGCTTTAGTTTCATCCTGCATTCTCATAGTCGTAACGCTTGGTCCTTGTGGATTCGATCCCTACATTACTACTCCGTATTGCTGTGCACTTGCAGTAGTTACATAGGGTTAAAACATGACCACATCAATGATCTTCGATATCTTTATCTTCAAGACCCATATGTGCCCGTTCATACTTCTTTGAAGGACACTCACTTGCAAAATGCCCAACCTTGCCGCAGTTGTAGCATTCCTTCTCATCCTTTGATATTTTGTTGTGATCCTTCTTTGGATTCCTCTAGCAATCCGATTCTGTGTGGTTTTCTTTCTTACAAAACTCACACCATTTTTTGCCTTTGTTGTTACGCCAATTGTTTTCTGGTCTGACAACCGCTTTTCCTTCTCGTGATAAAGCATGAAACGCTCCTTCCATCATGCTTTCACTGCGAGACGACACACGCTTCTCATGTGCCTTCAGAGTTCCTATCAACTCTGTTACTGGCAACAAAGTTATATTCCTTCGTTTGCTCCATCACAACCACTATGCTGTCAAATTTTGCGGGGAGAGAGATAAGAATTTCTTGGACAATTTGGTAGTCCGTCTTCTCTTCACCATGAACCCTTAATTGATTTCCCAAATCAATTAGCTTCTCTGTGAAAACCTTTATGTTATCACCTTCATTCATCTTCAAATTTTTGTACTCCCTTCTCAACGATTGTAATTTGATCAATCGTACTTGTGGAGATCCTTAAAATTCAGATTTCAAAGCATCCCACGCTTCTTTCGAAGTAACTGTCGGTGCTATGCGAGAGAATATCTAATCTGAAACTGCAGTTTGAAGAATGTGCAGTGCCATCAAATCCTTTGTTGATGCTTCCTCCCACCGGTCTTTCAATTGGAGCACTTCCGGAGTCTCCTCTGTTTGTGTCGGTCTGTTTGGAACTCCATCTTCCACCACCGTCCACAATTTTCTGGTCTTGAAGATGGTTGTCATCTTGATACGCTAGAAATCGTATTTATCCCCATCGAATATAAGAATCACTTGTTACGATGTTGCTTCCATCGTCTCTGTTTTTGCTTAAACTTTTTGCTGTAACTTTTGCAGAAAGTTTTGCTTGATTTGTGCTTCAATTGGCCCCTTGAATCAGTAGGGCTCGGCTACCATGTTGGGATTTTGATTTCCAAACAGAGTAAAAAAGCGAAAAAACAGAGTAAGAGAACACCCAATAAACGAAAGATGAGTCTATTATATAATAGAAGAGTTCTCTCTCAATCTAGGGTGTCCACCTCATCACTACCAATTTTTTTTAACATTAAAACATATTTAAAATATTCATTTAATACATGTCTATTTATATTTATTAATATTTTTATTTAATACAAATTACAAAAATACAAAACTT
This sequence comes from Eutrema heterophyllum, assembly GCA_002933915.1. NCBI lineage: Eukaryota > Viridiplantae > Streptophyta > Magnoliopsida > Brassicales > Brassicaceae > Eutrema > Eutrema heterophyllum. Next base: position 1,283,762 of record PKMM01050834.1, on the reverse strand, counting down.
AGTGTAAATATATAGAAAAACGTGACAATTCGATATTAAGAATTAAAGAAAATTGTAATACTACTTGGATAAAAAGAATAATGAAATATTTTATTGAAAACGATATATTGTTAGATTTTCAAAAAAAAACTTGAATTGAAGATTTATCCTATTTAAAATGTTAGAATGTGTTTATGAAATTACGAATGTAAAATAGATTTTACTACATATAGTGAAAAAAATAATTATTCAATTTTGGTATGATAATATATTTTTTTTTATAATGAAATTTACATCATTTGAGAGTCACAAAAATACTATAAATTTGTGGTAAATATAAATTTTTACAATTAATTTTACAAAGTCAAGAATATTCAAAATAGGACAAAGATAAGAACAAATAAATAAAATTATGAATAAACGATAGTAGAGAAAATAAAAAAATAGATTTAAAATGGGACTAAATGATTATAAATAGTCAACTAAATAAAAAATGAGTGTTAGGAGATTAAATTCAAAAGAAAATCAAGGATAATTAAGTTTTTTGGAAATATCTCTACAAATTTGTTCTAGAAAATGAGAAATTAAGTCAAGAATATCTTTTTTTTTTCTTTGCTTATATATACCATAGATGGAAGTTGAGTATTTACAAATAAATTTCATTGGAACCATATAAGAAAAGCTTGATATTTTTTACATGGCTTGAAATTTTAAAGTGTTATGATATTATATTTTTAACAAAATATATATATATATATATAAATTTCAAAACTAAAATAGTAAAAATAAAAATGCTTGAAAATGTTCAACCACTACCACAACAAAACATACATGTAAAGAGTGATACAAGTTATTTTGTACCATATCGCGAGTGGAAATGCGGTTCTACACCATACTTCAAGAGAAAAACATGTTTAAGAATTCATTATTCGTATCAAATTCTAATAGTTTAATGGATTCAAAGAAGCGAAATATTTAAAATATGCTATGTTTTGTGAAAAAAAAAAGTCGTAGATGAAGTCTACAATTAAACATTTTTAATAAAAAAATGATTTGGATGTCGATGGTGTTGTTGTATGTGCCAAATATTATGATGAATAACACTACAACAATTTTTTATTTTTTAAAGTATCTAAGCGCACAATGACATAAGATCATGCAGTTTTAAAAACAGACAATTTTTAGCAAAAGAGAATCAAATCAAAACATATATCGAGCTATTTTTGGTATTTAGTATGTTGAGTTAGTTCCATTTCTTACTATCCATGTACTATTAATGTGTAATCAATATAAACAGAATAAAAAAGTGAAAAACAATTGTGGCACAAAAATATGTCGCCAAACAATGTTGACATCACAAAGAAAGACATATATTTACTGTCTTAAAAATGGTGGCAAGCATAATGTATTTTTAACCATAAATATAAGGAAAATAGTATGTAAGTTATGCCAAAAAAAAAGTTTATAAAAATCTAGAAAAACACAACTATTGAATTTATTTAATTAAATTATTAGTGACCAACCAAAACATTAAACGAGACTAAAAGCGTAAAAAAATAAATACTTAAAATCAAATTTAAAAAATAACAAATTAGAATTTGATATAGTTTTAATTCCGCGCAATGCACGTGTCACTTATCTAGTTTTTATTAATCTCAAACTTGTGTTTTTACGTCACGACAAACACCAGACTTAAATAAATAACAAACATCACGAAGTGAAGAATTGTGTGATTCTTCCTTATTGTGTCCTTATAATAACTATCATTATTTATAAGTTACGCAACATACATAATAATAATTAATACTAAACTCAATTATCGATCAACACCAAGTATATACCTAGATAAGCTCTTTTTGAATGATCCCACATCGAAAGTGAAAAATGACCAACACTTATATATATAAGCGACATGCACCAATCTACTTATTGCCAATTTATTTTTAATTGGAAGCATGTAAGCATATAATTCTTTACATGGCATCAAAGCTGCCTAGTAAACCCAAACGGATATAACCAATCCAAAAGAAAGTAGGATTTCATCTGAGATGAATGAGCCAAAAGTGCCATCATCTCAAGAATACGTGCTAAGATCCACACTATAAGTAAGAAAAGACCAACAAGGATCCACACTAGAGAAAGGACCAACAATAGTATATAAGGGACATGAACAAATCCACTCATTTTTAATTGGCTTTGAGCTGAAAACCTATGATTCCTGACACCATATATTCAGTTCAGTTTCAGCTCCACTTCCAACTTCCAGTTCTAGTTCCGATTCCAGCTAAAGTATGTCCTCTCCTTTGCATGATTCCCTGTTGTTAGAGGTGCATCAGAGTTGTCTGCAGTTGCATTAAATTTTGCCTCTCCATATATGTTCTCAGGTTCGTCGGGCTCGTAAACCAAAGTGAAGCCGCACTGCATCACTTTGCATTCTGCAACCTCACTTGTACCATTTGTCACTTCAAATGTAAGGGAAACTTCGGTAGCTGATTGAAACTGTTGACGTTTCTTGATATTGAACAAAGTGGTGTAGCCAATGAAGACATGGTCTGACTCAATCGTATGTGGCTCATCGCCTGGTTCAGACCAACCACCAATAATGAAATTTTCCTGGCTCGAGGATGCATTAGTGAACTCGCAAGTGCATTTTACTTGGAGACCGTTGTTTTGGTCTTTATAATCCTTAAACGAGACTACAACACATAGAGCTATACCATTTAATTTTCCTTCATTCCAATCTCGAGGAAACTCCAACTTTAACATTGATCCAAATGCTTGGTGGTTGAACCATGCGGGTATGTCACATCCAGGGAAGCAAGTACCAATCAAAAATTTGAAAACAAAATCCTGTAAATTAAAGTAATGTCAAAGGAAACTTGTAAACTTTGGATGTTGAGGAGAGAGAATAAGAAATTGAGAGAAAAATATATATTAATACCTGATTATATCGATCGTTTGACGTCAACTCACTTTTCTTCTGAACGTAAGATATGATAGCATTTTTTGAGGCTTGTTCCAGTTCGTGACAGTTGGTGAAAATGAAGGTGGAATGAATCTGCTCTGTTGGCATAAGAAGAGTTACTGGACTCGCGAGTGTACTTAGTGAAGTACAACCATGTGCATTTAAGCACTGAAGATTCGGTGGAAGCCTCGAAAGAGATGTGAGATTCTTACAGTACTTTAACTCGAGCCACTTCAGATGGAATAGTTCACCCATGTCAAATTGTATGCTGCAGATTTTATCATTTCTGCTTAAGCATAGACGTCGCAGCAAAGATAAATAGGTTATATTGTCTGGTATCTCTGATATTGATGTTTCATCAAGCAGTAAAACCCGCAACTTTGTCATGTTCTCCTTAACATGAGGAAAACTCTTGATCATTGAACAACGAGAGAGTTTGAGTTCTTGAAGAGAATTAAGCTTCACAATACAACCAGGAAGAGTCACCAGATTTTTGCAGTCTTTCAAATTCAATAAGATAAGTTTGTGGAGATTACCAATGGCTGGAGGAAGTCCATTTATTGCAGTGCCATTTAAGTACAGAGTTTCTAGATTTTTTGAAATCACCTTAAATGTACCAAGATTTGAGCAGCCGCTGAGGATGAGAGTCTTTAGAGGACCGATAGTGATTGTTGGCAGAGACAAGAGACTCGTGCATCCTTTTAGGTTCAAGAAAACCAGACTTTTCATCTCTGTCATCTCCTCAGGTAACTTCTTCAAACTCGTGCAGCCTTCGAGGTTTAGTCTCAAAAGATTTGGTGCTTTTGATAAACCCAACAAAGAACTCAAGTTACTTGAGTGACTGAGATCAACCCACCTCAATTTTGGTGTAACCTGTGATGAAAAAACAGAATTCCACCATTAGTCACAAAACTATACACAAAGCCCAATTTAGTTTAAACTGATTGGAGATATACAAACCTTAGCACAGTTCCATACACTGGTAATCTTGCTGTAAGGCAACCTAAGATCGATAAGATTCTTTGGTTCGAAGTCTGATGGAAGTTCCTTTCCTGGAAATTTCATCCAGTCGAGATACCGGACAATATTGTCTTTTGGGAACTCAATTCCATCCGGTAAGTTCAACTTGCACTCAGCTTCACAGTCCCTAGGAAAGAGAGAACTGTAGACTTTCAGATACCGTAAACTGCTCATACCGACAAATGCTTGATTGTCTAAGGGCATTTCCTCCATTTCAGACATGTCTAAGAGAATTCCTCTAACCTTGTCTCTTCCCTGCTGATCATGTAAGAATTACAAGAAGTTATTGAAACACACATATATATATATATAACTCTGCCAACGTATAAAGTTTCAAATTTCCTTTTCTCACCTCTTCCTTTCTCAATGCTCTAGTAAACTCTGCAGAATTCAATGCAAATAGCCAATATTTCCCTCCACTTGTTTCAACAAGTTCTTTGGCCATTGTAAACAGAAGATCATGCATCTCAACTCGACCATCACATACGACAATCAAGAACTTGTCTGTGAGACCTCTAAGTTCCGTCCCAGCTTCGGCAGATTCAGGGTCAAAAGAATCAAGTAAACTTCTAACGTAGTTCTCATCTTGTGATCTGAAGAAATAGGCTATATCAAGAAACACATCCTTCTGATGCTCGTTTAGCTCATCATAACAAATCTTCAACTTCCTTCCGACACTATGTGTCAGTGTTCCAAGTCTTGTTTCCCAGTGATGCTGCTCGTTTTTCCCGCAAAGCTCCTTACCAAATTCCTTGAGAGCTAATGGGTTCCCTCCCGCATAACACACAAACTTTCTAGACAGCTCCATGAAATTTCCTTCAAGAGTACTACAGATTTGAGCTGTTAAGAGCTCTAAGCTCTCTCTATCACTCAATTTGGGGACCTCATAGAGATCGCAGGTCAGTTCCTTGAGCAGTGACTTGTCCCGAGTAGTGATGACGATCCTGCTCCCCTTCTTAATCCAGTTGCAGTTCCCCAGAAGTGGCTCGATCTGTTTCTGGTAACTCACATTATCGAAAACGATCACTACTTTCTTCTTGATTAGGGTATTCTTCCAAAGTTCAAGTGGATCCCTATGATCGCATAATATAGGTTCGTTCAGTAAACCTTCCACAAGTTTCGTCTGTAACCAATCCAAATTCTGATCCTTCCACTTCTCACTATCGAACTTTATAAACACGTCACAGCCGATCTTTGTCTTCAGCTTTTTGTACAGTTTCTTGGCAAGATAGGTTTTGCCGATTCCAGCCATCCCGACGACTCCAACAATACGAGTTTCGTTGTCATTGCAGTCGACATCCAACTTTTCTTCCAAGTTCTTCAAGTGTTGTTCTCCTGGTTTGATACTGTTTATTTCTCGCTTAGAGCCTTCTTTGGGTTTAGGGTTTTCTCCTCCTCTTCCTTCGGGTTTAGGGTTTTCTTCTCCTCCTCTTCCTTGGGGTTTAGGGTTTTCTTCTCTCAACGGTAAATCTTCATTAGGGTTTAGGAAATTCTGAACATGTGTGGTGATCTCATTCACGAAAGCGTCTTCGTTACTGCAGAGAAACAGAGAGGGAAACCCCAATAAATCTGCTATGATCCTCTTCGAAAATAAGATATCTAACGTTCCCGGATCCGGTATATAATTATATTTAAAGATTAGGATATTCTGATCCGATCTACATTTTCATATATAATTATATATATACTAGATAAGTACCGCATATGCGGATTTGTAATTTATTTTTTTATAATTAAAGACAAAAAATGGAAAACAAAACTAGATCAACTGTGAATATATATAATACATAAATTTAGAAAAAAGTTTACGATGAAAAAAATATATACCAAAAATGTCAAAGTTTAATTTTTAAGGTCAAAAAAGATAAATTTGTTTTTTTAACTTTTAATTTTATTTTTTAGTAACTTTATCTTTTAAGATTATGAATCAGAATTTTTAAGTTTTCTTTTATTAATCGATTTTAAAATTTTCCAACTTTGACTTGACACGTATCGCGATCAGGTGAGTTAGCAACTTTGAAACATTTAGTTTTATATAATAAATTTACTTATCCTAATTAATCGACTATTTGGAACAATTATTTCAGTGGCTATGTTGTTATCAATGGAGCAATATAAAGAATTGTCTAGTCTCGGTGGCTCCTAATGGAGCAATAAAAAGGGAGTGGCAGCCGTGGTCAATTCAGTCTGAAGCGTTAATAGATGTTTTTGGATTTCTATAAAGATCATTTAAGTAGAGATTTAACCATTCCAAAAGCAAAAGTGGAGCAATTCATAAAATAATTCTTAGACATACATACGCAAAAAATGTCGTTATTTACTTCAGATCCCTGTTGGTAAATCCTCTTTTCTAGTTTTTTTAAACCTTTTGATATTTTGATACTCTTAATAAACTATTATTCAGCGTTAAAAAAAACTAAATATGGTTTTTCCTTTTATTTTTTTTATTTTTTTTGCTTTTATTCTTTTTATTTGTATAGGATTGTATCCATTGTTTAATTTCCTTATTCTAATCTAAAATATGATTTTTATTTTTAAAAAAATTTGGTTTTTATTTATAGTTTTGTTTAATTTCCTTAATCTAAACATAACTACTATTATTTTTCCTTTTACCTTTTAAGATTAGGAATCGATTATAAATTTTAATTTTATTGTTAATATTATGTGTTAAAATATAATTAGAAATTTATTAAAAACGTGTCAAATATAATTGGAAATTTATTAAACACATGCCAAAATCTAATCAATTAATTTAACACGTGTTGCGATCATGTGCGAGTTACTAACTTTGAAATATTCTGATTTATATAATAAGATATATATAATAAAAATACCTTAAAATATCATGAAAACTAAAATTTATTTATATATTTGAATAATATATGATTTGTCATTTTAATACAAATTATTTTAAAGTTACTCAAAATCTTCTAAAATCCAATATTTAAAATATTTCCAATAATAGTGGATTTGAAAGTACATTTAAAATCGGACTAGTCCAATAACATTGGATTATAAATGTTTTTTTAAAATTCATATTTGAATAATATATGATTTGTTTTTTTAATAAAAATCATTCCAAATTCTAGATTGAATACATCCCCTAAATCTCATGATCTATTGTGGAGAAAAAAAACCCAAATAGATTATCCACTTAATTTATCAACAAAAAAGGTATTAATCAATATGCAAAATTTATTTTTGAAAAAGATAACAGAAGAAGAATAACGCTGGTTTATTTTGGTCACCGCCATTTTAATCAATATCCAAACTTTTATTATCCAACCGGTCGTCGAGTAGTCAATTTATCGGATTTTCAGATGGGTTTAAAGCATAACACATATTTTTGACCGAGAGTGACTAGATAATCGATCCATAACCTAGACCTATAAAGCAAATCCTCCACAAGTGGGAACCACTAACCCATTACCACTTGGTTACGAACGGCTTTTTCTATTCTAATATTTTTGTAAACAATCAAATTGAAAGAAATCTGTTCTACCAAAAGAAAAAAAAAACTTTGAGTGCATCATCTTCTACGAGTTCATGCCATTTTCTCTCTTTAAAGAAGCCACTCAACTGACTTCAATTCAATGTTCTTTTCCAATCTATGAATACCATTAAACCCTAAAAGAACGACACTATATACTATACTGAAATCAAAGCCTAATATAGACATGATAAATATGGATTTATTCTAAAGTAATGCAGGTTGGTCAAATAATTACCTGTTCTCCAACTCCAAGCCATGCTTGTACGCAACGCCTTGCAAAGCTGCGTCCCACTTAAGGATCCGGTCATCGCGGCCGTTCTTCTTCCACGAATCCCATAGCTTAAGACCGAATTCTCCATCAAGATTTTTGACTGTCCCTGGCTTCAACTTGTAGAAGATTGGAATAACCCAAAGACTTCGTCGATCCACACACTCCTTTATCTTCACCAGCTCGTCCAAACACCAATGTGACTCCGTGTACATACTCGATAAGATTGCCAGCGCGACCGTGGACTCCTCAATCCTTTCAAAAAGTTTTTGAAGATCGGCACCCCGTATCTCGTCACTGTCTATATAAGCATTGATCCCCTGGCGGTGCAAGGCTCCATGGAGATTGGCGACAAAACTGTGCCGCAGCTCTCCCCGGAAGTTGATAAACACTCGTGGGCCTTCGTTGACGTTGGTAGATGAGGGTACCGCCATCTGCAATTGATTGCTTACAGAAGCAAATGATAGAGATTTACAATACAATATCTCATCATTGACGCCCTCTTAAATATATCTTAGCTGACCGCGTAAATCGTCAAGATTATTACGTATGTAAGAATTTTATGTGATGGTAATTTACTGGTTATTATTATTTTATTAGTAGATACCAACATTAATTTTATTAGAAACACCATTTCTTTATAGTCTGCATTAGGGACTCATATGTGTAAATATCATATAATATCTTTCATTGTGTTAGTATTCCTTAAGTTTTAAGTTGGATTTAGGGTTGGTAGAAACTATATAAATTAATTAACAATGTTGGAACTAAGGTTTTTTTATTAATTTATAAAGTTATTTGTTTATCGATAAACTAAGAATCATTATTTTAATAATCTCATATTTTATTTTATTTTATTTAAAATAAAAAGATTCTTCTTCTGTCATCTGATTTTGATTAATATTATCAAGTTGAAATAAGTTTAAATACATAAGAACCATACGAGCATATTTTATCAATTTATAGAATTAATAATTTATCGATAAACTAGGAATTATTATTTTAATGATATTTTAATTTTATTTATTTTAAATATTTTTTTTCTTTTAAGTCCATATTCTTTTTCATTTTTCTTTATCCAAAAGTCTATTTTAATTTATTGTTTACATATTTTCATGTTATTTTAGCTAGGATTCTTTTTATTTTTTTTTATTTCTTTACTATTATTTTTTTTTTTAAGGATTATCAGGAAGTTCTCAGCCGAAACCCGTAATTCTCCCAGACCCGGAACCTCAACATTTTTTTTCTTTACTATTTTTGGTGTACGAGCTCTATAGAGATAGACTCATAACCTTTGCTTTCATGTTGGTTTACAAAAATTGATTAAACTAAAGAGACTTAATTTTCGTCTTTTTCTTGTGTTTACTACATCTAATAATGCTGAGGTCTAAAAAGATTTTAATTTCAAGAAAAAAACAAACAACACTAGAATCATATTTTATTAGATTATCCAAATTATGTCTGTATACGTTTTTATATATTAATTATTAATTTATGATATTAATGAAACCATATAGGCCAACTTGAAACCAAAAAAAAATTATTAATCTTTCGTATTTATTAATTTATAGAATCTCTATTGTATAATATATACTCTATACCGATGAATGAGAAAAGGCATAACAATTTCTTCTCCTTTTGCACATATGAGCAGTGGCAGAGGTAGAGCAATTAGGGGGGTCAAGTGACCCATGTAAAATTTTGAAAATAATGTAATTTTTATTAAATATTTTAAATTGACCCTAGTCGATAATAATCATTGATCCCTATTAAATTTAATTTAATTATAGCCCAGTAACTTTATTAAATATTTTAAATTGACACTAATCGAAAATAATTATTGACCCCTATTAAAATTAATTTAATTATAGCCCAATAAATTTATTAAATATTAAAAGTGTTAGTCCAATAAAACTCATCATAATTAATTTTAAAATAAAACTAAGTTCATTAAATAAGTTAAACCTAATTATTTCTATTAGTTTAATTTTTTATATATTCTTCCTTTTTTTTTTCCTTTTCAATCATTTGGTTTATTATCTTTTGAAGTTATGTTTGATTCTTTCTACTGCGACCGCAACCGTTGAAATGTGCTTCTCTGCAATGAATATTGTGAAGACGACCTAACGTAATAGTATTGGTGATGACTTTTTAAGCAATTTACTATAGTTTGTTTTATTGAAAAACATGTGATTGACACAATGACAAATAAAACACTGATAAAAACGATTCCAATATATGAGAGTGAGCGTAGTGCATATTTTGAAATGTATATTAATGGTGATATTTTTTTTTCAATGAAGTTTATGCAATTGTTTTTAGAGATCAAAAATTTATTATGACCCCAGTAAATATTTGTTCTGGCTCCGCCACAGCATATGAGTCCCTAATAGGCTGAAAGTTTTAATGACCAACTGTATGCTAAATATATAGTTTGGATTTTAATCCATGAATAACTCACTACAATAAAACAAGCTATTCCAGACGCCCAAAACCGTCGTAAATTCGCCGGAAATACATTCCAGACCGATTTCTGACGGATTTGAATCGTCGGGACTATCTCGTCGGAAATCGAAATCCGTCGGAAATCCCTCGGGAATTTCTGACGGATTTCCAAGGACAAAATATCCGACGGATTTCTGAGGACTAGATATCCGTCTGGAATTTCCGAAGGCCAAAAGGCCCGACGGTTTGCCGAGGACCTGTCAACCGTCCGGAAAAATTCCGACGGAATTTCGATGGAAAAATTCCGAGGGATTTCCGAGGAAAACATTCCCGAGGGATTTCTGAAGGAAAATTTCCCAAGGGATTTCCGAGGGAAACATTCTCGGATAATGGACCTCCAATATTTCGCGGAGGACACCATTGTAGACAACTTCTCCAGATTGAGACAATATACTAGAATTACAAATTGTCTTTGAGCTTCCTTCCCGATGAGCCTTAAAAGCATACCCTCGGGTGCAATACATCGGATAAGACTTTGCAATAAACGACGAGCCTTTCACCATCTCAACTAACCACGTCAAAAATGATATTCCTCTAGCAGTCATCTCAACAACCTGTAAAAATTGCATGTGGACAATAATCAACACAATGTTTATATAAGGAATTAACTATAATTTAATTATATAAGAAAACATCGTTTAACACTTACATAATATTGCAACCAACCACCAAAGTCATTTTGCTTGACGACAACAAGCTTATCATCTGTGTAATTTGGATACCACTCGCGTATTTGGGCCATGAATATCATGTGTATGAACAAATGCATTAGAAAATAGCATTAGTAAACTTTGTTAACTACTTCAAAAAAAAATTAGGTACCTCTCATATTCCAAAACATCGTCGCAGTTTTAATTGTCAGAATATATATATGCAAATGACTTTGCTCCTCCTCTGATAGTCGCCGATCCTTGCCTTTTCCACTTAGTCGTCCAATCTATGTAAATATATTGGGGACATAGACCGGATAACTAGGTATATACCCTCCATCATCATGACGTGCGGGGCGTCTACTTTTGGTTTGGACTTGCGATGGAAAGTAGTAGCCGGCAAACTTGGAGGTTTCTTCATTAATGCTCTACGCAAAAATAGAACCCTCGACTCTAGCAAGATTTTTCACCTTCTTCTTTAGGTGGAACATATACCGCTCAAAAAGGGTACATCTATCGGTATTGAACCGACCCACCAAGTGCTGCTTCTCAAGAGAGATGAATAGAAAGATGTTCCATAACATCAAAAAGGCAAGAAGAAATATTTTCTCGAGGTTGCAAAGGAGAACCGGTATCTTTTCCACCAGATTTTGGATACCGTCTGATGTAAGTGATCTCGTGCATAGATCCCGGAAGAAAGCACCAATCCCTGCATACACTACATGAAAAATGGGTATAGTAGACATACAAAATTAAATAACGTATAATGACACATGAAAATATGGTAACATACGTAATATGTAAAGGTACATGCAATAGCTCCGTGGACGTTTCTTGGAAGAAGACCGTCAAATGCAAATGGAAGGAAGCGCTGCATGACAACATGACAATCATGACTCTTCATCCATTAAAACTTCCCTTTTGAACTATCAACGCAATTACGAATGTAAGATGCATATCCGTCTAGGAATTTGACACTATGTTTAATCCACTCAAAGAACCCCTCTTTTGAATTCGCATCCAACCGAAAAGCAGGGGGCAGTGATTTTTCGTTCGCCATTACATGCAAGTCCTTACGGGAACAAATATCTGGCAAGTCCAATTTGGTCTTCAAATTATCTTTCGTCTTTCCTTGCACATTTAGAACAGTGTTCATGATGTTGTCGATAGAGTTCTTTTCAATGTGCATCACATCTAGATTATGGCGCAGCAGATGGTCCTTCCAATATGGCAAATCCCATAAACTACTCTTCTTGTGCCAATTGTGATACTTGCCACAACCGTCAACGAGATAATGCCCATTACCCCCGCATGAAACTGTCCTCTCATCACCAAAATATCTCAACTGAGTCATTATATAATTCTCATTTAACTCAGGAGGTGGGCCATAAAAAAATTTGTTGTTCTTTCTAAAAAATGTTGTGCTCCGACGATATGGATGATCATTCAGTAGAAATCGTCGATGACAGTCGAACCAAGAGGTCTTTCGTCCATGCTTCAATTGGAATGCATCAATGTTATCTTGACAATACGGACACACCAACCTTCCATGCGTCGACCATCCTTGATGAGGACATCCCAACAGATGCGGACCAACACCTAGCCGAACCGGACCAAGCACCAATCATCCCAAGGATCCATCACTAGGACTCGAACAAGAACACTCCAGCACAAGTTCAACATGTTTGCCAAATAAGTCATGAGCCTAGACAAGAAGAAGCAACAACCCGACCAAGACAAGCTGCTCAAATTGCTTTTCGGCTATAAGGAAGCATGTATGGAGGTTGAAACTGAGGGAGATCAAAACGATGGAACCCCCACTAAGGGAGACCATTTTTACTACCAAGTGACCAAGAAAATCACTTCAGTGGAGACACTTCCGATTTTACTCAAGTGGAACAAGAGGAGCCCATGAACGAGCCCTTCCCCGGCCTAAACGACGACCCAACGGAGGAAGCCCAAGACTATTCAAAATCCACTGAGGGAGAATTTTTTCGTCAACCAAAGGCCCATGGAGAACAAAGTAGTTGAGCCAAAACACGTATGGATCAAGCCCAAATGGAAATCATCCCACGAAGCTCATTCTTCGGCCCATTCGCCACAAAGGAGGAAGCATGGCCTCTCTTCTCTACAAAGACCCATGTCCACTTGATTATCTCGAGTGAAGATCAGCAAAACGACAGAGCTTAACGAAGAAGTCAACACAAATTCAAAGGCAACGGGACGCGTCAAACTTTCCTAATCCGAACCCACACGCGTTTGACTAAAGGTTAACAAAGTAAGTTTTTGAATTTGATTGATCAATCTAATCTATTTTGTTTGTCTCTTTTGCAGCTTAATTTTAGTTAGATTAGCGATTTCATTTTCCTTGTTTTTGAATTTAGCTAGAAATTCTCGTTGTAAATTTTGCGATTTCCTTTTTATATTTTTGTTTTGAATTTCTTTCTTTATTTTTTGACCCACGAAGGTCATAGCTGTCGAGCTATTTATAAAGCTCCCATGCAGCCTTGTATTTTTGGTTACCTTTGATTTTAATAAAACGAGAACTTTCTTTTAAGAACTTCTGACCTAAAGCTTTTGTGCTTGACGTCGCCTTTTGAACCTTGTCAATACCAGTTTCCTCCAAGTGTTCATTTACCGTGATTTATCTCTTGGCTTTCACACCTTGAGTGGTTCACGTCCTTCCCCCGTTCGTGTTTGTTCCCTTGGATCCAACTAGTTGAGTTTCTCACTCGTTGCCTCCGCCCCTCAAATTTGAGTAACGATTACTCCGAGCCTAATCTTGTATCAATCCTGATAGCATAACGTATGCTGGGAAATCACTTATGGTCCACATAAGTACCGCACGCATCATAAAACTATGTTGGAGGGAAACATCAAACGTTTCAACACCATTTTTCCATAACACCATTTCTAAATTTGGGTCCTCTATCCTGGTACCATCCTCAACATGATATGATGCTATGTTTTCACGAAACACATCATTAACTATCTGAACAGTATCTGTGTTTACATCTACTTCTGGTGTTGGTTCCTCTAACCTACCCAAAGTACTGCCAAACCTATATGATGTGCTACCATAATATTGCACCATTGAATCAGTTTCTCCGTGGGTATACCAAATCTTGTAACCATGCATAAATCCAATCTTATATAAGTGATTTCATGCTTCCCTAACAGAGACTAATCTATGGTTCCGACATTTAGTACAAAAACAATACATTTTACCGTATTCCAATGTCATGCTATTGTTTGACGCAAAGTTCATGAACTCCTCAACACATTGTGTGAATCATCCGTCAATTGCCCCGTCGCGGGATCATGCGGAGGTTTGTCCATCCACGATCAAAAATCATCATAACGGTTTGAGGAAGACATTGTGTAATTTGTTGTTGTGTTTATGTTGTGAATGAGGGGAAGAAATATTTATAGTGGATTTTCAGCAATTTTCCGACGGATTTTAAATTTTCAAACGGCTATAAAACGATTACTACAACTGATACATTAACGGATATATTGCCGTCATAAATCGGTCGAAAATTTCTGACGGATGGCCAACCCTCGGAAATTGGTGGGAAATTTCTGACCAATTTCCGACGACTTTGAATTCGTCAGAAATTTTCTACTGATTTCCGATGAATTTAGATTTTTCGGAAATCGGTCAAAAATCCGTTCAAATTTTTTTACAGATCTAACGTCGTCGGAAATACCGTTAGAAATCACAATGTTTTCTTATAGTTTTCTTATAGTGACTATATAATCATAAAAAAACAATACAACATAAATATATATTGTTCTTTTTTTAAAGAACTTTTGACGGCCCCCTTAGAGCATCCTTATCGCACACTTTAGGAGAGAGGGTGTCTCCCGATTATTATTATTTTTTTTTTCTTTTTTTTTAAAAAAAAAATTAATTTTTTAATGTCGCGGCGAATCACGCCGCGACACTTAATGAATGTGGGTGTCTTTGGGAAGACACAGCAGAACTCGTGTCTTACTTTTTCTATTTTTATTTTTTATTTTTAATCTTGAGACACCCTCGAGACACTACCGATGAGGGTGCTCTTACTAGTTAATGGCCTTAAAATTTATATCAACATTTTACGACTAGGAAATGTGTGTTGGGATTTGGAACTACGTCCCAAATAAACGGCGACAAAAATAATAATAATGGAGAACAAACAAGGCATAAATTTTAACAATAAAAAATTGTGAAAACTCTTTTGGGCCAGTTATTGACCAAAATATTCATTGATATTTCTACATAAGAAGGTTCGAGGTTCAATTCTCAGAGGATATAATTTCTGCAGATTAATGGAGGCAGTTTTATAAGGAAATCTTCAGCATCGATTGCTGAATCTCTGGTTTGCTGCATCGACCGATGCAAGGAGGTCGATTGGAAAATTTCTGGTGGAGTTGTATCGGTCGATGCAAGGAGTGCATCGACCGATTTTGCTCATTTCTTCATGGTTTCGTGCGTTTTTGTCCCCGTAACTCCAATTTCTTCTTTAGACCCCTTTTTTACCTGAGATATCTAAATAAATGACTAAAAGACTCTAAAACGGACTTTAACTCGATAAAACGATTAAAAGAAATACCAAAACATACCATAGAAAACTGTAAAAACCAAATATATTAGTCTGCCGGTTTGTTTTCTAAATCTTGGTTCAGCTTTGTTTTTGAGCAAATCAGTCGGTTCATTTCACCTAAACCGGACCTAATTGGAACGTCGGTTTAGGTATTTGTAATTTCCAATTTCATTAATTTAAGAAAACCGTTTAACAAAAAAAAAAAAAATTCTTTATTGCAGGACCAATATTTGAATCAATAGATACAAATTGAAGATACAGAAGTTTAACCTTATTTCATTTGCGTTTACGTTAATATGTTAAATTAAACATGTTTAAAGTGTATCGTCATGTTTTTATATTGATGACCGAAATAAAAAAAATTTTGTTTGACTCGGCGCTTAATTATAAGAAACCCAACTTTAGAACCAAAAAAAAAAAAACCCAACTACCAGATATATATTTTTCTTTCTAAATGGTTTAGTTGAATGTCTCAATAATTTCGAGGAAACGGATGGAAGATGACTCATTTGAAAATAAGTTCCAACGAAGTCAGAATAGGAAATATATAAACATATATCTCATGACATCTCGCTAGGTAACTAGGTCTAGTACCGTCCCGTATATTTAAACAGCTTAAAGCATATAAAAAAATTTATTGTTATTTTTTTTAACATTGATACAAATTACGAGAATTATTACAAAGATAATTTTATAATGGACAATGCTATCTGTTTCACAAAAATCCACGATCACGATGAACGACTCCACTTACACCACGCTAAAAATTCTGTTTCAATTAATTTGCAGTAATTGTGGTCCTTTTAGAAATTGAAATTTTTAATATAAAAAGCCTCTGATAAAAAAATTCTTCTCTTGCCTCTTGTCTCTTGGCTATGCACCGGCATCTTTTGGTTTGTTGGGGCTTGGTCGTAGAACTGTTTTGGTTCAGCGGTTTTGTTACAAAGCTTAAGGTTCTTTTGACCTTTCTCTTGATCTCTCCTTGTTCATAACTTTGGTCTTTTATAGTCAAGTTTGGTTTACCGTCTAGTATTGTTAAATATTGGACTTTCTTGTATGTTTTTCTTTCTTTTTGCTAGCGTTTCAATAATTTTGTCTATGAGAAATTTTCGTTTTCCGCCAGCTTTGTGTATCAAAACCGTATTCCACCTTTGTATTCTTCTTTCGCATTATATAATTGGAAAACATTCAGATGAAAAAAATAAAGCATCTGGAGTCATTCGAACCTGGGACATGAGTTTAGTAGTATAACATTAATATTTCCCTCATGTAAAAGTAAGAAGCAATTTTTTTTAATCGCGTGCATAAAATATTGATTATGGTACTGTTTTATTCAATTAAAAACAGGACAATCCAATTAATTAATCCGAATTAACAGGTTTCCGGATTTCAACCGGTCTTTATTGGGGTTTGACTTATATTTGAACATTATTAACTGGTTAAATTTTAGTGAAAATTGGACCGGATAAACTAGCGTCTTTGGTCCGGTACTTTTCTAATCATTGCCTCGAACAGCCTGTGTAATATAATATTTCTATCAAATGTTCTGAAAAATTAAAGATTACAAATTGTCTAACAATGAAACTTATATTAAACTAAAAAAAAAAGAACATTTCTATTGTTCACACTATTGCGACAAGTTAACGCAACTTGCAAGGTTTAGTTTTATATTAAATTACTAAATTATCAAATTGCAAGGAATTTGGGAGTCTCCATGATTACTAGTTCAATTCTCCTTAGGAATGGTGATTTAGATTTTAAACATGGTATTATTATCAACGACTGGTCCTAGTATCAAAAAGTATTATGAGCCACATATCCAGAATTTCCAAGATTTATAAAAAAAGAGAAAAAAAATTCAAATTAATAATTGAAATCACGGTTGCACAAGCCTTTACCGTGAATATGAATTGAAGGTTCGAGGAAACTTATTTGACTAAACATATGAAACCATAATCTCCATCAGATTATTTTAAGCGTAGCTAAAACATTTCTTGCTATTTTTATGAACCATTCAACATTTCAATTGCGTATCTTCTATATTTTTTTTTGTAACAAGCGTATCTTCTATATTAATCACCAAATTGCATTTGTTCCGCGTAAGCCTTACAAGTTCAACCACAAATAGTGGAGTCTTATTTTTTATATATAGTAGTTTGCAATTGGTATGCTGTCATTGTAAAGCCCAAGCTTTAGGTGGCCGTTGGTTATTTTTTAATCAATTTTTTTTTTGTCAACATTTTCTTAATCGAAATGTATGATCGTAAATTTTTTTTAAAAACCAAGGAATCTTCTTTGCACGTGAAAAAACCCAACAAATAACGACATTACAATTAATACCCAAACTTTTAATTTAGTGCATATCGAACACTGAGGTCAAACGCCGTTAAATAATCAATGTTCAAAAAATCATTAGACGCTAGTCAGACGGTCGAATTGGATCTAGCGCTTAGTAAAAAAATCAGGGAGTATGTTTTGACCTTTTTAATGTTTTTTAACATGTTAATTTATTATAATTTATAGTTTCCATAGCTTTATACTAGTGGACTATGACATGATACTTCTTAAAGAAAGCTGATGGCAGATCATCTAGTGAGTGTGAAATAAGGCCCGTTTCTAAGAGTATAAAAGAGAGGCTATATTCTCCAAGTTCACTCACGAAAAACTAGGAATGTTTGTTGGAGGTGAGTTTAGCACTCTCCGGTTTGAACCGAGACCGGCCCAATTGATCCCGGTTGATGACGGTTTAAACTAAATGAAAGAGGCCCATGATCGCATCTAACGGGCCGAGCTAGGTCTAAAGCCCAAACTCGCTTCCAAACGTGCCCACCTCCGAGATTTGCGGAATCTTTCCCGATTTCGTTGAGAGAAAAGTAAGATTTCTTTATCCTGATGGAACTAGGAAAATGAAATCGTCTTGATTTAGACCGACTCGGAACCTTATAAATAAGGAGGCCCTCACCACATTCAAACAATCCACAATCATCTATGCGACCTAAGGAGATTCAAGAGCAAGAGAACTCGGCTTTTATCTACTTAGTTCTTAAGTCCTTTTTACGATCTAGCAATCTTATAGCTCCACCGAGTTTAATCAATAAAATGAGAATCGATCTATCGAGTTTACTGTTTTACCCCTTGTGTGATTTTCATAATCAACAATTGGCGCCGTCTGTGGGGACTGCTTTTTTCTACAAACATTAAACTTTTGGATCTCGTTGATTAAAATCGGCAATGGTGGAACTACCGATCGACCCAACGCTACCCATCAACACCCAGAACAACGGGGTTGACAATACTGCCCCAGAAGGCCGTATCCCGCCGAACGGAGGCGCTGATCCACCTCCAGCACTGATTCCACCTGGAACTACTACCGTTACCGTTACCGCAACCTCGGCTCCAGTCGACCAAGCCGCTCTTCTACAAGCTATGGCTCACCGAACTCGCCAAGAAGAACGACGAAAGGTTCGACTCCCTACTCGCCACACATACAGAATTTTATGACCAGCTCACCGAGTTTAGACAGACGCCCTTCCGACCCAGTGAAGAGACGCTCGCCGATCTCTGTCGAAACCTATTCTCCGAATCACGTCAAAATACCATAATCTAACCTCCAGCTCTCGGATCAACCGGTAATCAAGAAACTCACATCACCGATCAGATGTCTCTGGACTCGACATCGTCAAAGCCCAACTTCAGGACATGAGGTCCAAATTTCACCAAGCCACCAGCTCGACACCCGAGATCGACCGTGTGATCGAGGAGACCCAGAAAACTCCATTCACACAACGAGTTCTCGACATCCCAGTCCGGCATCTGGAAAGGATCAAGATCCCACAGTACAAAGGCAACTCGGACCCCCGACACTTCATGACCTCCTTCGGCATCATGATGAACCGCTTAGAAGTCCAAACCGAGGAGGAGCAGGATGCTGCGAAGTGTCAACTTTTTTATCGAACACCTCGGCGGGACTGCGCTTGATTGGTTCTCGCAACTTGAAGCAAACTCGATCAACAACTACACCGAGCTCACAACCAAGTTCCTCAAACGCTTCACCATGTTCATCAAGACGAAAACCAAGAACGCCGAACTGTGGGCCCTCGAGCAAGGACCAAATGAACCACTACGAGACTTCATGGACCGATTCAAAGCGGTGGTAGCCCACTGTACCATCGATGATGATACCACAATCAAAGCCCTCTACAAAGAAACATGGTATCAGTCGGCCTTTCACAAGGAAATTCATCGTAACCGACCTCCGACCCCGGAAGATGCCCTACACAAGTCATATACGTATATTCTGGAGGAAGAGGAACATGCTGCCAAAGATAAGCAGTAAGTTCTCTCGAGACAACCCTTACTTAATGAAAAACACAGGGAAGAAGCTCGCGAGCTGGGATCTCAATTTGAACGACGACCTGCAATACACCAAGTAAGCGCCATTCCTCCATAACAACCATGGAATACTTTGGTCAGGCCGGAAGAACAACAAGACGATCCAAAGGAACCTGCAAGCGATACCGAACCATACTGTGAATTTCATAAAAGGAAATGTCATAGTACCGAGGAATGCAGACACCTCAGGGACCTGCTACTTCAAAGTTTCAGAAACAGAGATATCTCACTTCAAGCCGCCCCCGACCTAACCACAGATTTTGCCTTAACAATACAAAGAAGCAGCACACGGATAACAACCCCGAACGAGCTAAGGATAACACCGATACCGATATGCCAAAACGCGCTCGTGAGGACCAACACGAAGATCATACGATCCCAAAAGCCCGGAAGAGGGTTCACATGATCATGGGCGCAATCGAGTTTTGCAATTACTCAGTTCGGGCAATCAAGGAACACAGCCGCGAAGCAATTGCGGAACAACGAAACAACCGAGTTCCAGAAGGTGGCGTACCCATAATCTTCACAGAAGCTGACACGGTTGGGATCCACATGCCCCATAACAACCCGCTGGTCGCCGAGCAACTCATCGACGATGTTACTGTTGAACGAATTTTGGTTGACACCGGCAGCTCGGTCAACATTTTTTGAAGGACATGGACGTCCCAGACTTGGAAATCAAGCCATACATCGAACCTCTGACCGGATTTGCTGGAGAACAGACCATGACCGCATGAACAATCAAGATGCCGATCTCTGTCGGCGGAACAGTAAAAGTAATGAAATTCTTAGTTCTGAACAAGCCAGCGACTACAACGTCATACTCAAGACACCATAGCTATACGCGATGAAAGCCGTCATCTCAACTTACCACCAGTGCGTCAAGTTCCCGACACCATACATAATCTTCACTCTTAAAGGGAACCAATCGATGTCTCGTTTGTGCGCCATCAAAGAATGCAAACTAAGAACCGCACCTCGCACATGCGTGATCAGTTCAAATCCAACTTCAACTGACCTGCTAAATAAGAAGAATACTCCCGACTTACCCAATCGAGAGTCGGTCATACAAGTCAGCATCGACGACTTCAACCCCGAGAGATGCGTCGGTATTGGAGCTTAGCTGGATGAAAAGATCAAAAGCGACCTCATATACTTCCTCAATAAAAACGTATCAACCTTCGCTTGGTCCATCAAAGACATGCCCGGGATCGATCCAAAAATCACTTGTCATGAACTCACCATCGATCCAACCTTCAAAACAATCAAACAGAAAAGACGAAAGCTCGGCCCAGAAAAAGCTCAAGCAGTAAATGACGAGGTCGAACGATTACTCGGAGCAAGATTGATCACCGAGGTCAAATAACCAGACTGGCTGGTGATTTCGCGTGTTTTACTCGCACCAATTAACCTAATGCGCACACTACCGCAATCATAACGGTATGTCATTGTAGCACTTTAGGATCGATCCCACAGAGAATAAAGATTACACACTAAAGATACGAGAAACAAACTAAGCTAGAGCAAAAACGGTTTTATGTTTTATACAAAAAGAAAGAAGAAAAATATCAAAATGCAAGAAAGAAAAATAAACGAAAGAAAATAAAACGCAAAGAGAAAACGTTGGATCATGGCTTAAACTATCGAAGAGATGATTAACAATTAAGCAATGATTCATTCGGAAGCATTAAACGCTATCTTAGAACATGGAACACAATCATAAGACTAACCCACTCCCGTGGTATTAATCTCTTCATCGATTACTCGATTATCATAAACTCCCGTTTGCAATCAAAAATAATCGATGAGCATTAATCACAAGTCCAATTGTTCACTAAACACCCTAGACATCAATTGCCAATCGGCTAGGATATGCAAAGCTCACAAAAGATTCGGTTCAAGCAATTCATCTAACTCATTCCGGGTGTGAAATGCCTAAGTTCAAGACTCGAATGAACAAACCTAATCTAGCACTAACACCGCTTACTCGAATCTCTTCCCTAAAGCATGGGACGAGACCAAAAATCCTAGGGTGTAGCTTTAGTTCGGTTTGTCACGCCAAACTAGAACTACCTAATCTAGGTGTAGTACTAAACTTTTGTTTATCTTATCAAATCTAGCAATAAGAACCTAAGTGAAAGAATTATACAAGATCATCCTAAATCACCACTATCTAACCATCAAGACAATTAACAAATGATGCATAAACATTCAATGCAAATTCATTATTTGGCAAGGAACACACAAATAGCTTAACTCACTCCCGTGATGCTAAACCTTTTGTTGGTAATTTGAATTAGCTAATCTTCCAATTGCAACCAATTTATCAACAAGCATAAAACGTAAGTCCTTTTTAAGCCAACAATTCACCTTAATCACGATGGCCATCGGTTAAGAACGAAAAGCACGTTTAGAAATCTTCTAGACAATCTACCAAACCTCTTCCGAGTGTAAATCGACCATGATCTAGAAATTGAGTAGCTAATTCAACTCTAGCATTAAGATCACTTCTAAACATGTGAACAAATGATTATCTAAGCCTAAACATCAACAAGCAATCATCAAACCATCCAAATCAAGCCTAATCATGATCCAACAAAAATGTACTATTCACAACACCAAGAACATGAAGAACACAGAAAAGTCAACTCACAAAAACAACAAGAATCACAAATCTAAACCGATTAAAAGATAGAAGAAGAATCAAATAAAGATATATGAAACAAGATTGAAGAAATCTTCAAAAGTGTGGATTATACATGAAAAACAACCCAAGAAACTCTAGAGAGAGTACTTGGGTCGTCACACACAAAGAATAAAAAAAAAAATGACTTCAATACAAAAATGGGTCACTAAAGTGCCGGCATCGGTTATGGGGATCGGTTTGTAACCGATCTCACTTGTTAAAATGGTGGCGTCGACCTTGGCGATCGGTTTGACGATTTCGGCTTGACATCTCTTCACTAAATCGGCCATAACTCTTGAACCACAGCGCTGAATGACACAAATTCAACGCTCACGCGAAGCTAACTCAAGTTACTATCTTGTGTCCAAATTTGAGATTAAACTGGGTACGGGAAGGCTTCCATACGACATGATCTTTCAGCTGCTTCGGATTGCCGCTGCATTTTCCGGTAAAGACATATCTTCACTAAATCAAACGCATCTCGCGAACCGCTGATCGGAATGACATAAAACCACTTCCATTAGAAAGCTAACTCAATTTAGCATAACTTTCATTAAGAGCTCCCAGTCTAATTCGAAAAGCAAGGTGTTCTTCCGGTTGGATCTTTCAGGCACATCGTCTTGATCAGGAAATGTTGATCGGTTGTCGGGATCGGTTATCAACCGATCGGACGTCTATTTTGCTCCTTTTGGTCCTTTTTCGATCTTCCTTCAAATTCCAAGTGTCTCCTTTGATCCAAGCTGCTCCAAGCACTCCTGAACACCTGAAAAAGGCTCCAGCAAGCCAAAAACGACACAAAACTCTCTGGGACTTCTAAAATGCAAGTTAAAACCAAATGAGACTCAAATGCATGAAAAGATCACAAAACTATACAAAGTGGGATTAAAACATATGAAAACAAAGTCCTAAAAACATGTAAAATATGGTGTTATCAGCTGGCTAACACCGTCGTCGTCAAGAAGAAGAACGGCAAGTGGAGAGTGTGCGTCGATTTCACCTACTTCAACAAAGCATGCATGAAGGTTAATTTCCCACTCCCGCATATTGATAGAATGGTTGAGGCCACCGCGGGCAACGAGCTCCTCTCCTTCATGAACGCCTTCTCCGGTTACAACCAGATACTCATGCATCCCGACGATTGCGAGAAGACATCTTTCATCACAGATCGGGGCATTTATTGCTATAAGGTTATGCCGTTCGGCCTGAAAAACGCTGGAGCAACTTATCAAAGGCTCGTCAATCGCATGTTCGCGAGTCAGCTCGGTCGGACAATGGAAGTCTATATCGATGATATGCTGGTGAAATCTCTCATCGGACATCTCAACACATGTTTCGACATACTTAACCAATACGGCATGAAGCTCAACCCCACTAAATGCACATTCATAGTCACATCTGGCGAGTTCCTTGGCTACATCATTACTTAAAGGGGAATCGAAGCTAATCCTAAACAGATCACGACAATCCTTGACCTCCCATCGCCAACAACAAAAAGAGAAGTCCAAAAATTAACAGGTCGGATTGACGCACTCAACAGGTTCATCTCCCGATCTACGGACAAGTGCCTACCGTTCTACCAGTCACTCCGCGGTAAAAACGACCTCGAATGGGATGATAAGTGTGAAGAAGCATTCAAACAACTCAACCGCACCCGTCCTGGCAAAACCCGAAGATGGAGAAACTTTCTACCTTTACATAGCGATCTCGACATCAGCCATAAGCGAAGCCCTAGTTCGGGAAGATCAAGATGAATAAAAACCCATCTTCTACATTAGCAAGTCTCTAGACGCTGAAACAAGATACCCCACACTTGAGAAACTCCCACTTGCCGTAATTATCGTAGCTCAGAAACTCCGTCCTTATTTCCAGTCTCATTCAATTCCAGTCCTCACCAATCAACCCCTGCGAACAATTTTGAACAGCCTGACCTAGTCCGGCATGCTCGCTAAATGGGCGATCGAGCTAAGCGGATACGACATAGAATTCAAGAGCAGAACCAGCATCAAGTCCCAGTTCTGGCCGACTTCCTTATCGAGCTACCACAAGAGCTAACGATCACCGAGCTTCCAGGTGCGGAAAACTGGCTCCTTCACGTCGATGGCTCATCATCACTCCGAGGTTCAGGAGTCGGCATACGCCTGCAATCCCCGAAAGGCAAAATCTTGGAGCAATCCTTCCGGTTGAAATTCCAAGCATCAAATAACAAGGCCGAGTATGAGGCACTTCTAGCCGGACTGCGATTGGCCAAAGCAATTGGAGCAAAACACATACAAGCATTCTGCGATTCACAACTTGTCGCCAATCAATACAGCGGCGAATATAACACAAAGAACGATCGCATGGATGCATATTCAAAGTTGGTAAAGGAACTGGCAGCCGAATTCAAATCTTTCAACCTTACTAAGATACCTCGCAGAGAAAATGCCCCAACTGATGCCCTTGCCGCCCTCGCCTCAAGCTCGGATCCTCATCTCCGACATACGATCCCGGTTGAAGGCATCTCACAACTAAGCATCAAACCAGCCAAGACTTGCGATGTGACCACACGTAGGCGTGACACTACAAGAAAACTGCCAATTTCCAACGAAAACTTACGACGATTTGAAATCGATGTAAATTTCCATCGAAGTTAAGGCGGAATTACAACGAATTATGTATTTGTTGTAAATTCGTCGTAAATATTGTCGTAATAAAAAATTAATTTTACCGCGTGTGGGGAAAATTTCCCGCGTGGGAGAAAAATAAGTTGAATTTTTGGTTTCAATATTACAACGATTTTACGACGGATTCATCGTAAAATTGTCGTAAATTACCATCGAAATTACGACGGTAACAAACTTTATATATACGATCCACATTTCTCTTCCTTGCTCATAATCTCACAATCTCCCTCTCTCTCTACAAGCTCTCTCTCTCTCTAAGGTATGTTTTTTTTTGTAATTAGATAATTATTAGATAGGATTATAATTATTAGATTATATTTTTGATATTCGTTAATTAATTGTATATAATTTTTTAAGATATATATGGCGCCACGTAGAACTCACTATCGCGTATTTATGGGCGGTGATTCGGGACCGAATGCTAATTCGGAGGTCCCGTCATCTTCTGCCACACCGTTCGCGGTTCCGGATTCTGGATCCACACCAGCGGCGCCGCCGCCGCCGCCACCTCCACCTGCACCAGCACCAGCACCTCGACCCCCTTTGTTATATGCGGAATTGACGGTCGAGGATATTTTGCGTTCGTCGGGTCATGATGGTTTACCCCGCGACGGCCGCCTAACACTTTTTGGTACGTAAGATTAAAATTATTTTTCTTCTTTTTTTGGTAATTATTTTTTTACTGATAATTTTAGTTTTATTTCTCAAGTTTAAGGAAGATAACAAAGTCGGACGGAGTGTGTCTGACACCATTAAAGCCTATTTCGAGGACCCTCACTACAATTGGTCTACGGTTCCGGACGACGTTATCGAGACGTGGTTCAAATGTTTCGCGGTAATTTAATCGTTTCTATTTTTTTTTTTTGAGAATTAATTATTTTTATTTAATCGTTTCGAATTTTTTGTCGTTTTTTATAGCAAAAATGGCACTGGGACATTGGGATCAACAAGATGGTGAAGACGCAATTTAAAAAGAAGGGAAAATTGCGGCTCAATAACACCGTCTCCGATTGGAAGAGGAAGTGGGAGGTTGAGGGCGATGAGGCAAAGCCCCCATACATGTCTTCCGAAGTTTGGAACGGCTTGAAGACCTACTGGATGGATGCATTCGTAGGAAGTGGCCGCTAAGTGTTCTGCTTCTCGGAAAACTGTCGGTCCAGACGGTCTTCTGGCGGTTATGCCGCATACTTCGGGTCAAACGTCTTTTGCGGGAAGGCGCCTTCAAATGGTATGATATTTTTTGGTTAATTTCTATTTTTGTGATTTTTAATATATTCATTAAAATTAACCATTAACCGTTTAATTTTGTTTGGAATGTCGTTTCGTTAGGCAAACGGAGGCGAACTTCCTCCTATGACCAGAGTTTTTGAGGAAACTCACAAGAAGAAAGACGGTTCTTTTGTGGATCCTCGAGCGGAGAAGGTCTACAATGACGTGCATGCAAAGATCGTCGAGCGTCAAACTCAGCTCTCTCCGCAGCTATCACCTGGCGGTAGCTCGGTCCAAACCACTACGGCTTTGACCACAGCCCAGATGGACGAGATATACGAAGAGGTAATAATAATCAAATTATATTTTTACTGAATTATTTTGTATTTAATTTATTAAATTAAACGTTTCTTTTTTAAGGTTGCCCAGAAGAAAAAATGCAGAATTTTAGAGATGGGATCGATCAGAGAAAGTATCGTCCCCTCGTCTTCCTTACGTCTTCTGTTCGACGATCCGGTTGAGTTGCGGAACAAGTTGAACACCGCCCACTCCGAGATCAACACTTTGCGGGCGAAGCATATAGTATACGATGATAAGATCCAAGTATACGATAAAACGATCAACTCGTACAACTCTCTCTTTGATATTCTTGCCGCGAGTAACCCCGCTTTGGCGGCCACACTGAGGCAGCAGCAGCAAGCATCGACATCGGCCCTGATTATTCCGTTCGCGCAACACTGAGCGGCATTGGAGCGGAGATCGGACGATGAGCTTTTTAGTGACTTTAGGTATTGAAATAAATGATAATTAGTATTTTGAAATTTAATTTGTATTTTGTATTTTGAATATTATTTCTAAAATTTTAATTTATAATTATTTTTTTTAATTATTAATTTATAATTTTAATTATTAATAAAATAAATATTATATTAGTAATATATATATATATATATATATTTTTTTAATTATTAATTTATACATCGACTTAGAATTTACATCGATCTATAGTTTACGACGAATTTACATCGATTTACTTTTACATCGGTTTACCAACGAATTTACATCCTTATATTACGACGATTTTACGACAGATTCCCGATTAAAAAATTCGAGAAATCGATGTAATGTTGCGACGACTTTACAACAACATACCAATGAGGTAACTTTCGTCGTAATGTCGATGTAAAGTTACATCGATTTTACGACGGATTATTTACGACGATTTGCATGCGTCCTAGTTTTTACGACGAACTTACGACGATTCTTGAGTAACGACGATCATTTTACGACGATTCGGTAATCGTCGCTAATCCATCCCAAAACCTGTTTTACATCGATTATGTCTGTTGTAAACGGCCTGTTTTCTTGTAGTGTGACTACGAGACACATCCTGCTATCAATCTCAAACCACGAAAAGCAAGAAACAATCCGGATCCCAAGCTTAACGTGAACGTTGAAACCGGACACATCCCCAACAATCCAGAATTATGAGATCAGTCGGATGAAGACGACGAAGTATCTGAAGGACTCCATGCTCCTATGGACATCGAGGCCAAAAAAGAAAAAGAGCTCGAATACTGGACTATCGAGATCAAGATGTACGTCTACGAAGGAACGGTCCCGACCGACAGATGGGCAGCTCGGCGACATAAAATGCGGTCCGCCCATTACATTGTTCTCGATGGCGAGCTTTTCCGATGGAGCACTTTGGGCGTCCTGTTGAAATGCGTCGCCGGTAAGGACATTCACGAAGTCATGAGTAAGGTACATGACGGCGACGGTGGAAATCACTCCGGAGGTCGCTCTTTGGCCTTAAAGATAAATAAGATAAGTTACTACTGGCCAACAATGTTAGCGGACTGCGAGAAATTCGCCGCCAAGTGTGAAAAGTGCCAAAGACACGGCCCAATGATAAACCTCCCAACCGAGCTGCTCACCACCTCGATGGGCTATGAACATCATCGGTCCACTCCGCCGTTCTACGAACAAGAAGCAGTTCATCTTGGTCATGACTGACTTCTTTACCAAGTGGATCGAGGCTGAATCTTATGCCGAGATACATTCTCTCGATGTCAAGAAATTCGTCAGGAAATACATCATATGTCGACATGGCGTACCATACGAGATCGTCACAGATAATGGACCAAAGTTCATTTCAGCATTGTTTGGCGACTTTTGTGCTAAGTGGAAAATTCGTCTGAGTTTCTCCACGCCGAGGTACCCACCATGAAACGGCCAAGCCGAAGCAACCTATAAGACCATCATCGACGGCCTCAAAAAAAGACTTAATACAAAGAAAGGATTTTGGGCCGATGACTTAGACGAAGTTCTCTGGTCCCACCGCACTACACCTCGCCGAGCTACTGGGCAATCACCCTTTTCCTTAGCATACAGAGTAGAAGCTTTATGCCCAGCCGAGCTCGATATTTTGGGCATATGCCGAACAATGCTGACTTGAAATCCCGATCTCAACAACGAGATGCTCCTTAACAATTTGGACACGCTTGAAGAACAGCGCGGACAAGCACTACTCTGAATCCAGAATTATCCGCACTTAGCTGCTCGCTACTACAACAAAAAGGTCCGAGGTCGACACTTCGAGGACGGCGACCTCGTTCTTCGGAAGGTCTACCAGAACACAGAAGAGAAAAACGCTGGCAAACTCGGCGCTAACTGGAAATGACCCTACCAGATAATACGCGTCGTCAAACCCAACGTCTACGAACTGATGAAAATGGATGGAACTCCGATCCCGAGATCATGGAATTCAATGAACCTCAAACGGTTCTACTACTAGTCCGGCTCAACGCCAAAAAAAAAAAGAGCTCACCGAGCTACTACTCTTATATATGATGTAATGTGAACTACGAATAGCTTGATCCCTTTTGTGGGTACGTAGGCAACCCATCACGGGTCTAGCTATAATTCTAATAAAATTTTATTAAGTCTTTACCATCTTAAAGCCGAGCTACCGCAGTTCGCCGAACTCTTCATTTCGTATCCTTTCAAAGTCAAACTTTTCAGTTGGCATTACAGTCTGAAACGACTAAGTAAAATCAAAGCCGAGCTACCGCAGTTCGCCGAACTCTTTAGTTCGTATCCTTTCAAAGTCAAACTTTTCAGTTGGCATTACAGTCTGAAACGACTAAGTAAAATCAAAGTCGAGCTATTGCAGTTCTCCGAACTCAAACAGCCCATATCCTCGTAAGCCGAACTCCTTAGTTCGCATTTAAAACCATCGCGGTTTCACACATCGACGTCCTGGCCAGATGATTGAGAAGTACTCGTCAGGGATGCAAACGATTAAAAAGCCTAGATCCTTTTCCTTAGCATACAGAGTAGAAGCTTTATGCCCAGTCGAGCTCGATATTTTGGGCATATGCCGAACAATGCTGACTTGAAATCCCGATCTCAACAACGAGATGCTCCTTAACAATCTGGATACGCTTGAAGAACAGCGCGGACAAGCACTACTCTGAATCCAGAATTATCCACACTTAGCTGCTCGCTACTACAACAAAAAGGTCAGAGGTCGACACTTCGAGGACGGCACCTCGTTCTTCGGAAGGTCTACCAGAACACAGAAGAGAAAAACGCTGGCAAACTCGGCGCTAACTAGAAAGGACCCTACCGGATAATACGCGTCGTCAAACCCAACGTCTACGAATTGATGAAAATGGATGGAACTCCGATCCCGAGATCATGGAATTCAATGAACCTCAAACGGTTCTACTACTAGTCCGGCTCAACGCCAAAAAAAAAAAGAGCTCACCGAGCTACTACTCTTATATATGATGTAATGTGAACTACGAATAGCTTGATCCCTTTTGTGGGTACGTAGGCAACCCATCACGGGTCTAGCTATAATTCTAATAAAATTTTATTAAGTCTTTACCATCTTAAAGCCGAGCTACCGCAGTTCGCCGAACTCTTCATTTCGTATCCTTTCAAAGTCAAACTTTTCAGTTGGCATTACAGTCTGAAACGACTAAGTAAAATCAAAGCCGAGCTACCGCAGTTCGCCGAACTCTTTAGTTCGTATCCTTTCAAAGTCTAACTTTTCAGTTGGCATTACAGTCTGAAACGACTAAGTAAAATCAAAGTCGAACTATTGCAGTTCTCCGAACTAAAACAGCCCATATCCTCGTAAGCCGAACTCCATAGTTCGCATTTAAAACCATCGCGGTTTTACACATCGAGGTCCTGGCCAGATGATCGATAAGCAGTCGTCAAGGATGCAAACGATTAAAAAGCCTAGATTCGTCTCACAAAATCCGGGACTTTTCCCGCATTAATATTCGCTTTCAGACCATCCGAACCAAATAAGCCGAATTACCTCGCATATTCGAATTCGATCTGGGAACCCGGAGTATCTTGAGATGAGCAAACCTTCGCAGTCTCATGCTAAGCTCTCGAGGTGAAGCCGAACAACACATTCTCGCAAAACTAAGCCGTTTTCCCAACAATCGCAAATTTGATAACCGATTTCCCAACAATCGCAAATTTCGTAAGCCAATTTCTCAACAATTGCAAGTCAATAAGCCAATTATCAGCGATTGCCGATCTCGAGTTGATCAAAAACTAAGTTCATCTAACGTACTCCGGCTAAGACCATATTATGTATGGCACCAATTTGGTACGTGGGGGATTCGAGAGGATCGTATCATTTTACGACCTTACAAACAAAATCGATTCCACAAAACCGAAGGCAGAACTCCTCAGTTCGCATCGAAGCTTAACTCGAAATTCGCATAACAGTCAAATGACTAAGTAAAAAACAAGTCGAACTAAGTTCACAGTCAGAATTGACTAAGTAAAATTCATTTAAAAAGATCCTACGAACTACAGCTAAAGAGAACCCCTCAGGTAAAGGTTTAAAAGCTCCCTCGGACAAACGGTTCGAATTACAAAAAGAAAGCCACTACGGGCAGTTTAACAAGAAACCTAAGAATAAAAAAAAAAGAGAAAAATTCAAGGAGAATCACGACTCCTGATCTCGGCAGACATGCCCAGACCCATACTCGAGTCCATCGACCCCCATTCATTAATATTGGACGGGACTTCGGAACCTACAGCGCCGAGATGGGGATCCGGAGGAATACCGGTATCCGAGATTGGAGACACCCTAAAGTCTCCATCTTCAAGCTCTTCGAGGATCAAGGCCTGCATCTCGGCCGTCATCTTCTTCTCTTCTGTCACGTAATGATTAAGCGTCTCCAGGGGAATATGAGCCCCCCCATCCACGAGCTGATTCAGGCACTTCAAGGTACCAGTGACCTGACTGAAGATGAGCTACATGTTATTCGCCGCATCAAGCCGGGCGATGTAATCCCTTATCTTCTCGAGGCGAGCGTTTACCTTGACCACCGTCTCCCTTCGGAGGTCCCTCTCCTTAGTCTTCCACATGGATCGAGAAGCCTTAAGCCTCCTTTTCTCAGACTTCAGGAAATCTGCAGCCTTTCGATTCTCAACGGCCATGTGGCTAAGTGAATTATTGGCCTCGAGCACCTCGGCCTTCATCCTCTCGTTTTCAGCTGGGAGGGCCTTGAGCTCTTGATCCTTAGCAGCGAGCTCCTTATCCTTCGCAGCGAGCTCTTGATCCTTCGCAGCGAGCTCCTCAGCCTTAGCAACAACTCCCTCTTCCAACTGCAAAATTTTGGCTTGCGCCTCGGTCAGGTCTTCCTTCAGCTTCTCGGTGTCTTTGGCACCCCGAATTGCCAACTTCAACTTACGATCAAGCGACCGGATGATCTCGTTCGTCTGCGCCTCGACCTGGAAAAAGAAGGAACATTAAGAAAACATGAATTCGACCAAGACAGACTGAACATAGAAGAATAAATAACTTACCCGAGCCTTGGAGCGAGCAAGCTCCATATATTTATCCATCTCCGGGAGCTCTTCCAGCATCGGAAGACCGCCAATACCGACTTTAAATTGACGGAAGAGTTCAGGATACGACGCCGGATCATTGATCAAAGGTGTGTCCTTCATGTAGTTGAAGGACACATCATTAACCTCTTCCGTGCTAAGAGACTTCCATTTCTTAAGCCTTCTCGAGGTCTCAACCCCGACAGTCGGATCAGCCATCCTATCCGGAGTCATCTCGGGAACATTGGTAACAAGAGTAACGTTGTCTCTCTCATGCACCTTGAGCTGACCTTGGGAACCAGCCGGCTCCCCTTCAGACCGACCTGGCGGAGTCTTCCTTTTCCTTGAGCAGTTCAATGGCTCGGCATCCTCGCCATCACGAACGACTTCAAGAACCTCCAAATTGGTGCTCGCAGGCACCGCGTCAGTACGGACGGCCATATCAGACCCAACAGTCTAATCGACCCCTTCAAGGTTGGTATTCTAATCAACCTCAGTATCGCCGATCTGAGAGTTTCAATCAGCTTCATTGTTCTCTCTAGCAGTTGCCGAATTGCCCCCATCGACTTGGACGACCTTGGGAGGAGAATCATCCCGGGGAACATCATCATCCCTCCGAGCTGAGGGGAGTATAGTTTCATCAAGGTTAGCAGAATAAATCGGAATTGCAACAAAATTCCTTCGCAGTGCCATTCTTCTAGATGAAGACCCTCTGCCATCTGCCAACTACATAAAAAGACAAGTATAAGAGATAAAGCAAACAATGCAGAAATTTAACTTAGGGGAATTTGAGCTAACCAGCGTTAGAACGTTGTGACCTGCTCTTTGCGGCAAGACGGGCTCTGTGAATCTCCGGCCAGCAAGTTCCTCCCAATTCCCTAAACCGAGTAACAACCGCCTTCTAGTGCTCATGTACCTTTTTGTAAGTAGGATTTCAAACTACAAAAGAAAGGAACGCATCATAAACAAATAAAGCACGGGACCTCGGCATAAAAAAAAAAGATAAATAACTACCAATATTTTGGTTCCATTTTCTCCTACAATTCATGCCCAGGTTGGACACGAAAATAAAATCGACTTTGACGAAAAAGTATTTCGTTTCCCAATCCTGAACCTTGCTCGGCTTTGGACCAGTAATCACGTCATAGCCCGGTTTCATGTTCGCCGAGAAAAACCAAGGTTTGGTTTCTGCGATGTTAACTGAAGTTAACTCTTCAAGCATCCGCGTAGAAACTAGAATGCAAAGCTCGGCTCCCATAGAAAGGAGTCCCGTTATGTTAACCATGGTAGCCGGGTTAAGCTAGCAAATCGCAACTCTCCGCCTATCACAGAAATCAAGTAGCAGATCGGGCAAGGGAAAGTTGAGCCCACATACCATGAACTAATTCTCATAGACGCAGATGTGCCCTTCCGGAGCATCCCATGACCATTGGTTCCTTCCAGGCTTCGTGATAGACATGTCACTCGGAAAATGGAGGGACTCAATCAGATCGCTGATTGTGTTCATCAAAGAGCAAGTCGGCCTGATGACTGTCGGCTAAACAATCAAGGGAGTCAGTAGGGATGGAGTCTTCTCTTCTATGTTACCTGTTAGAGTATCGACCTTGGCATTGACGACTTTAACATTATCATTTGAAGCATCATCACCCGCCTCTCGAGCACGCTTTCTTCTGAGTTCTTGTATGGATAGCTAACGCCTCATCACGGAGAATTTGCTCAGCAGCTCGCTTCTTGTCCTCGACAATCAGCTCTCTCTCGACCTCGGCAACATACTCGGCATCATACTGGATTTGAGCCTCAATCTGGGAGGACGAAGTCGAACTCGGGGGTTGCTTGTGCCAGCTTCGTCATTCCCAACTTGCCTGAACGGAATACGCCTCTCCTCACCAACAACCCGAGACTCATCGACCTCGGCAAAAACATTGCCGACTTCCGCACTTCTCTCGATCGCCACAGGCCTACTGACGTTGGCCGCCATATTCATTTCTTCGTCAAACCGACGCTGAGCGTCAGTTTCGTTGCTGTCCCGATCAAGGAGCCTATGAACTTAGATAGCAGTCTAGGCGTTAACCCGAGCTCCCGCACGACTCGAGTTGCAACGGATTAGCTGAGGTTCATATAGCTGATCTTCCATCACTAAAACAACGGTGTTTGAAGAATCCAAGCTAACCGAGTTGAACAGCAAACGCCAAATAGAAGGAGGCTTTTCAGATCTCTTTTTGTAATTATTGACAGAATCGTTCGGCGATTCGTCTCCAGATCGATGCATTCAACGGGAAAAATCGCAAGAGGTAAACCAAGAACCACGAAGAACAAAGAAATAAAATCGCGAAAAGCAAATGAAGAGTCGCAAAGACAAAATCACAAAGAACATATGAAGAAATTGCGAAGAACGGATGAAGAAATTGCAAAGAACAGTGCAAAAACCCAAAGATCTTCGAGCAAATCGGAGAAATCAAGCCACAAATATCACCAATTTTGATCGAGAAAATAAACAGAAACCCTAGAGAGAAAAATCAGAAATTGAAGGAAGAAGAGAAAGATTACCTTTTTATGAGCGAAGAAGTAAAAGAATCGCAAGTGTCAAAAGGAATATATGGAGAGAGAAGTAATCATGACAAATCCCTCGAATCCCGCAGCAGTTAAGGAAACTGAAACGACGTGTCTCACAAAAAAGATTCGCCGAGCTTAAGATTCGCCGAGCTCATGACTCATCAGATTCGAAGTACAAGGTCAGACGACCAAGTCTAAAAAGCCAATCTCAATTCCAACCGAGCTAAAGAATTCTCCAGAAACTTCGCCGAACTCAAAGACTTATTCGCCGAACTGGGGGGACTTATTGTTGGAGGTGATTTTAGCACTCCCCGGATTAGCCCGGTTTGAACCGAGACCGGCCCAATTGATCCCGGTTTACGACGGTTCGAACTAAATGAAGGAGGCCCATGATCACATCCAACAGGCCGAGCTCGATCTAAAGCCCAAACTGGCTTCCAAATGCGCCGACCCTCGAGATTTGCAGAATATTTTCCGATTTCGTTGGGAGAAAGGGAAGATTTCCTTATCCTGATGGAACTAGGAAAAAGAAATCGTCTTGATTTAGACCAACTCGGAACCTTATAAATAAGGAGGCCCTCACCATATTCAAACGATCCACAATCATCTACGAGACCTAATGAGATTCAAGAGCAAGAGAACTCGGCTTTTATCTTCTTAGTTCTTAAGTCCTTTTTACAATCTAGCAATCTTGTAGCTCCACCGAGTTTAATCAATAAAACGAGATCCGATCTATCGAGTTTACTGTTTTTCTCCTTGTGTGATTTTCAGAATCAACAATGTTCAAGGCCAAAATGAAGACAATTGAGAACACAGTTCTATACGATAAAATGTCGTTGTGCAATACTTGTTGTCTCGGTTTACATCAAAGTCTGGGTGGGGCAAGACATCATGTTCACCTCATGGCCGAGTAAACCTAACAGATATTAAAAATGATTGGTTCAAAGCTGAAAAATGCTACCTCTCATATACAGTTACATTTTCGTATACTCTCGAAAAGTCTGTCAAGTCTAGTCTAGTCATGTCTGTCTAGTTAAGTCTAGTATGTTCAGTCTTCATATGTTTAGAGTCATTTCTATTCATGTGGGGGATTGTTGGAACAATTTTATAAAAGCTTGTGGGCTTTATAAAAAATGTGTAAGTGTGAATTGAAATGAAGCCTATGGGTTAAGAGAAAAAGCCTTGTCAATGGCTAACTTAAGTTAGTGGGAGTGTAAAAAGTCCCACATTGGAAGTGGGAAAACATTTCCTCTTGTATATATAAGACCACCTCTTATTTCTGGTTCAAAGGAGTTGGAGAGAGAGAAGAAAAGACCACACACGCGCCGCGTGGCCTGGCTGTGGCTCGTGTCTCGTTGCTCGTTGCATTTTTTAATGGCTCTTAGGGCTCTTAGGCTCTTATAGGTTGATGGTCGCTAGGCCTCCGAGCAATTATTTTTGGGCCGATTTTGGATCGCCGCCCTTCTAGAATATTCTGGGAGAATATTCTTGTGCGTGTTTATCAAGTCGGCTAAACTTGATCAACAAGGCAAACCCTAGCCCTCTCTTCTCCTATATATACGATCGCCTCTCTTGAGAGAAAGACATCCGATTACACACAGAAAACACACCAGCAAAAGAAAAGTTCTTTCAATTCCCCATCGCTTAGAGTAAGTTTATTGTTTGAGAGTATCGTAAAATTTCGTTCGACAGATCCGTTATCGAGTGCTTGCGATAACAGATTCAATGGTTGTATCTTGGGACTCATGAATTTTCTTTTTACCGTCGCACTACAGGCGATTTTTTGAGTTAATGAAAGAGAGTTATCTCGCCTCCATTGTTTCGTCTCTGTTACATCATTTTATTAATCTCGTATTTCTTTAACATTTATTTATACATTCATGATTAAATTGCTGTTCGAATTTTTAATCCTATACAGAATCATAATTGCCATTCTCATCGCAAGAGAGAGAGATACGGTTGCAGTGTGTTTTTTTTTTTTTCTGATTTACGTACATGCAGTGTGATTTACGTTCATGTTTCGTCAGAAGTGTAGTTTATGTGATATATTTTGCTTGTTTAGAAGCTAAGAACTAAGTGGATATTTCTTCTATGTTATTGACGTATTTTCTATTTTGTATCTCTTTTTTTTGATATTTCAGTTTTCAAAACGACTTCGTTTTGCGTTTAAGTTTTAAGTAAAAGTGTGGTGTGTTTTGTGTTCTGTTACACGTTTAACAGCGTTAGACGTCAAGGTTCGATTTGCACTAAATTAAAAGTTTGGGTGTTAATTGTAACGTCATTATTGTTGGGTTTTCTTACGTGTCAAAAAGATTCTTTAGGGGTTTTTTTTTGGCATTTTTCCTTTGTAAAAGCTATATACTTTTATTTTTCTGTGGACTTATTCCATTTGCTGCGGTGGCTAAGAGCATCCTTATCGGAGATCTCTACACACGGGGTCTTCCGGAAATTTTTATTTTATTTTTTATTTTATTTTTTTATTAAATTAATTTTTTAATATCGCGACGAATCACGTCGCGATACGTGGCGATTTTTGGAAAAACCCGGTGTCTTCTGCGAGACACTGGAGACACTGGTTCTCTGCAAATTTGTGGGCTCCACACGGAAAGACACCCACAAATATCACCGATAATCATACTCTAATGATTTGACATTCGAAGACAACGGGAAAGAGCTTGCATGCATGGGAAAGATAGTATTTGACAGCGCGTTCTTCTATTTTTTGTTTTTGTCAAATTTACGTCGATTAAATATTACAAACAACTAGAAACTACGTACGAACGCCATGGATTTAAGGAATGTGAAAATCTGTTTCTTAAGGTTTTGTATATTCTAAATGAGACTCAAGTTTCATCCAACCAGCAACTCAATTACTTTAATATCTTTGATTTCTAGAAAAATGATAGTGCATACAAAAATGTTTATAAAAGTTAAATAGGTTATGTACACTACACTACAAAAAAACATGCTATTCCAGACGATCAAATCCGTCGGAAATCGATACTCCCGACTAATTTGCGGCGGATATGAGTCGTCGGGGCTATCTCGTCGGAAACCAAAATCCGTCGGAAATTCATCGGGATTTCCGTAGGACAAAATGCGCGACGGATTTTTGAGGACCAAGTATCGGTCCGGAATTTCCGGACGGATTCCCGAGGGAAATATTCCCAACTATTCCTGATGGAACTTCAAAGGGATAAAAATTTATTATTTTTTCAAAAAACAATTTAAAAAGAATAATTAAAAAAATTATTTCTAAAAAATTATAAAAATAGAAAATGGAAATTAAATTATATTAAAATTTCGTATTAAGTTTAAAATGTTTTTGGAATTAAAAACAAAAACAAAATCATGCTAAATCCGGCGGAAAATCCGAGAACTTCGATTTCATAAAATCTGCCATGCTCATGAGCTTTGTCTTCACACTGGTGAGCTCTTCTTGCGTATGTGTTTTCGGCGCCTCCAAAGCCTCTACATTCTCCTTGAGCTCTTCGTTCTGTCGGACCATGTCTTCATCGTACGCGAAAGGGGACGAAGAAGTTGCGTCGTCGCTACGCACAACCTTGCCCAACCCGCCCGCCGACCCTTTTTAAGGATTATCTCTAATGAAGACAATAATAGCATTAGAACATAGCAAATGATAATATAAAGTTAAAAAAAAAAGTAAAAATCAAATTTACCTCAAGCACCATGCGGTTGATTTCTGCCCGAGGGAGGTCATTGGAAGAGGAGGAGCCATCCAGAGATTGTTAGGTCAAGATGTCGTATGTCTTCTTCTTCACCTTCTCGATGATCTCACTGATGACACCATCATGAATCTGTTTGGTTTTCTTGTTGGTGTGCATCCCCTCCATCAATTGCAGGTGATCCAGAGGTATGCCTCCGGCTTTCT
The DNA here is from genome assembly GCA_002933915.1 of Eutrema heterophyllum. Lineage (NCBI taxonomy): Eukaryota > Viridiplantae > Streptophyta > Magnoliopsida > Brassicales > Brassicaceae > Eutrema > Eutrema heterophyllum. Next base: position 1,245,030 of record PKMM01050834.1, on the reverse strand, counting down.
GTGTCTAGAAAATAACTAAAATCGTTAGTTACTAATAAATACAGTAACAAAACAATATTGAAAACAACTAAAAAACAAAATTACCATCTCAATGTTGGTACTTTTGAAATTGGTCGAACCGTTGTTGTGAATATACATCCCTTTTCCACCTTGCGGGCTCCTCCGTTTCCCGAGTTAGTCACCGAGAGAGCTTTCGTTTCGGGAGATTCCCAGTACAGGATGAAGTCCTTCCAAACGGACTCGTTCAAGCCTTTTGGCTTCTCTTTCCCATATCTCCAATGCTTCTTCCACTCGCACATGTTGCAGGAGAATTGCAAAGCCGCCTCTTTTTCAAACGCATTCTCCACCTTTGTCGTGCCGGTATGCCTCCACGTAAATTCTTGCTAAGAAAGAAAAAAAAAATGGTAGCGATGTAAAGATATCTCAAAATATAGAATTTTTTTTTTATAAATACAAACTTACCGCAAATGTTCGAAACCATATTTGACGTTCCTCATACCGAATGTCCTTATATTTATGGTAGGGTTTGTCGAGGATGGAGTGAAGCATCTTCAAAACGGATTTGCTAATGCCATTCTTAAATATTCCAAACCTACAAAAAAATAAACAAAAGATGATTACGAATCTAAAGAAAAATAAAGTAAATTATGTATACCGGAAAAAATATTTTTACCACGTAGATCCCGGAATGCGGAGGTTTGGATCGAGAACTTTGAGTAATTCTAATCCCGGTTGTTGGACTAGCTTCTCAACGATGATGAGCAGACGTGCTCCTATGTCGCAAGACTTGGGTGTCCGGGACAGTAGATGGTGCATGACTTGGACTCGGAGTGGCGGAAGTGCTCCTATATCGCGGTTGCGCCGATCGAGACAAACCGCCACCACGTCCGGAATAAAAATTCTCGTACTACCTACAAAAATAGAAACACAAAAGAAAGGGAATTAATAAGAATTTTTGTTTAACAATTTCTAAATATTACAAATAAAAGAGAAAAAATGTCAAAAAACTAGAAAATAGCTACATACTTAATAAAAAAACATATAAAAATAAAACAATTTGTATAAAAATCAATAAAACGTTTTAAGAAAAATCAATAAAACTAGAAAAGCTACATACTTAATAAAAACATATTGAAAATAAGAGAAATTGATCAAAATCAATAAAACGTTTTATATATCCCATAAAACATATATATATTTATTAAAAAAAAACGTTTAAAAAATCTTAATAATTAAGATTATTTTTCAAAAATCAATAAATTAATAACTCTATGAGAAAACATTTTTGGCTATTAAATTTTTTTTTTTCATAATATCTAACCTAGTAGAAAACAATTAAAAAAATACATAACCTAAACATCTTCAAAAACTCATCTCCTAATCAATCTAACCACTTAATATTAAAAATACATAACCTAACCAATCTAACCACTTAATCTATCTAACAATAATCCCACCTAAACAATCTAAGCCCTACCAACCGCTATTCTCAGCGTTATTATTTTGCATGAAACACGCTAATTTTAAACGCAAACACACGCTAATAGTTTTGTCGAATGTCAAGTCTATAAGTTTTACTTTGTGTATTGACTTTTTCCTTTGCTGATGTGGATGATGATGTAACATGATCAGATGACAATGAGAGAAACGGAATTATTTATCAAACACCATAGGGTATATAAATCTATTCAACAACTGGAAATACTACTTTGGAGATTTTTGTTTACAAAAAAAAAAATTTGAATTGTCACCTATACGAATTATCAGCTGATATACTACCTTTTCCACGTTTTTAACTAATTTGTAAAGAATTTTAATTAGTATATAATATATTTTGAGTAATCTTTTTTTATAATGTTTTTGTAGTGTCTAGATTCTTTTTGAGTTATGTAGACAAAAAAAAAACACAAAAGGTACGAAATTGGCAATTTCACTATTGGACAGTTTCGAAACATCAGAAGTTCGACTTTCTTTGAAAAACTTTTCACCATTGGACCGATCGAGCACGCATTTGAAGAAAAGATAAATCAATGAGTTACCTTTCATTTGTAGGTGGGTTTGAAGTCATTCCAATAGTACATATCAAAATGTATATATACCAATTCTACTGAAAATATATCAATCGAGCGAGCAAACGAAGCAACCCCAAAAGCAACCAAAAGATCGATAGATCCCATGAGCGGATCGATCGATCCCTACCTCCATATTAAGCCAATAGAAAGTTTTCCACAATGAAGAGATCGATCGATCGATCAATCCCTAACACGAAAACTATTGAAATTTTTCAATTCATTCAGATTCCTCCCGATTCAAAGTGGTGAAGCCCTAGCCGACTCTACACATAAATTGGGAGCGAAATGAGACGGAAAGGATTTTTTTTGGCCCACGCGTAATTAGTTTTATGGGGTGTCTTTAACCAAACAAAACAGACCAATCCCGGTTAAACAACACATAGATTAAAATAATTCGATAAAGAAAACGCGGAAGCAAGTTTCATACGTTTGCAATTGCTAATCATACTAATTTAGTAATTTACTCAAACAAAACATTTTCGTATGCCATTTGGCAAAGTTTACATTTAAATAAACATCCGAATTTGAATTAGATTATTGTTTCAACAACTGGTTTGGTTTGGTTTGGACATATATTGGATAAATATCCAATATACTAATAAACAAATTTCTTACAACTTTCAAATGATTATTCCAATGTTCCAAAAATCGGGCTAGGCGCCTAATGTAAAAAATTACCAACTTGAGGTAACCTAGTGTAAAACCATTAAATAAACCATTGTTCAGCCATTGCGCCAAGAAAGAATCCACCTCTACTAACTATCTATATATACATATGTTCTTAATTTTGTAATAATTTAAAAGATATGACATATTATTTTTTGTTTATATTTTGTTAAGATTCAATAATATATATTTTGAATAAATTGTTAAATACTCAGTATTTTAGAAAAGAAAAATACCTTAAAATAGCAGATAAATTATTTGTTGTTCCAAATCTACCACACCAAGTTTAAAATTTCGAAAATAGCACAAATAATTATGTGAAAATACATGTTTACCCAAAATAAATTCAAAATAAAATTAAAACATTATGTTTGGGTTCACTATTTTCTATTTAGAGTTTAGTTTTTTCCTATTAAAAAATAATTTTAGATTATTTTAATATTAAATTTGTGCTATTATTATCAATTTTAACTAATTGTGCTAAGTTTGGAACAAAAGATTAAGAGTATGATTTTAGGTCATTCTAATTGTGCTAACATGAAACACAGCTGAACAAAATTTTGCTTGTGACTTCTTTTAATGTATTATTTCATATAAAAATAAAGAAATTGGGTATTTTAACATGGAAAAAGTTACTAATAAAAATATCACGGAGTATATTTCAAGAGTATTTACATGGGCGAAATTCGTTTCATGCATATTAGATTAGGATTTGTGTGACACGCGAATATAAATAATTTTTCTATAAAATAACCCTGTAGAATTCCCCTGATGGGAGGGATAACGAGATGCGTCCAGCCTTTTCTTGCTCGTGAGTGAGAGCTGCTCTGATCACCAGAGCTTCGGCTTGGAAAGACGAGATTACAAAATTTTCTGCCTTAATAAGTTTTTAGCGCTTGATTCTGCAAAATGCATCCTAATCCGCCAATTTCAATTCATCACTCCAAGCTGTGCCAGATTGGCATAAGATCATATTTACCTGTGGCGTTTGAATTTGGGGGTTGTTGGTGCTTTTTCCCGTTTGTTTCAGTTCTTCAAAACTTTGTGCTGACTGCCAATCTTGAGCGTCGGAGATGGCTTTCGATAATGATTCGTCAGGTGTGAAGATTCTGATTTGTGTGTCTCAAATCGACATTTAACTTGAAAATGGACAAAGTAATATATACTCTATGTTACTTTTAATAATAAAAAAATTGGTTAAAAACCGGGAATTAAAACCATAAATGTTTATATATATATATATATATATACATTTAACAAAGTTGTTTAATACCTAATAAACTAAAATAATCCTACCAATAAATAATACAAATGGTCATAACCTAGTAGATGTAAATTGCTATGAAAGTTCGATTTGTTTAAATATTCGTTTCCTATATAATCAGCCCAAGTACAAAGAGTTAACAAAGAGTACCCTTTTATACTCAACAGAAAAAAAACATTGACTATTGGTCCTTTCCAAACCCGCAAGACACAAAAGGTTTCTCTTGTCTTTTGATGCTCAAAGTAATTGTATGGACAACAACAAAAATAATGAGGTTTATATCAATTTTGACCACAAAGATTCATCAGTCTGCTCTTTCATAAGCTACCTCATCGCTGCTTTCAACCGACAAGGAATCTGTGCGTTGTTTGACGGTAAAAACAGCGATGTTGAAGCAGCAGAGAGGGAGAAGGAAGAGGAACGATTCTCCAAATTAAAGGTCTTGGTGGTGATTTTCTCCGAAAACTATGTCTCTCATGTGCCATTCTTGGAAAAACATATATACTCATGCCGTAACAACGACGACTTTGTGGTGGTTCATGTGTTCTATCGTGTCAGCACATCGTCCGTGAAGCAACATATGGAGAATTCTGGTGATGCGTTTGAGGCGGTCCAAAAATTGCAACGAGGCCATGAATATGATGGTGAACGAAGGTATCTATAGGAATTATAAATTCGCCCAGGTTTTTTTTTTTTTTTTTTATATAGAAACTAATCTTAGAGTTTAGTATTAACTACTAAATAATATATAGCTCGAAGAGTGCCAATTTTTCCCTCTAAAACATTATATTAAACCAGTAAACCTCATAATTGTGAAGAAACAAAAAAATTGTTCTTCAAATATAGATGATGTCTTTGGCCATGCGTGGATTGTATATCATTTAGTTTTTCAATTAAAATATCAAACAAACTAGAAAATGTCATTTCATTGTTGATGATTGTTAATGGGGTAAAATCTCATTATGATTTTTTTAATAAAGTTTTTTCGGTTTATGAATAATAGTATCTAAAGTAAAACATAATCTAATATAGATGATTTTGTATGGTTTTGGTTTCGGTTCGTATTCAAACTTTAATCAAATATATCTTTATTTTTCAAATAATTTAGGTTTTAAATCAGCTTTATTTTTTACTTTGGTACAAATTTAGAATCGGTTTTTTTATATACAAATAATGAATCCATGTATATTATATTAAGCTATGATTCGATTTTCGGTTTAGATCAGATCGGATCGGCTTGTCCAGATTGAACATTTCTAATTTTTTCTTTATGTTTAAAGTAATTATATTTCAAATAAAGAAATTTAAATTTGTGCAAAAGCATTGCAAACGTGTAATCAACCAAATGTGTTTGCAGTGAATATGAATTTCTAGAAGAAATTGCAAGGGATGTGTTTGAGAAACTCTATCCAACGGAAGAGATTGGGATCCAATCATTACTACTGAAGATAGAAAACTTGCTATGCAAGCAACGATGGGGCGTTCGCACCATAGGCATTTTTGGTGAGCCAGGAATTGGCAAGACAACTCTGGTTAGAGCCCTCTTTCGCCGAATGTCTGGTGGCTATGATGATTCTTGCTTCGTCAAAGATTTTCAAACAGAATATAATGAGAAGAGACTTGCGTATTTGCCTACTGAATACTTGAGTAAGACTCCAATGGAAAAGTTTGACCAAAATAGTTCTGATTCAAAGCCAAGCTACCGCAAGAAAAGGGTTCTTGTTGTTCTGGACGATGTACGAAAATATCAAGACGCAAATTCATTTCTTGGTGGATTTGATAAGTTTGGTCCAGGGAGCTTGATCATCATAACCTCCTCTAACAAAAAAGTTCTTCAGCAGTGCAAGATGAAGGAGATTTATGAGTTAAAAGGTCTAAATGATGAAGATGCTCTCAAGCTATTCACATGGTGTGCCTATGGGAAAGGTGTTATAGAAGAAAATCTTCTGGACCAGTCAATGAAAGCGATTGAATTTTGTAAAGGGAATCCGTCTACTCTTCGCACATATGCCAATACGTTTATGGTCAAGGCAACGGAAAAAATGGAACCGGCGTTGCCTGATGTATTTATTACCGGCCACGGCGTATCTATACCCTATGAAGAAGAAGATGAACTGCAAGGAAATGAGGAGTTCCCATCAGATCACAATGCTGTTTTGGTATGTCACAGTACTCTGATATACATATTATTCATTCTAAAACCTTTCCAAAGCTACATGAATTTTGCTAATTTAAAAATATTTCAAGATTTTTAAGATTGTGATTAGAGATCCAAAATAACACAACTTGTCAATCCAATAAAACTCTCTTTTATATGTTTGAAATTTTTTTTTGATAAAAATATGTTTGAAAATTGACAGCGTGTCTTGATCATCTCTTATCTTTCTCTTTTGTGTTTTTTTTTCAGGCCACAGTAGATACTATAATTCTGACCGGCCATATCACAAGAGATACTAGTGATCGATGGTTTTACCGATTGGATTATTACTCTGTAAAATCCTTGTTCGAACACTTAAGTCGAAGGCGCCATGTTTTACACCAAGGATTGGCTAGTCAACTTCAGAAATTTTTGCAAAGGTTCTCCAATACACGTGACCTGGATCTACCAGAAGAAATTATCTTCAATTTCTCTGATGGTGATATAAAAGTTGTACAAAAGAGAAAACGAGATCGAAATCATAGCTAAAGGCCTGGGTCAATATTTATTGACTTTAGACTAATCCGATTTCTTTGGTTTAAGAAAAAAAAAAACAAAAAAAAAACAAAATACAAAATACAAATCCGATTTCTAGATATTATTGTAAAAATAATCTGGATTGTTTTTTTTTTTGCTAAAATATAATCTGGATTGTTATATATCAGTATGTTGTATAATATGTAAAATAATTTATGTTTAAAATCTATATATTATTTCATAAACACCCATATAATGATAACTTATTAATTTTTCTGATCTCGAATTGTATCAGTTCAAAATATAACACAGTTCTATAAAATAATAAATTTTTAAAACTCTTATATAAAGATATGGTCCCACTTTGATCATAAATCAATAATTACTATATATAAAACTTAATTATATAAACATAACTAAAATCATTTACTAATACATTATTCTTGGTGGAAGCCCCGTAGCCTAGTGGTTAACAATTTAATGCTTCTACACCAGGTCTAGGGTTTAATTCACAGAGAGTGCACTTTCTTGCAGATTATGGATGCAAGGCTTACCGGAGGTTTCAGCGCGCTGCATATAAAACCATGTCCATCATGATGTGGTACATGTACCGTCCGTCGTGGATCAATGTGTTGCGGGGAGAACTGTCATCAAAAAATTATCCGTGGAATCTTGCAGGTAAATCATTATTTGTAATAAGATACTATCAAATATCTCTAAGAATGATGTAAAGACAAAAAGTGTTAAAAAAAAACATTATTCTAGAGTTTTTATTTTTAAAAAGAATGAATTTCATCCCTAATTTTATTTATTTGTTTCATATTTTTTGGTGTTATCTTGTAATGCATCCACACTCTAAAACATGTACTTGATAAACAAAAAAAATCTGTTTAACCAAAAACTTAATATTTTAGTAAACATAGAGAAGGAGACGAAATCTAAATCTTTTTAATTTAATCAATATATATATATAAAGATAAAATTAAACGTTCTTTTTATTTAAAATATTAGATTTAGATTTAAAAATAGATATATGAGTAGATAAATAATAGAAAGTACACATAATTTAAATAAGAATAAGAAAAACTAAATATTTGGAAACAAGTGACAAAATTTGGAAACCAAATAATTGAAGAAAACAATAAGAAAATAAAAATAAATAAATAATTGCTACTCTCTTAAATTTCTTTATTCATAGGTGATTTCGCATTTTCAATCTTATTTTATTTATTCTTATGGATGATATGATTTTGTTGTCTAGTTTTTTCGTTTTTGATTTTTTTTTTTACAGATTATAAAATATTAAATTATAAATCCGCGTATACGCGGAGCTTAATCTAGTAAAAACATTACAAAAATTATGAATTTAAAACAAATTGTAACTTTATAATAAATTAATAAAATATTATGATGCCAATATTATTAATTTATAGAGTTATTCTTATTATATAAAACTGAATGTTTCAAATGTGCTGATCGTGACACGTGTCAAATCAATCGATAAGAATCTTATTATATAAAGTTGGATCTCTCAACGTCAGCGTAACACATAAGATAATTATCACTTACGAATGTGTCAATTTAATTAAAAAGTAAAAATGAATTAAAGTAAATATTAAAAAATGTTAAACTAAAAAAAGACAATCTTAAAAAAAAAAAACAAGAATAAGTAATGAAAACTTATAATAAAGGAAAATGACAAAAGGAAACTTATAAGTTTATAATCTACAACCACGACCAAACTTTAAAAAGTAAAATTATAATCATACTCTAAATTTAAAAGGAAAATTATTAATATATGACCGAATTATTAATATACGTGAGCGTGACACGTAAGATAATTCTTACTCACGATATTGTAACATGTGTCGTTGTTAATTAAGATCGCGACATGTGTCAAAGTAATAATATAAACTTTCCTATTGTTAGTTATTTATTTATTTTAAATATAAAATAACAAAAAAAAGAATTTTTTTTGTGTTTTATATAATGAAAACTAATAACATTAAAACGTAAAGTAAGAGAAAAAAATAAAAACTATCAAATAAAAATAACAAAAAAGGAAAAACAAATTGTGTTTTATATAATGGAAACTAATAACATTGAAAAACTAAAGTAAGAGAAAAACTAAAAACTACCAAATAAAAAATGTTAAATATAAAAAAATATATACGATTCATAATATATAAAATTAGAAGAAGAAAAAATTGTTATCGTGTGTTTGGTATTTCTAGAACCCTTTCATTCATTTAAAGGGATTGTTTATCAAATTTATTGGTAATATGAATCAATTTTGAATTTTTTAAAATATGAATTACGTTTAGTAATTCATTGATAACTAAACATGATTTTAATTTAGAATCTAACTATATGAGTCATTATTAAACATATTATCAATGTTAGAATCTAAATCTTTTATTTTTTTACCCGTGTATCACGCGGAGCCTAATCTAGTTATCATATAAATTTGAATGTTTCAAAGTTGCTAACTCACCTGATCGTGACACGTGTCAAATCAGTCGATAAGATTTTTACACGTGTATTTGGGATAAATACGGTTCTTCCTACGTGGACGAATTTCGTGTTGCCACTTGTCGTTCATAGCTTTTTTGTAGGTACAACCTCTTGGGTCAAACTGGGCTTATCTTGGGCTTACGGCCTAAGCACCCCATGCTTTTTGCATTTGGCCTTGGAACCTACGGAACCAAGAGACCCGACTAAGGCCACCTGTCTCAGGGCTCTCCGTATCTGACAGTTTAGGCCACACTGTCATGCATAGGGAGACCAGAGACTGAGTGGTCAGGAGGAGTGAGCGGTTATTCTTTTCTTACCTTGTCTGAAGATCAATAATTTAAAGAGGTCGAGGTTGGGAAAGGGTAATCCACACATGTACTAGGAGCAAGGAACACGCCGGACCGGAAAACCTCGATAGCCTGATCCCTAGTATCAAGGGATTCGGGCCATGTAGGCAAATCATTATGCATGAATAGTTATTTCAATACTTGTATTTTCCATCCAATCGACAATTAGAATATGTTCAAACTTACACCCATGCTTCTGGCAACCTACATATCATGCAATTAATACCTTTTGTTGAAGTGACAACACTATGATCATAGGGAAGAGCAACGATATGAGATATGCCCATATCATGTCTAATCCGCTACTTCCAAGGTCGTACACTGAGAAAGATAGCGACGCATAAAGACTTGGTCGAGTAGCAGGCGCAAACTGCCAAAGAAAGTAGGTGAGAAGTCAGATGCATTATGGGTACAAGATCCATTCAACGGATCCGATATCCGACCCAACGACCCAACAACCCGACAGTCCAAGATCCGACCCGACATACTAACCCGGGTCAAGTAAAACTCTATAAATATCACCCCTTCTCAAACGAGAAGGGGCCAGACACTTTTCTCATATTTCCCTATAGGCTATTGTGAGATTTGTGTGTTGATCACTTCTAAACACTTAGCTTTCATTCTTTCTGAGATACTAAGTCTCACTTCCGACCATTCTTCGGCCAACTTCACGATTGCTCCTATACCGTGGAGATCCATCACCCAAATTCTTGTTTTCTTCTCTTTCACTGTAAAAAGCCCACCTTGCAAAGCCCATTGCGGATCCATCCTTCCTTAAGGACACAATATGCACCATCCTTTACTTGTTTTCCGATCACTCTTTTCGTTCTCCGATTCACCACTCTGTGGTTTTTCTTTATACGTCTTCTGACTTGGGCAGAAAGCCATCGGAAAACACCATTCCATCGTGTTTTCCGGGTCTTTACGTCTCTACCTGTTTTGTAGGGTACTTGCCCCCGAAAAGACAAAAAATTTCATAAACAATGTGTGAAGAAAAAATTTCAATTAAATTTTGACACATAATATTATAATAAAATAAAAAATTTATAATAAATTTTTATTCAGGTAAAGTTACTAAATAAAAAGGAAAAAGAAAAAATATAATTTTATTTTAAAATCCAAAGGTAATAGAAAAAAAAGAAAATCTAAAAATTCAGAAAAAATATAATTGATTCATAATTTTAAAAGGTAAAGTTATTAAACAAATATAAAAATTGAAAATATAAATTTAAATTTATCATAAAATACAGAGCTAATAAAAATAAAATAATAATAAATAATTCAAATAGAAATAAAAAACATAAATATTTGAAAACATGCGTCAATCCTCTCCATCCTTCCGCCACGTCATCTCCTTCCGCCGCGTCATCAGTGGAAAAGGTGACATCTGTCCTTTGAAACAAAAAACAATTCCCGTCGTCTCCTCTTCCTCTTCTTTACGACCTAATCGATTCCACTTCTGCAACTCCTTTCTCTCTTCGTCTTCTTCTTTTCTCTCTATTTTAATTACCTCTCCTTCATTTTGATTTCGAAATTTATGGGGATTAAAGAGGGGTTTTAGTCCACTTGGGATTGAGTTTTAAAAGGGGGAGAGAGGGAGAGAGAGAGAAAACCATCAACCATGGCTACGGGAAAATTGAAGAACCTGGCTTCCATTGATGCTCAGCTCAGGCTTATTGCTCCTGCGAAGGTTTCCGAAGACGACAAGGTTGTGGAGTACGATGCTCTGTTGTTGAATCCATTTCTGGATATTCTTCAGGATCTGCATGGTCAACAAGTCAGCTCTCTCTCTCTCTCAATCTATTATAAGTTTCTGTTGATCATCTGATTTCTCGATTTCGTATTCGGAATCGAATTGGTGTTTCTTAGTTAGGTTTTTGATTTGCGAGTTGATTCTGTGGCTTTGGTACATTTTGTGTTTTTCTTATTCGCCTTCATTCATTCGTCTCATTCAGATATTTACTGGAAGAATGAACACAGGCTCTCTTGCTCATCTGATGTATGCATTGCTACAGAGCGAGATCGCTACGAGAAATCTGTAAGTACCAATTGGTCACCGATGTTCGTACCCTCTTCTTTGAATTCTATAACCGAATTCTAGGTTTCTGAAACTTTTTGAACGGTAAATTGTTAGGTTGAGAGTACTATCTTGATTAATTTCTCCCATATTTGATCTGAAGATCGAGATTGTAACTAAGAATTTGAGAATTTGCTTCCTTTGTTTAAGGAAGTTGTATAGAAATTAATGTCTCAACGATTAAACAACACAACAGTCTCACTTCTTAGTGTCAATGCATTTTCTTAGGCTACCCTACATCGAGTGATGAAGGGACTAGGCTCAAAGGAGAAGAAATCAAGAGATAGATGGTGACCGTCGTCTTCTTCTTAATCGTGTATGGAGTTAACCAATTATACAGGTCTGGTCTCTCTCTCCCTCTCCATCCAAATCTTAATTAGGTTTGTAAAATTTGATGAGTCACCCAATTAGATGAGGCGAAGAAAGAAAGAGGGCTTTGTACGAGGGTTTAGGCCATCCTCTCATTGTCGTTTCTCCTTTTTTTTCCCGAAAAATTCCACTCTTTTTCCCTCTTTGAATCCGATTTCAGTTGAATGATTATTAAGTTACTTGTGCTATTTCAATTCCAAAGAACGGCGCCTTGTTGTGAGGAAAACAATGACTGCGGCGACAGTTTCAGGAAAAGGTTATCTTAAAAGTTTTGATGTATGATGTCTCTTCTATTATACCATTTAAACATTTATCCCTTCTAATTATATTATCAGGAAAAGTGCTAACATGGAAGCTTTGCAGGATTTCATCAGAAAGCTTGACACACCTTCTTCCTCCAACAAATGTTTCTTCAAAAGCCGAGGAAGACTACTAAAAAGCATATTGATCAAAGAAGAAGAATAGACACAGTGGTTTGCTTATTCCGCCTATGACACAAGAAATCTTTGTGATGGTCCAACAAATTCATCATCTCGTCCATAAACCCTGGATAGTAGTTATTCAGCATGTGACTCTTCTTGCGTCTAAGAATTAGATGTTTAGACAAACGATCAGTTGAAAGGGGCTCCTCATGCGTCTAAGGAGATTGCAATGAGGTATACCTGGAACTCTTCTTCTCGAACATTAGCTATCCTTTTTTCTCTAAAATACAAATCTCTGCTTTGTTTTATTCTTATTTTCTATGAACATAATACTTTTTTTTTCTGTTAAATCTATGAACACAATACATAGTGATTAATCCAATGATTTGTTATCTAATTTTCGAGAGTGTTCTTTTGCAGAGGGCAAAATCAACTCTGACAATTAATGTCTTCAAAGAATGTCTCACCAATCAAATAGCATGTTTCATAGAGAACAAATATGGAACTTGGACTTGGCAATGGTGATATCGACATCTCCTGGTGTGATCTTAACATAGTAGAGAAGATTGGAGGTATTATTAAAAATTCTAATTTTTTATGAGAAAAGAGTGATTTAGTCTGACAACCATCCAAGTAATGTCAAATACTTGAGTTAATTAGTTTAGCTTTAGACTCTGTTCTTACTAACGCACATGTGAAGAATAACATGGTTCCTACTTTGAGATTATTCTCATCTATGAGTTTATGTATTGTCTTTTGCAGCTCTTTCAAATTGCTGAGTATCATAGCTGTGGTAAAATTTTATTGTCTAAATTTATCATACCTGCTTTCTTCAAGCTTTAAAATTATTGTTGAAATATTCAGAATTATTATTTTGTTGTTAAAATAGGAAGATGATTTCACAAGGAACCGGTCCTGGTGATTCATCTAAATTATAAAGGCACATTTTGGTATTCTCCCGTCAGTGGAATTTTGTAAAATCAGAAGAGACAAAGAACAACTCATGAGAGCATACCTCTCGTCCCAAGGTATCATAAATGTGACTTACTTGTGTATTGAAACGAGTGTATATTGGATGAATACGGTGGATGAAATCACAAATTTGGTGCGGTGACAAAGTTTGCGGAGTCTCAGAATTAATAATGCATATATTTTGTATTTGATTTTCTGGTTTTAAAAATTTCAGGGAACACATTAAAAAAGTTTTGACTTCATTCGGTTTTGCACTAGATGATCTTGCTTTTACCACTAAAGATGGTCGAATAAAAAGGTATAGTATGCACTTTTGTTCTTCACATTCTAACTCACATACCTTGATCCTGCTGTTGATTAACCAAGCACCGGTTCAACGAACAAACTGGCATCAAAGAAAGTTTGTTTATGCTGTTTGGCTAACAAAGATGGTAGCTTTATATAAATTATGTAAAAGTGGCTGTAGATTATTGTATGAATGTGAGAGATTTTGATATGCATGACCATTTAGGCGAAGTTGTGTTCGTGGAAATACAGAAAAAAGGGTTTTGTGATCAAACAAAAAAGCTTTGGAGTTGTTTGGAGAGTTGAAGTCCACAAATGAGATGGTATCATTGATCTCAGGTGAAGTCATTGAGGTAAAAGAATTACAGAAAAAAGGGTTTTGTGATCAAACAAAAAAGCTTTGGAGTTGTTTGGAGAGTTGAAGTCCACAAATGAGATGATATCATTGATCTCAGGTGAAGTCATTGAGGTAAAAGAAGCGCAAAAACTAAACTCGCTTGGTATGGTTTGCAAGGAAAAAGGCCTAATTACCCATTAAATGATGTGTAGCGAGTACCTTAAGATTCATGTATAGCATTGATGCCAATTGTCTGATGATTGTTTGAGTTTTTATACTGTTTAGCACTGTTTTATTCTCGTAGTATGTTTAATAGCTCTCATATTTACTTAGAAAATATGATAAGGCAAAACTGAATTGGAGATGATCAAAAGTTGTGTGTGGACGGAGATGCTTATAATTCAACATATGTAGATAGTCAAAATTGGGGTTAAAGCAAGTCTTTTCTAATATTTCAACCACTGTTTAAAGCACAAAAAAAGTTCAAAATGGATATAATATTTTTTAAATGAAACATTAAAATCATTAAGAAACTAACACAACGATTCGTATCGTAAACATTAATATCGACTACGTTGAACATCTACAATGCATGCAATTTGTAATTTACATTTTTCAATCATGCTCTAAATTAAGGTTACCTATATATTTTTTAATATTCGATAAACATCTCGCGCTACAGCATCCCCGCGACGTAGTGCGGGTTTTCACCCTAGTTTGATTGAAAACAATATAATAGAAAAAATTATAATTGATTCTTAATCTTAAATTGTAAAATTACTAACCAAAAATAAAAATAAAAAATTTAAATTTATCATAAAATACATAGTTAATAAAAATAAAATAATAATAAACATAATTCAAATAGGAATAGAAAATTTAAACTAAATATTTGGAAACATTTGACAAAATTTAATTAGAAACCATATAATAGAAAAATATAAATTATTCAAAATAAATTAATAAATCGTTACTCTTTTAAGTTTCTGTATCGGTGAATGATTTCATATCGACGTTAGCAATTTTATTTTATTTACATTCACGGATGATTTCACTTTTTTCGTTTTTAGATTTTTTTTCATAAATTATAAAATTTAAATTATAAACGCTGTGTTGGGGAGTTTT
This sequence comes from Eutrema heterophyllum, assembly GCA_002933915.1. NCBI lineage: Eukaryota > Viridiplantae > Streptophyta > Magnoliopsida > Brassicales > Brassicaceae > Eutrema > Eutrema heterophyllum. The sequence goes on along the minus strand of PKMM01050834.1, from coordinate 1,229,906 downwards.
AATCTAGTTACTGTAGTAAGTGAATAAAAGAAAGTAGATGGTATCAAAAACAAGATGCTATCAAGTCGCAACTCTCCTCAGTTTGTCATGGTATTATCTATTATGCCATGTTGTCGTGATTTCTATAATCTCGGTTGGTCATCTTGGTCGGTTGATCTCGGTCGATCTCCGGTTCTCGATTTCGGTTGGCCTCCTAACACACCTTTCGCCTTTTATCGCATTTGATGAAGGATTCATCTACGACGACACCGACAACACCCTCTGCAAATCGTTAGTTTAAAATAATAATGCCATCATCAGTAAAAGCTCGATCTCGTCGTTTGTACAAAAAACACGGCTCATTTACACCTCTGGGGGATCTCGACGGCGAGTAAGCTGAAGGGAAATATAAAGACGAAGAAAGGAGTAGCGATTAAGATTGTTCTTATTACGAAGGTGAAGGTGAAAATGGGATCTCTGAAAACCCCAAACGGCTACTACCTCCATCACTAAGTGTAAATATGATGTCAGAGATCTGGATTTAATATAGAAAGCAAAAGACTATTTTCTAGTCTTGTCACCCAATATCTCTCAAGTCTTTAACTCAATAGCAGTAATAATGAGATCTAGTTCGCATTATGAATCTTGGAATAAGGTAACAACAATATTTTGAGCACTCTCTTCACCTCAGTGATTTTTGAAAAAAATAAACATCTGAAGCAAAAGATATCAGCAGAGTACATGATTGAGTGTGTAGAGCAAGACATCTGCATCCTCAGTGAGCAAAGCCTCTTGCTTGGCTCCATTGCCTCAGCTCATAGATTGTTGTTCTGACAATCCATTTGGATGTACCTCCTCGTACCCACGTTGATATGGTTAGCAATATTGAAACCGAGATGGTTTGTGGATTCGTTTCCCAATGAAAATGTGATCCTTTGCAATGTTATTGTCCTCCTCTATGCTTGATTGCCTCACCATTGAAATTGCCATACTTGTTCTAGTTGCATTGCAGTTAGGTTCACGACCTAAATTTCCACCCTCTTTATGAATAACCAGATCTCTAGTCTTGGGCTTAATAGCAAAACAATTTCGCTGACATCTAAATTTTGCAGATAATCACCCTTTAGAATTTCTAAAGAAATCGAAGAAAATCTTTTTATAGTCCGCTGTGGTTGGAGTAGAATCGGAGTTGGCTTGACATCTTTTATAATCATCTTCCGAATAAGAGCTATTTTTCACAGCTTCTTCAGGCTCATAAACCAAAGAGAAGCCACACTTCATCATCTCGCATTCTGCAACCGCACTTGTACCATTTGTCACTTCAAATCTAAGGGAAACTTCATTAGCTGATGAAAACTGTTGACGTTTTTTTATATTGAACCAAGTGGTGTAGGCAATGAAAACATGGTCCGATTCAACCGTATGTGGCTCATCGCCTGGTTCGGACCAACCGCCAACAACAAAACTTTCCGGGCTCAAGGATGCATTAGTGAATTCACAGGTGCATTTCACTTGGAGATTGTTGTTTTGGTGTTTGTACTCCTTAAACGAGACTACAACAGATAGAGCTATCCCGATAAATCTACCTGCATTCCAATCTTGAGGAAGCTCCAGCTTTAAGACTGATCCCATTGCTTGGTGGTTGAACCATGCAGGTATGTCACGTCCAGGAAAGCAAGTACCGATCAAGGATTTGAAAACAAAATCCTGCAAATTAAAGTAAAATCATAAAATGTGGATGTTTGAGGATAGATAATAGAGAAATGGATAGAAGGCAAAATAATACCTGATTATATCGATCATCTGACATCAACTCGCTTTTCTTCTGAACATAAGATATAATAGCATTCTTTGAGACTTGTTCCAGTTCGTGACAGTTAGTGAAAATGAAGGTGGAATGAATCTGCTCGGTTGGCATCAGAAGGGCTAGTGGACTGGCGACTGTTCTTAGTGAAGTACAGTCATGTGCATTTAAGCACTGAAGATTCGGTGGAAGCCTCGGCAGAGATGTGAGATTATTGCAATACTTCAACTCGAGCCACTTCAGATGGAACATTTGACCCATATCAAATTCTAGGCTGCAGATTTTATCATTCCTGCTCAAGCATAGACGCTGCAGAAAGGATAAGTCGATAATATTGCTTGGCATCTCTGTTATTGATGTTCCATCAAGCAGTAAAACCCGCAAATTTTCCCTGATCTCCTTGACATCGGGAAAAATCTTGAGCTTGGAGCAACGAGAGAGTTTGAGTTCTAGAAGAGATTTTAGCCTCCCAAGACAATCAGGAAGAGTCGCAAGATTTTTGCAGTCTTTCAAATTAAAGAAGTTAAGTCTGTGGAGATTACCAATGGCTGGAGGAAGTCTTTCTATTGCAGTGCCGTTTAAGTACAAAGTTTCTAGACTTTCTGAAATCACCTCAAATGTCTGAAGATTTAAGCAGCCGCTGAGAATGAGAGTCTTTAGAGAATCCATAGTGATATTTGGCAGAGACGAGAGACTTGTGCATCCTCTTAGGTTCAGGAAAACGAGATTCTTCATCTTTAGCATCTCCTTAGGTAACTCTTTCAAACCCGTGCAGCCTTCGAGGTTTAATCTCAAAAGATTTGGGGCATCTGATAGACCCGAAATGGAACTTAACTCACTCGAGTAACTTAGATCGACCCACTTCAGTTTTGGTGCAACCTATGACGACCAAGCAGAATTCCATACCATCAGTCAAAAAATATGCAAGCCCAATTTAGTATACGATTGATAAGAGAGATACATACCTTAGCACAGTTCCATACACTGGTAATCTTGCTGTAAGGCAACCTAAGATCGATAAGATTCTTGGGTTCAAAGTCTGATGGAAGTTCCTTCCCTGGGAATTTCATCCAGTCGAGATATCGGACAGTATTATCTTCTAGGAACTTAATTCCATCTGGTAAGTTTAACCTGCACTCAGCTTCACAGCGCTTAGGACAGAGAGAATAGTAGACTTTCAGGTACCGTAGACTTATCAAATCAACAAACGATTTGTTGTCTAAGGGCTTTTCCTCCATTCTAGACATGTCTAAGATAATACCTCTAACCTTGTCCTTTCCCTGTTGATCAAATAATCGAATAGAAGTTATTGCAAGTACATATGAAACTCTTGCAATGAATAAAGTCTCAAACTTTAACTTATATCACCTCTATGTTTTTCAACGCATCAGTAGATCCTGCAAAATTTGATGGAAGTAACCAATATTTCCCTCCACTTGTTTCAACAAGCTCCTTGGCCATTGTAGATATTAGATCATGCATCTCAACTCGGCCATCAGATACGCTAATCAAGAACTTGTCTACAAGCTCTCTAATTTCCTTCCCAGCTTCGGCAGATTCAGGGTCAAAAGAATCAAGTAAACTTCTGACGTAGCTCACATCTTCTGATCTGAAGAAAATGGCTATATCAAGAAACGCATCTTTCTGCTGCTCCGTTAGTTCATCAAAAAAGGCTCTCAACACCTTTCGAATCTCCTCATTGGAAACTTGCGTGAGTGTTCTAAGTCTTTCTTCCCAGTGATTCTCGTCTTTCCCACGAAGCTCCTCACCAAATGCCTTGAGAGCTAATGGGTTTCCACCTGCAAAATCCACGAACTTTCTAGACAGCTCCATGAGATTTCCTTGAAGAGTAGTGCAGATTTGATCCCTAAAGAGCTCTAAACCCTCTTTCTTATTCAACCCAGAGACCTCGTAAAGATCACAGACTAATCCCTCGGTCAACGACTTGTCCCGTGTGGTGATAACGATCCTGCTCCCCTTCTTAACCCAATCGCAGTTCCCTAAAAGCGGTTCGATCTGTCTCCGGTCACTCACATTATCGAAAACAACCACGACTTTCTTCTCGATCAGAAGATTCTTCCAATCTTCAAGTGCATTCCCATCTGCGAATTCTAAATCGGGATAATCTTTCTTCAATAAGCCTTCCACAAGTGTCTTCTGCAACGAACCCAATTCCTGCTCCTTCGATTTCTCACCGCCGAACTCAATGCGCAGGCCACGACCAAGCTTCGGCTTAAGCTTTTCGAAGAGTTTATCGGCGAGATCGGTTTTACCGATTCCAACCATCCCGACGAGTCCAACGATACGAGTTTCGTCGTCGTCATTGCACTCCACATCCAACTTTTCTTCCAATTGCTTCAGGCGTTGTTCTCCTGATTCAGCACTGCTTAATGCTCTGCTATGAGATTTTGGGGTTTCTTCTCCTCCTCCTCTCTCCTGTGATTTAGGGTTTCCTTGACTTTGCGACCAGATTACCGTTAGGGCATCCTTAACCTTTGTGACGATCTTAGCCACGAAAGCCTTCTCCTCGAATCCCTTCTTCTCACTGTTAAACCAAAATTACTCTTTTTTCAGTCGTGGTCTTTTTCTATCCGATTTTTACTTAAAATGCCACATATGATAATTGGCGACCAAATCATTTTCAAAAAACACCTAATTTTTTTTTTTTACCTATTTTGAATTTTTTAAAACAGACATATATTTCAAAAAAAAAAAATGGAGATATGATATTTAAGTCAGAAAATTATCGTTCTATATAGAATGCATCATATTTTATTCAATATATATTGTTATGATGAATAGAATGACACATACTTAGTTTGATGCATTTATCAAATTTTAATTTTTTGTTTGTTTTTAACTTTAAAGCATGTTTTTGTTTGTTTTAGTTTCAAATCATGACATATGCTAAACATCATGTGTTCAGAGTGCATTTGCACTGGATTCCTTTTTTTCAATTTTCTATAAATAATTAGGGCCCTGATTTGTTAAAAATATATATATAGAATAAGGCACAAATTTTTAAATTTACAATAACATAACTAAGATTTTTTTTAAAAAATATTATTTGAGCCGGGCATGTAAACATCACATATACCATAGTTTAAAGTTAAAAACGTATACAAATTTTCCAATAATATATAAATGAATCAATGTAGTTATGTGTCATTCTATTCTAGAAGATACTAGCATTCCATTATTTGTACTTTTTGAAATAGAAATATATATATATATATATATATATATTCGGGTTTAGAGTTTTGTTTTAAGTTTTATAACGTAATTAAGTTTGTGGCATGATCTAGGAGGTTTTGAGTTTTTTCTAAAGGTTTGGAGTTTATTGTTTAGGGTTAGGATTTACACTTACACTATTTTGTTATTTTAAAAAAATATAGAACTCATATAATAAAATATTAATTTATTCTGATTATTTTGTTTTATGCGTTTATATACAACAAAACGGTTTTATTTAGAACTACTTATCCATTTCTTAAAAATCTTGTATGCACTTTAAAAAAAAAATTCAAACCATAACCTATGCAAATAAAATCTAGATTGTTTTTTATTAAGTGTTTTTGATTGATTCAAATTTTTTTTTAAAATTCCATAACATAAAAAAAAAAAGTTAAGAGAAGAAACAAATTACGTTTGTCAACTCAATTAAAAAAAAAACAGAATTGGAAAAATAGAATAGTTATGAATCAAAACAACAACAAAAACAAATGGAATAGAAACCACACGCACATGGAGCATTTTTGTCCGTACAAACTTGAAATAGTTCTTGCTTTATATTAAAAAAAAAAAAGAGAGATATATTCTTTATTTTGGGCTACATTTTGGATATACAACAAATTAACCCTTCTTTCAAAGAGAATTTGCGCATAATAACACTTTTTAGCAATCGTTAGTGATTATAGCATTTTTTTTTTTGCCCAAGTGAAAATTTTTATTTAACATGTAATCACAATTGTCAAAATCCTAATTTCGTTTCATCGTAAAGGTCGTTTTAAATATTTTCACATATATTAATAAAAAATTAAATTTTCTACTGTACCCTTATAAAATACTACACTTATAATCTCTGTATTTATAAGATAAAGCTAAAATAATAAAAATAAAATTGGAGCTTTGCATTAAAATTTGTATTGAAAATACAAAACGACACTCTTTATAAAATTAAAATAAAATTCTAAAATAACACTTATTATGAAACAGAAATAGTAACAAACTCTTGGTAATGTTTAGATTTTAAGATAACTAACCATTTATAATTTTCTTCGTGTTTGCTAACATATTACACATTTGAGGTCAATGTACTATATATAGAAGATTGAATAACATAGTTCTTAAGTTTGTTCTTCAACAAAATATAGCTCCTAAATTTATCGTCATCAGAAAAAAAATAAAGAAAAAATACTAATCAAAACTAGTTGCTTGATGTACATTATCAATAAAATTATTATATTCTAGTGTATAATTGTAAAATACTTTTAATGATAGTTTCAAGCTATTCTAACACCAAATATTTCCACCTATTATAAGTGAACATATATTCCCTAAACCCTAAGAATATTTATGCTTATAGGACTAGTTAGTTTGTTCGTCTCAATTCCTTCCTTCATTTCCGTTCTACTTAAGATTAAATACTAAAAGCTAGAATGAAGAATCATATTTTGTAAAACTAAAATAAAATGTATATAAGAAAAAATAAGTCGCTAATACGTACTCGCTTTCGAGAAATATCAAACCCGCTCTGCTAAGGACATCCTGCAAAGCGTCATTCCACTTGACAATCCGGTCGTCTCGATCAACACCTGGCAGCCGCCTCCACTGATTCAGTAGGTTATCACCGAAATTACCTTTAAGCTCTTTCACGATAGATGTGTCAAGCTTGTAGAGGATTGGAATGACCAACAGATTTTTGCCTCCTTCCCCTTTTGTACTACAGTCCTTCATCTTCACCAGCTCATCCAAACACCAGTGTGACTCCGTGTACCTACTCGATAAAATCGCCAACGCTATCTTCGACTCCTCGATTCTTTTGAAAAGGTCTACGAGTTTTTCGCCCAGATCCATATCAGTGTCTATAAAAGCATTGATCCCGCTCAGGGACAATGCTTTGTAGAGATGGGATACGAAAGTATTACGCAGCTCTGCTCCTCGGAAGTTGATGAACACTTGTGGTCCTACTTTGACGTTGGAACAAGAAGAAGTTGTCACCATCATGAACTTTTTTTCCTGGAATTTGTTGTTACTTAGATTGGATCTTTTTTTTTTATCGATTTGCAACATATCATTTCATTGACGTCCGGTTATTTATATGTTTAACTAATTCGGAAGACCGCGTTCTTCCTCAAGACTAAGACAATCGCATATAGTTTATTCCTAAAGACCAATTCTTACCACAACGTTAATCAATTATCCTTGAAGACAAATTCTAACTCAAGAACTTATAGATTACACCACTTGTCTATTTTACTTTGTTTACTCTTTGATGATGAGAAAGGAATGTCAAACACAACTCGGCCGTCTTCAAATGTATATGTTAGTAAATTGGTATGATCAAAATCCACACAGTGAGTAATAAACTAATTAAATAGGATTAATAAACTAATTAAATAGGATTACTACGTGGTCAAAACTTACTACAAGATTATTTATTATCTATCTAATATATAAAAGATGAAGGGGAGCTATCCAGCAACACCTTATCATTTAAAAGCGAATGAAAATTTAACATGTGTCCAACTATTTATTATTGCTTACAAAAATCATTTAATTGAATTTAACAATTTTAAAAATTATAAAGGCAAAAACATAAAATACATGAAATTCAAATTTAATATTACAAACATCATAAACAAATAAATATTAAATAATATGATCTTTTAAATGAATCTTCTCATTTTCTTTTTCGTGTAATTAATTTAATCGTTATTTACAAACTAACGAAGATAATTTATTTTCAATACAAATTATAAAGAAGAAGAAAAAGCAACGAGACCAAAAATGAAAACAATAAGTTAAGAAAGTTTCAAACAACTAAAGAATAAAAACTAAACCTATAGACAACCATAAGACACAAATGAGCATTCAATAAACAATTCAAAATGAATAATAGATTATTAAAAATAGAAAAAAAGATGACAAAACTGATAAATTCATGAGAGTAAAAACACAAAGTGTTTAGGAATAATTATTATTAGAATCTCATAAGAATAATTGTACAAGTTACATTCTCTTATATAGATTTAAACTAACCCGAGTTTCCTAAATTAAGATAAACATAAATATAAAATAATATATTTAGAGATAAAAGTAAATTTCATAAACTAAGATATTGATGTATATCAATAATCTTTTAGATCTTTCATTTATCTTCATGATTTCCATAATCTCAGTATGGTCAATCTCATTGATTTCTCAATACCCTCCGATAAGCTCAAACGTGGTTACATGTGTGAGATTGGACAAGTTTCAAAATATCAGTGTTATACCCGGCTGCCGGGCCATCATCGCGGCTTTATATATGGTCGTCAGGTCAGATCGGCTACAATACCGAGCTTGAAACGACCGCATTTTTTTTTTAAAATAATAATACAAGAACAATAACAGCAAAACACCCCGAGTCCTAATCATCCCCTCTTCACTGCCTCGATTCCACGATCACGCCTTATCTTTACATGCATCGACAAAAGTGATGCATCAACATTTGGCTAACCAAACGCTGAGTGAGATTGATCCTTCCAACAACAGGCTACCAACAAGCACAACAATTAACAATTTACAACACGAAGAATTAATCAACACCAATTAAAACTTCCAGCACAATTAGCAATTCAAACCCATGAAAAACTAAACCAAGGCCTAGCAATTCTACTCCAAGAAAAGTTAAACACACAGCCTGAACAGTAAACACACAACACGCCCCCAAGGCACAACCAACGACTGGTATCGATCGATACTCCCCTGGTATCGATCGATACACCCCTGATATCGATCGATACACCACTGGTATCGACCGATACTCACACAACACGCGTCTACCAAAAAGGCACTGGTATCGATCGATACTGAAACAACACGACTGGTATCGATCGATACTGAAACAACACAAGCCTACCGACAAGGGACTGGTATCGATCGATACACCTATGGTATCGATCGATACTCCCCTGCGACTCACAACCTTCACGAAATTTAAACCCATAAATCGCCAACACAAAGCCCCAAACTCATCAATCAAGCTTAAACAAGAACCACACAAGCTTAATTGCTAACCTTTGGTCACAACTCACCTTAGATCGGATGGATCGAGCTCTAGAATGACTTCCCCGGGCTCAAGATCGACCTCCCTTTCACGCCAAAACCAAGGTCTTCCAACCTCTTCTTCAAGCTTATCCCCAAGCTCAAACCCTCTTGATCTCGCAAGATCCAAGCTTCACCAACCTCTTCCTTCCCTTTCTCTCTCTCTCTCTCACGCAAGACCAACTTCTTTTTCCCCAAAAGAATGGTCTCTGCCCGTAAGAAGAGAAGAGGAAGAAGACAATAAGGAAACCCGACTGGTATCGACCGATACAGGCCAGTATCGATCGATACTACCCCCGACAGGTATCGATCGATACAAGGCTAGTATCGATCGATACTACCCCGGAACAACCCAAATTAATTATTTTCTCCCAATAATCAATTCTTCCGGAACGCAGGCGTTACAGAGCTGTTGGGTCATCAATGACATTTAATTATAACCGTGGTAGGATCGAATCGGAACACATAGTGGTTGGGTCATCAACAACATTTATATCTGGTTGTAGGGTCAAATTGGTTCGGTGGAAAATACATCATCACCACCATAGTAATTCGTGAGGACGAGAAGTCAATCAAAAGAAGATGTTAAACTCACGAGGGCAAGAAAAACATCCTCATCACCAAAAGTTGAACGAACCCATGAATTGGTTCATGTTCATAATCTAGTGCCTTGTTCTTCAAGAAACTAGCAAGTTTGCTAGCCAATATAAAATCTTCTTGGCCAATCATTGGCAAAATCGATAAAAATAAGCCATCATTGACATGGATATATCTCTTCTCCACGTCACCGTTGATGTTGATGACACCAACAAATTCATGTTCTATTTCAAAGGTCTTTAACCGAATCAGCTCCGGCTCCGGAGCAGTCTTCGGTGTCGTTGAAGACACGACATATCATCTTTTGATTAAAACAAAATTTCATCACCATAGCAAAACCCTTTCCGGTTTGAACTCTACGAGATCCACTAACAAAGTAATTTGAATCCCACTCACAAATCTTTGCTTGTCCACTCTTATTTTTGTTTTCTACGCGGAAGATAAAAGAAAACCTAACCCAAAGGACTTGGATCTACTATGATACTATAATAAATTAATGAGAGTAAGAACACAAAAATGTTTAGAAAGAATTATTATTAGATTTTCATAAGAATAATTGTACTCTTAAATAGAGATAAACTAACATAAGTTTCGTAAATTAAAATAAACATAAATGTAAAAAAATATTTTAGAGATAAAGGTAAATTTCATAAACTTAGATTTTGATGTATATCAATAATCTTCTAGATCTTTCTTTATCTTCATGATTTCCATAACCTCATCAGTATGGTTCATTTCACCGATCTCCCGATAAAAACATAGAAAAAGAAGACAAAACAAAGAAATATATAATAGTTTAAACAATTTGGTAATCTGTCCTACACACCAAAAAATCCAATTTCTAATAATCTATTCCAAAACTTTTTACTGCATCTGCATCTGATCCACTAACTTCTTCTTTCAAAGTTTTATATTTGTTTTATCGGAAACTTCGTTTCTAATTTTCTTTGGCATGATACGCGGATAAAAATAAAATATTTACTCTAAATTGACTGCGTAATTAATTTATAAACTTTCAGATTTCTATACATATAAAAAATTGTATTTCAATTAAATTTTGACATATGTTAACATAAAAAGAAAAAGTACAGATCTTTAACAGAAAAAAAGAAAAGTAAAACATAGATATTAAAGTATATTTTTTTAAAAAGGAAAATTTTATATAAAGCTTGATGTCTCTAACTTTGTAATTAACATGATAACGACATGTATCAATAAGTCGATCAGATTTCTCGTTAACATTCTTATTATTATTATTTTTACGGGTGATCAAATATTATTCTTTACTTTTTTGTTTTTAATTTTTTTTCCACGAGTTATAAAAATTTTAAATTATAAACCGCGTATACGCAGAACCTAATCTAGTTTAAAATATACTTAAAATGAAAACATGACTTGGAAATATACGATTGGATAAAACTTTTACAACATGCTATTAAGATATAGATTTAAATTTGAGATATGGCTGGATCAAATATCCAAGAACATTCCCTCTCTTCTACTATTTTTTTAGCATAGATAGAAAAATAATATACTGGTTTTATTTTTATTTTTGTTAATAATATACTGGTTTTATTAGGTTACAAATATCTGATTAAAATAGATTTTGCATAACGGCCGGATGCCAGGGATTAATCGGCTCTATAAGACCAAGTTAAAGAAAAATCCAGTTGCAGGAAGCCCTTACATATATGGCACTAAGTTTGAATTAGCCTGGTGTGAATAGAAAAATATAACCTAAAGAAAAATCCAGTTGCAGGAACCCTTACATCTATGGCACAAATAGATGAAAATTAAAATTTATAATTTTTTATATAATAAATGATGGGAGTTGTAATTTATAATTGAGGTAAAAAAAATTACATTTATAACCTTCATCTATTTGTGCCATAGATGTAGGAAAAATCCAGTTGCAGAAACCAAATTAAAGAAAAATCTAGTTGCAGGAGCCCTTACATATATGGCACTAAGTTTGAACTAGCCTGGTGTGAGTAGAAAAGTATAACCTATATAATCGAAAAATCCAGTAGCAAGAACCCTTACAAAGAGATGAAAGTTATAAATATATTGTTTCTTTCACTTACTTGAAATATAAATTATAACTCTCGTCCAGGCGCTCCCTCCTCGTCTCTATAGGAAAAAAATCAAATAGAACGGGTCAAGTTTCGGCAAAAATAATCAAGTGGTGGTGGGGTACATTTGCGGAGAAATTGTCATGTTGGTCTAGGTCAGAGATCGATTATCCATAAGCGTGAAATTATCTAACCACTTTCATTTGTTCAGTAGAAGATGGTGCCACGCTTTAAGCCTATTTGAAAACCCGANGCATTTGGCCCAAAACGTGAAAGGTAATGCTTCTAATGCAAACAAATCCGTAGTGGCTTTCAGATTCCAGGAGTGCGGTTGGGCTCACACAGAGGCTGAGTTCTACAGTCGTTACAACATGTTTAAGAGGAGATTTCCTTCCGCGGCGAAGTATGTGGAGGAAAGCACCGTGAAGGAAAAATGGTCAAGATGTTTTTTTCCCGGTGCCCGATACAACCTAGACACGAGCAATTCTGCGGAATCTCTGAACAACACTTTTAACAACGCGAGGAAGTACTCCTTAATACCCATGCTGGATACTATCATTGCAAAGTTTTCTGATTGGTTTAACGAGCATAGGAAAGAGGCCGTGTCAGGACATGTTGATAACAAACTGGTGCCTTTGGTTGAGAACTTCTTGCATGATAACTGGGCTACTGCTAAGAAATTAACCGTGAGGGAGGTAAACAGTTACGAGCTCGAATACGAAGTCGTTGATATTGATACTAAGGTTTATTTGGTGAACTTGGAAATGAAGAGTTGCTCTTGTAGGTTCTGGAAATACAACTAGTATTTCATTATGTAAAACTACTTATGTCCTGAAAACTAAGAATAAAAACTAATTTTATTTCGTTGGTCTCATCTACCATGTATTTAAACTTGGTCGAGGTGGTAAATTACTCGCCACTTGTTTTTATTATTAAATCTAATACATAATATAATACATGCATATTATTAAACTTGGTTGAGCTTTGATCTTAGAAACAACTAGGTATAACTCGGTATCACTATACTTTATCTACAAGGTGCACGTAATTATTCAACCGGCTTGTCGTAATTATTCAACCGGCTTGTTTGGGTTGTGAAGGTGGCTAACAATTGTTATAACATCAAGAGAGTAGCATTAAAAAAAGGAAAATATTAAATTCCCATCTTTTTATGAGTTGTTGTGGAAACAATTACACAACATTGTCCTTGTAGTTTTAAAAGCATTTACATAGTAATAGCCAGTTTATGAAGACCTACTAACCTAAGTACTGATTTGACGCAAATGACTGCATAAAAAAATAAGAACTATATGTTTAAACACTTATCTATTCTGTAAAACTAGTAAAACATATCTTAAGGGCAAGTAATACTAGATAAACATAAAACCAGCAAAAGTACAACTATGACCAACTATGACCCAAACTCGTACAACTAGTATACTCTGGACAACTATGACCAAATTTTTAGAGGGAATTTTGAAATTCATTTGGCGCCGAATTCAAATTTATCAAAAATTTCAAAATAAAAAATCTAAATTTTTTGCAAAGCTTTCTTTTGTTTTGTCTCCTCCAAACAACATTTTCCAATTATCCTCCCATTTAGCAACTCTCTCTCTCTCTCTCCCTCTCTCTCTCTCTCTCTCTCTCTCTCTCTCTCTCTCTCTCTCTCTCTCTCTCTCTCTCTCTCCTTTTCTCTTCCTTCCTTCACGAGAATCTGAAATCGAAATGGAGGAAAGTAACTATCACTAGACGGACAACTTCTGCGTTGAACCATACGAGGACGGACAACCTCCCAGTATTACTAGTTTTCCCTACAAATTATTCCCTATTTCTACTAGTTTTCCCTATTGCTTCTTACCTCACTCTCCGATTCATATTCGGATTTGGTTGCTTCAGTTGATTCTCCACTGGAGTCATTGGCTATCTCCTTGCCCTTGGCTGCTGCCTCTCCTTCTTCTTCGTCTTCTTCACCGCTCTCTTCTTCTTCTTCTTCAGACTCTTTCGTACCACCACTCGTAACGGCCACCAGAGGAAGCGAAGATGAAGCATTCACCACCGGAGGAACCGAAGGAACCACCGGAGTAGAAGCTTCGACCACCGTCTCCGGAACCGAAGATGAACCTTCCACCGCCATCGGAACCACCGTCTCCGCCGCCTGCGAATCCCCTACTTCTTTTGGGCCGATCTTCATCTTCTTCGCCACCCTCTTTTCTTCACCGGGATTCTTCTTCTTCTTCGCACAAACCTTCACTTTCGCCGGATTCTCGTCCTTCTTCGGATTCTCCGTCACTTTCGCCTCCTTTGCGCCGCTATTAGGGTTTCTACTCTTGTACCGTCGTGTTTGAGCCACCATTGTCGACTGAAAGAGGGGAATGCGGGGAGGGGAATTTGGGGAGAATTCCTAAGTTTTCCTGAGTTTTGCGGTTTTGGGAAATAATGGGGAAACGGATTCGATTTCAGAATTTTGAAAACAAAAAAAAACGAGATTCTCGGATGTAATCGGGTCAAATCCGCGTCTCTCGGGTGGATGGGTCACACACCAAGTAGAGTCTGTAAATATGATGATTTTGGTATGGTTTTTTTGTAACTTACTCATTTTTCTATATAAAAATAATGTTAAATAATTTTACAGATATATGAGGGAGATTTGAGATTAAAATCTCAGCAGAATGCTATCCGAAAAGAAAATTCTTTTTAGGTAGTCCAAACATGTAATAACAAAAAAAAAGTTTTACTCTAAATATGGTGGATCCAAAATTTAACTTTTTCCACATTTTTACTTTCTTGGTTGCAATTCACCCCAATCATGTTCATGCTACTTCTAAAAAATCACACACAATAAAAAATAAAAAAAAAACTAATTTACGAAAATGTCACCATATATATTTTGTTCAAATTATCCCTCTGGTTTAGTACGTAGCAAATTCACATTTGTTGGAAAAACAAAAAAAAACAAATTCACATTTCCAAATTTTTAAACTTGGACGAAACGGATAAGACAAAAAAAAAAAAGAAAACATTATTGTATTTTGGATCCATTATTGTCACGTGCGTGGCACAGAAACTAGATACATTAAAAAAGGATATATATATATTTTTTTTCCGGTGGTGGTAGATCTGAATCAGAGAATTCAGTAGTCATAAGTAAAAACCAAAAAAAAAAAGCTCAGAAAATCGGTAAGAAGTAAGAACCCTAGATTCAATCTTACTCTCATCAATCGAATCGAAGCAGGGTTTTGACACTCAATCCGTTCTTGTGAACTGGGTTTTGCATTCGGATCGATCTTGATCTTTTTTCTGGAAATCGCATCGCGAATATGAAAGAAGGTAAATCTGCAAAGTTGAATCATCAAGACCACCATGAACAGATTCACCACCAAAACAGTCACTTGGGTTCTTTCAAATTCGCCAAATTGTTCGATTCAGAAGCTTCCTGGGACAAGGTAAATAGTCTCCCTCGGATATATAACTCGCCCATACTTAGCGTTCTGTGGTTGCTATGTCTAAAGTTGATCTCTTTTTATCCTGTGTCGCTTACTCTGATTTGGTAGCTTAACTTTATAGCTAAGACTATAAGAACTTGTGATGGACAAAGAATGAATATGTTTCCGTATTGGGGATTAGCTTAAAATTATGATCGATTGCTATTTTAGAGAGTGTTTCCTGGATAGTAAAAGCAATATTGCTGATCAGTTTTATGCTTCTGAAATGGTTTTTGTTGGGACAGGATCAATTGGGAGATGTGTTGCATTGGATCAGGCAAGTGGTTGGATTACTCTGCGGATTGTTGTGGGGTGCGATACCTTTGGTTGGAGGCATTTGGCTACTTCTGTAAGTTCCTTCATTTATCTTTCTTCAGTGTATAGTATGACTATAAAGAATTGGATCCTCGTGCATAAACTCGAGTAATGGGTTTTAGAAATTCGTTGGCTTGATGCACGGAATCTAATCAGTATCGTTTCATTTCCCTGGCTTTGTTCTATATTGCTGATCAGAAAACTCTCAAAAGCTACACCACTTTATAGTGTGTCTATTGTCCTTATCTTACTTCATATGAAAGTTACTCGAGTTGAACACCTAAAATTGTGTACCTGTTTGCAAGAAAAGAATCCACCTTTTAGAAAGCCGATTAGAATTCTTATTTTTCGGCGGTACTAATACTGTAGATCTAGGCGAAATTTTGTTTGGCATAACAGAGAAATAGAGTGATGGGTTACCACCAAAACCTTAGTGTTCAATATTAGTTTTTGCTTGCATTGATTTAGTTAAAAGTTTTGACTTTGAGCTTAACTTTATCTATAAGAGTTTTCCGGCGACATTCACAGAATTTGAGTTTTCTTCTACAATCACACTACATAGCAGGCCTTTGTATGTTACTTAAGCTCGGTTTAAGTTGATTTCTCTTAACAAGTTACATCATTGGCTATAAATTTGGCAGATTTCTGGCGATCTCTTCTGGCATAGTATATGGTTACTATGCATTGATTCTAAAGATTGATGAAGAAGATTTTGGTGGTCATGTAGCTTTGCTCCAGGATGGTCTATTTGCTTCTCTAAGTTTATTCCTGGTATGTAAATTTTATTCCTCTCTCTCTCTCACTCTACATATCTCTATCCTCATTCTTCATGTTTCTACCCTAAGGTAGATTTTCTTCAATCTTAAAAGTTGATTTCAGTCTGTGATGAATTGCGTTTCAGCTTGCGTGGATTCTGGTGTATAGCTTGTCTAGCTTCTGATAGAGACACACTGTCTTGCGCTTAAGTTGCTTTAGCCTGCTCGGAAGAAGTTTAGCAGAACGTGCCTTTCTTGGTTTCTCCGGTTACAGTCTTCTTTACGTTGCCCTTGATGCTTTTGTTTTCTGAAGATGGGAACTAGCATTGGTAGATTTTCAATGGAACTTATGGTTTCCTTTCCTTTTGTCAATTACTATGTTTTTTTTTTGAATTTTGTGTAATAAAACCAAATATTATTATGCAAGGTTATGTGTTTATTCTAAAAATACGGCATCTCTACCAGACTTTTACTAAATCTTCACTGATATAATTGAGAAAATATGTCAATAAACCGAAGCAGAATCATCAAAACGTATGATATTAATCAGGACAAAGGTGTCGTAAAGAAGGGGGAACCTCGGCATAAAAAAGAATTGCGTCTGCCGGGAGTCGAACCCGGGTCTATTGCTTGGAAGGCAATTATCCTAACCGTTGGACTACAAACGCTTTGATGCTTGTAATATCAAGATCTAATTAGTAACATCAAGATCTAATTACTAATTTAAACTTTCCTATCAAACAAAATAACAAAAAATATAAATATAAAACTGGATCTCTCAACGTGAGCGTGATACGTAGGATAATTTTCACTCACAAGATTGTGACATGTGTCGTTGTTAAGTAAGATCGCGACATGTGTCAAAGTAATAATCTGAATAAAAAGAAAAACCAAAAACGGAAATTAAGATTCTAACTCACGAGATCGTGACATGTGTAGAAAAAACGGAAAATAACAATGCAATAATATAACTTTTCTATAAGACAAAATAACAAAAAAGGAAAAAAAAATTGTGTTTTATTTAAATAGAAACTAATAAAATCAAAAAGAAATAAAGTAAGAAAAAAAATTAGAAACTACAAAATAAAAATAAAAAAATGTAAACTATAAAATTTATATAAGATTCATAATATATAAAATTAGATTAATAACAGTTTGTTAAGATCATGGCATGTGTAAAAAACAGAAAATAACAATGTAATAATATAAACTTTCCTATAAAACAAAATAACAAAAAGTAAAAATAAATGTATTTTATTTATATAGTAACTAATAAAATAAAATAAAATAAAATAAGAGAAAAAATAGTGTGACACGTCGGATAACAATGTAATAATATAAATTTTCCTAAAAGACAAAATAACATAATAGGAAATTAAGATTTTAAATTTATTTTTGAAACCCTCTCATTCATATACAGAAAATATTTACCATGTTTATAGGTAATATGAATCAATTTAGAATTTTCTTAATTGTGAATAACAAAATATAATTTCTAGATAACTAAACATGAATCTTAATTTAAAATCTAATTATACGGGTCATATTACGCGAGTTATAAATTTAAAAGTCTAATATAGTTTATCTTTTACCCGCGTATTACGCGGGACCTAATCTAGTTAATCATAAAAGAAAAAGAATTTTAATTTCTCACCTCTATATAAACCACAATTTGGTAGTATGTGAATTACACACCAAAAAATTAAAAGTCCAATAATCGTATCCAAAACTATTTATTGCATCTCTTCACCGTTTTTTTTTTCAAGGTATATATTTATTTTATCGTAAACTTTGTTTCTAAATTTATGTATTATATATTTTCACAGGTGATCTAATTTTGTTTTCTATTTTTTTTGTTTTTAATTTTGTTCACGGGTTATTAAATATTAAATTACAAACCCGCATATATGCGGATACTTATCTAGCTTTTTATAAAAAGCACAATCCAAAAATTTCGTCAATAAAATATTTTAAGTGAAGAATGAGCAAGTGGGCCAATGGTTGCCACACCTCTGTTGTCATCTTACCGGTGTCGAGTTCGACTCCATCTATTTTCCATTTGTGGGGGTATTTGGCTATTGGGCCGGCCGGTTGTGGTCCAAAATGATGACAAAAAAAAAAAAAAAATTAAGTGGAAAGAGCCTATAATAACAACCGCAACCAATAAGATCCAAAAAATTTAGAGTATAACAACAATTTATTGTCCAAAGTTTTTTCTTTTGATAACCGGGGTATCTTAGGCCAAAACCCATACTAATACCCCGAAACCCATAGAAATTTTTGTCACTAAAAACGTCTATAGATGACCAAAAATGATTGAAATCGCAATGGGAGGGACATTCACGATTTTTGTCCAAAGTCCAAACCAATACACCTTTTTAACATGCTCTGCAACTGCAACTGTGTAAATCAAATGAAACCAATTTTTTAAAATAAGGCCTCGTGACTTCTTTCTACCATCACAATCACAACTACATTCACTTCTCTCAATAATTAAAACGAAGAAAAACACACACACACACTCATCAAACACAATCTAATATCAATCCATCATGGCCTATCGAAGTAAGAATCCCACTCATGCCTCTCAACATTCCCAAACACATTATATTTCCAAGAAAATTGCTCCGGAAAATCAAAAATCTCCTCAATCCCTTCCTCAATCCTCTTCCTTAATCCCTCAACTCTCTGCAACACTCCTTCCACCGCAACGTCAAACGCATCTTCAAACCTTCCCGCGTCTCCTCTTTTACCCGACGGATTAAAATACATCGACCTCGGTATCAATCTTATCACTTCTTCTCTCATCGCGACAACTTTCGCCCTCGGAATCCTACTTAAAACCTTCTCTATACTCGCTTTACCTTCTTTAACGTTCTTCCCCGGTATAAAAACAGAGTATTTCGCGATATCATTCGGTAAATGCCAAATGTACTGCGCATAAGCTGATCCGGGATGGAAGAAAACCGGTATGCAACCTGCTAGGATCGAGTCGAAAGTTGAGCGGCGCGTGTAGGAGTCACCAGGGGGTTGCAGACAGAATGTTGAGCTCAAGAAGAATTTCATTATCTGGTCGGGTTTGTAACATTTTTGAGAGCCAGAGACGCATTCTAGAAGCTTGCATTTTCTTCTGGAAGCTTTGCATTGGTCCATGATCTCGGATCTTATGCTGTCACCGAGGTTTGGACGCGGTGCACCTACAAAGGAGAATAGGTAACGACGTTTGATTCTTCTCATTCGGTTCTGCCATTGGAGGATCTCTGCGTTGGTTGAAGGGTGGAAATACGTCGGGTAAGGAACCGCAAATCCGTGGTAGTTCCATGGGCTTGATTCGATAAGTAACATCGTCATGTTCCTTATTTCCGGTAAGATCATTAACCTGGCTAGGTAGAAAGAGAGAGACAACAATGAGAAAGCATGTCCAATAAAAAACTAAAACATTATGTAATTCTGCATGATTAATGACAAATATATAAGAAATATGGTGTTACTCTGTAGTTTTGGGGTAAGTGAAGTTTTTCTTGCTTAATCATTGTGCTATTTCATTACCACTAATTTTCGTCCTCAAGATTGATGAAAATTTTTAAAAGTATTCTGTCATTCCGTAACATTTAAGTCAACTTGAGTTTTCCTCACTAAACCATTTTGTCATTCGTTTCT
Source organism: Eutrema heterophyllum (assembly GCA_002933915.1). Taxonomy (NCBI): domain Eukaryota; kingdom Viridiplantae; phylum Streptophyta; class Magnoliopsida; order Brassicales; family Brassicaceae; genus Eutrema; species Eutrema heterophyllum. The sequence continues at coordinate 1,209,934 of PKMM01050834.1, read as the reverse complement.
ACATATTTTTTTTTTCAATTTATACTATGATTTTGGCATTCCACAATGTTACCAATTAAAATCTTCATCATCGCAATGATAAATGATATACCACTTTTTTTCACATTTTGACCGATTTGAAATATGATTGTGCAACTATTTTACCATTCACACAATTCATGAATTCTTTGATGTTTTCACGTTTTTGAAGTGCTATATAGTAACTATCAAAAGTGAAACGTTATCGATACCTATACTAAAACTAGTACGTTAATAATCATGATTACTCCTGTGTTTCTCGTGCTTCATTATTATGCTATTTCGCTATTCCACTATTCATTTGATACCAATCAACACCTTAGTTTTAATCAACAAATAGAAATTGGCGGCGTACCTGTTGCCCCAATCGGATTCATTCTCTGGTGTACGCATAAAGTCCCAAGTGGTGCGACCAGCCACCATGAAATGATCTCGGCCGTCCATTCTCTTCCACTCCGGTCTCTCCCTCAGCCACTTCATCAGATCAAGCGCCGCTGCATCTCTCATGAAAGGGAACGGTCCCCACAAAAACCGCATCAAGTCTAAACCCGGATAGTAAGGAACATACACCGCGGAAGCCAGAGAAGAGTCTTTGGTCAAGCACTTGTACTGCTTCATCCTGTTGTGGAATATGACTTCCAATGTGAATTGGTTTGTAGCAAACCAACCAGAAACTCCCTCCATGTTTGGTAGGCGAGGGCCTAAACCGAAATTCGATGTTAGCTCGCACATATCGGTCCACCTACTCAAAGTCCAGCAGTTCTTGAGAAGCTCTTCGTTGAACAAGGCTGGAACATCGTGCATATACACGTATTTTCCTGCACATGGATCGTTACGTCGCGTTCTTGGCCGTACTATAACGTTCCGGACTCTCCTAGGTTGGTTTCTCTTCGAGTTTACTCTGGCTTTTGCCTCGGAAGTATAATTATTCGATGCGAAATTTCTCTGAGTCTTTTGTTCCGATACTATTTCCGAGGTGTTATCACCTTCAAGGTCATTATTGGACCAATCATTAGGCAATTCCTTGCCTTTCTTGCTCTCGAAATCGTTGTTATCATCATCAACTCGCTCTTTCTTTGACTCCACGTCGTTTTTAGACTCGAAAAAGCTCGGTTCTTTGTCGAGGGATAGATGATTCTCATCACTATTATCCACATTGCTCTCAACATCATCATCATTATGACGAACCCTTCTCTTATCCGCCTCAACTCTACCCGAAGATCTCGCCTTTTTCGGTTCCCGATGTCCTCTCCTTGCCCTTGTGGACCGACCACTCAAAACCAAATCACCTCTCTTCTTCTCGCTCTCAACCTTTTCCTTCTCCAGTTCCTCAACGAGATCATTCACAACCTTCGCGTCTTCCGAAATCCGATCCTCCGGAGAAGAATCATCGCCCGAAACAGGAAGAGTGCTGTTATCGACGCCGGAGACAACAGGTTGATCGGACTCGTGGTGTTGCGGGACGTCGTCGGCGAGATCGATGACGTTTTCTTGTCGGAACAATCTCTCGTGGTTATGAACGGTTGTTGCGGAGGAATTGAAAAGGTAAAGCAAGAAAATCCAGAGGAGAAAAGAGGCCATTGCCACGTACCAGAACTGTGTTCTGTACTTTGAGCTCGACTTCTCCATCGCCATCGCTCCTCTCCTTTGTGGTTTTCTCATGCATTAGTCAAATCTCACCGATTAATTGCTTGTGGCTAAAGAAATCGTGAAAGGATGAGTTGATTACGAGAGATTTAGGGCAAAATGGATCTCTGGCAGATTCAGGAAACGAATGGACGCTGTGAAAGAGATGGGAGATTGTGAAGGTGTTGAAGCGTTCAAAGGTAATAGGTTTTGTAGTAATTAATGAAAAGATTTGTCTCTTTCAACAAACTAAGCGTTAATTACTAACATTTGGAGGCATGTAAAATAATCAAGATTCTCTCGTACATGTGTCCTTAAACACTCCTAAATTAAAGCCTCCTTTGGTTAATGTTGAATACTCGATATTAAGAAAATTTACACATTTATTAGAAAGTACCCGGATTTAGGTTAAAAATTATTGGGAAATGTATCTAAAGGGGATATCTTTTTTCAATATTTATGAAACTAAACTTTTTCTTTATAAGTTTGGTGAAATACTCATTTTCTGTAATAGAAACCCCACAATATTCTTTAATCTTGGGAAAAATAAAATAACATACTCCTTATGGCGATTTTATCTTGTACTCAATTGTTTCGTATCTTCTATTTCTACGTCTGCAAAGGCCACTTCGTGTTTCTAGTGATAAAACTTGGACATCTAAAAATTAGATAGGAAACACCATTCATCTTCAGGAATTGTTATTAGATTTATGTTTTCTTCATAAATCGTTCTCCATGCGATTGTAATATACAAAACTGATCCTAAGATTTTAAAGGTTATAAGTACAAAAAAATTGGGCTTCTGCAAAATTTCGAACATGAGATTTTGATTAACTTTCATATTTTTCTAAACCACATAAACATAAATCTATAAAAAAATGTGGCCTTCAAAAAAATTATAAATTCAAAAACTTCAAACACATGTTTGAGTCATCTTGTAGCATGCTTTTTTTTTTGTTTTTCTTGTAGCATGTTGGTTTGTGATTGTAATAATATGGTGGATACTTGACTTTTTAACTCACAGTTGGAGAGTGTAAAGTATCCTTAACAATTATCAATCAATCAATCTGAAAAGAATGCTAGCGATGTAAGGATTATATACGAAAGGGAGGGCCGTTTGACATTAATTGAACATGCCTCCACCTCCGCATGCTGCTATCATGCTCATCTCAGGCGATGGAGGTTTCGCTGAAACTTTGGACGAGCTCAGAACGAACGGTTACACAATGCTGGTTGTGTATCCCGAACATTCCGTTGCACAAATCATTATTGATGATGGGGATTACGAATGCGAGTGGAGGGATTTGTTGCACTTGGGAGCACACCAGACGAGTGTTCAGTGATTGACCTTATGGGTCCTAGTATGGAGGAGTTTTCAACTATTTTTTTGTTTTTTTTTTTTGATTTTTGAAATCCAGAGATATTCCATGTCCATTGAGAGGCTAAGACTAATCCCCATTTGGCCAGCTTCCTTTTCGCGCGCAGATGCAGGTTGGGTGGCCAGACGGAATCGAACCCATGATTTGGTAGGGCATATACTCATACCAAACCATTGGGAGACCACCACTTGGTTTAGTTCTCATAATTTATTCAGTGTTAAAAAAAAAAAAAAAAAAAAAAGCCAAAAAGAGAAATATTATATGTGATTAAAAATAACAATCATTGCAAAGCTCAAACGGGTTCGAACCCCTGACCTCTTTATAGACAATTCTAATGCTTGCAGATGAGATGTAAATACTTTTCCCTTTTTTTGCAATAAATGTTTGTTTGCATGTACTTACACTTTGTTTCTATTTTGATTTCTCCAAATAAATTAATAGAGTCTATATGCATGTGCGAGACTTTCTTCATCGTGATATATTTTGGAGTGCGTAAGGCAGAAAACAAATTCTAAATTATATTTTGGATTGGATAAGGAAGAAAACGAATTCTCTAAACTACGTATACGTAATATGGGTCTAGATTAGGTAAAATATAAAATTAATCCGAACTACGTAAAATGTATTCTGAACTACGTAAACTTGATTACAAAATTCTAAACTAAGTAAAACGTATATTCTAAAATGCGTAAAGAGGCTAAAAAGGATTTGTGTAAACTTTGACAACTGAAACTAGCGAGGTGATGACTGAATAGGCACTCAGTTGCCTCTTGTGTTTCCTGTATTTTCATAGAAAGAGTATGACTCAAATCATCTTTATATATGAAAAAGTCATTAATTAGAAAAACGAGACCAGAGATAAACTTCTAGTAAGGTAGAACTTTCAAAGCGGTTAATTCATCAAGGGAATATGACATCCGATTTTCCTCGATTTGGAAACACTTAATCTGAAATTAGAGCAAAATTAATCGAAGAAGTAAAACCACTCTCCAAACGAACATAAAGATCATAATCGAAGGAGATTGGGATTAAATGTAGATGATTAATACCTAGCCTCGAGTTAAATGATTTTTTTTTTTTTACCAATAGTTAAATGAAATTATTGATAAGATCATCATCATTCATTCATTCATACTAGTAAACGTGATGTGATTTTTGGGTTTTAAAGATTCTCATTGAGTTTCAGCGTGGTTAATTACTCAATCTTTCTTTTAAAAAAAATCGAAATACCTTTTTACTTGTAAAACCTTGTGTTTGATTTTGAATTGACGGAACTACCCTTAATGAATATGATTTCGTGATGGGCTGTATTTCAATGGATATTTATTGGATTTGATTATGGCTCATTCACGATATTAAAATTGGTTGTTAATTATGTAAACCCTAACCTCTCTACAAAGCTATATATATTAAGCGTTCCTAACATTCAAAAGCAATATCGGCCACTTTTTTTTGTTTACTAGGTTTTCGTTTGGTTCATGAATAGCTGTTTCTAATGATTTTCGCTTTGTATATTCTTTGTTTCTTTGTTGTTGATTGTTTGTTCGATTTGAATATGATACGAAACTGATTTTTGATTTGTTTTTTAAAGGTACCTTGAGAAGATTTGGCACACACCGGAAATAGCTATTGATCAGTAACATAATCCAAAATATTGAAAGGTTAGTTGAGTTTCTCTGTTTTGTATCGATTATTTTGATTGTTTTAATAGAGATTAGTTTTTGAGTTAAACCAAGGGTTGTGGTTTCTTGCCATTAAATATATCGTTTATATTTTTGTTAGTTTTCGCTCTAACTTATCGTTTGTTTTTGTTTTTGTGTTGTGTGTAGGTGTTTTCTGGCGTACAATAAATATTTGTATGAACCTACGGACGAGAACGGAGAGCGAAAGAGATGAACGTGGTTCACGGGTTGAAAAAATTCCTCGCATCAAATTTCCTCAGCGACATTTGAAACCTTCAGGTTTTGATGTATTACATATTATTATCTTCATGATTAGGTGAAGGAGAGGCTACGGGACGGTGGTCCGATGGCCGTACTGTTCCCGACTATCTCGGTAATTATATCTGATAAATTTTGAAATCGATTGCTAGGGTTTATATTTGTTTAATATTTAATCTGATTTTTTTTTTTCCTTTGTTCTGGACTTTATCGGATACGGAAATCATCTGTGTATCTGGGTTTATCTTTGGTCTCAGACCCAAAATTTGCTAGAAAGCTTTCCATGATTTGATTCTCATAGTCTGTTATAGAGAGGGAAGATTCATATATAGCTCTTGTGATGAATTATTTACAGCCACTAATATATTTATGTTAAAAATCATGCTTTTATGGAAGCCAAAGCAGCGAATGTAAATGATGTTTTTTCCCAGTTTGCATTATGCTCTCAGCTAGAGAAAACAGAGACGCTGGTCAAGGATTCAAGAAGAGTTTGTTTCCTGTTAAGGAGCTTGGATGTATCGCTTGCACTCTCACAATGGCTTCTCTTGTAATTGCTGCTAACCATGTCAGTGACATGAACAGTATTATATTAGATTAGGTATTATTCCATCGATCCCCTTTACCATTCCATACAACAGAGTATATATAGGAGATTCTATACAATGTTACCGTTAGAGGCTATTAACTAATATGCCTAATTTACAATGGAGAATATATGCATTCCATATTCTAATACCCTCCCGCAGTCGAAACGTGAGGTTCCCGAACTCGAAGACTGGACTTGAAATCATTGAAGAGGATGGAGGGAAGACCTTTTGTAAAAATGTCTGCATATTGTTGTGACGATGGAACGTGAAGTACACGAACCTGTCCGAGAGCCACCTTTTCTCGCACAAAATGGATGTCGAGCTCTACGTGTTTGGTGCGTTGGTGTTGAATGGGATTTGTAGAGAGGTACACAGCACTAACATTGTCACAGTAGACAATAGTAGCTGTTTGAATCGGACAATGTATCTCAAGAAGGAGATTGCGTACCCATATGGTTTCGGCCACAACGTTGGCAACGCCTCGGTATTCAGCTTCAGCGCTGGAACGGGAGACCGTAGGTTGACGTTTTGAGGACCAGGAGATGAGGTTGTCACCTAGATATACGCAATACCCTGAGGTCGAGCGCCGTGTGTTTGGACAACCTCCCCAATCAGCGTCAGTGTATGCCGTCAGGGTCGTCGTCTTTGATGGGGTGATGTGAAGACCCTGGGAAATTGTGCCTTTGATGTAACGGAGAATACGCTTTAAGGCAGTAAAGTGTGGTTCTCGTGGATCATGCATAAACAGGCAGATCTGTTGGACTGCGTAGGCGATGTCCGGGCGAGTGAATGTGAGGTATTGGAGAGCACCGGCTAGGCTGCGGTAAAGAGTTGGATCTTCGACAGGCTGGCCAGTGTCTGCTTGTAATTTAGCTGCGGTATCCACCGGAGTTCTGCAAGGTTTGCAGTTCGACATATTTGCCCGATGGATGATGTCAGCAGCGTAGTTCCTCTGATCCATAAACAATCCATTTTTGTCTCTGCGAACAGCAATGCCAAGGAAATAGTGAAGATAACCAAGATCAGACATTGGAAATTCAGACTTAAGAGAAGATATGATAGACCTGAGAAGAGATGGTGTTGACGCTGTTAGGATGATGTCGTCAACATAGAGGAGTAGATACGCAAACTCAGTACCGCGACGCAAAATGAACAAAGACGTGTCACATTTACTGTGAATAAAACCGATCTTGGTCGCGAACTGCGGAAAACGTTGGTACCATGCCCTTGGTGATTGCTTTAAGCCATACATGGATTTCTTCAGAAGACAAACATGGTCGGGCTTGGTGGGATCAACAAAGCAGGATGGCTGATGCATATACACGGTTTCCTCAAGATTCCCATGTAAAAATGCATTCTTGACATCAAGCTGGTGCAACGGCCAATCTCGAGAGACAGCAATATCCAAGATGGTGCGAACTGTAGTTGGTTTAATGACCGGACTAAACGTTTCTGCACAGTCGATGCCAACTTGCTGGGATTTCCCATTTGCGACAAGACGAGCTTTGTAGCGAGCTAGAGAGCCATCTGCACGAAATTTATGAGTATATAACCACATAGAGCGCACAATGTTAGCATTCAAAGGTCTAGGAACAAGTGTCCAAGAGCGTGCTGCCATTTGGGAATTATACTCGTCGTGCATGGCCCCGTTCCAATTCGGATCCTTGAATGCCGCAAGGTGTGAGGTAGGCAGAGGAGAAATGACGTCTGTGTGAAGAGAGAAGAACTTCTTGGGTTTGACGATGCCACTTTTACTCCGAGTCTGAATGCGAGCCGGCGGAGCTGCAGGTTGACTGGGCGCAGGTTGAGGATCTGCTTGTGGAGACGGTGGTGGCGGGTCGTGACCATGCGAGTCAGGACTGTCATCGTCGGAACTCGGTGGGGTCGGAAGTGGTGCCATAGATGGAGATGGAGGTGGAGACGGTTGCGGAGGAGGAGGTTGTGTGTCCACCAGTGGGGAAATGGGAGCCGTGGAAACAGCTTGAAGAAGAGGCGGTGGATATGCCGTAGGTGAAACAGGACCAACCGGTGGAGGTGGAAGAGTACCTGCAAAAGGGAAAACATTCTCGTCGAAAACCACATGCCGAGATATGATTATGCGACGAGAGTCAAGGTCTAGGCACCGGAAGCCACGGTGGTTGGCAGGATATCCTAAAAACACACATCGAGAAGACCGAGGTGAGAGCTTATGTTTAGAAGTAGCCATCAAGTTAGGATAACATAAACAACCAAATACCCGAAGGTGATCATATGTGACTGGTTTGTTAAACAAACGAGTAAAAGGAATGTGATTTTGAATTGTAGTCGAAGGAAGAATATTAAACAAATGAGCAGCCATATTCAACGCCTCAACCCAATATGTTATAGGTAAGTTTGCTTGAAACAGGAGAGCCCGCACATGATTATTTATCGTGCGCAAGGTTCGTTCTGCTCGCCCATTTTGCTGGGACGTATGGGGACAAGAGAATCGTGGCTGGATACCATGAGTAGAAAAGAAATCCAGCATATGACGATTATTAAACTCACCCCCATTATCACATTGAAAAGCTTTGATTTTGTTTTGAAAATGAGTTTTAACAAAGTTGAAAAAATGCAAAAACTTTGAAAACACTTCACTCTTTTGGCGAAGAGGATAAATCCAAACAAAATGAGTAAATTCATCAAGAAAAATAACATAATACTTGATACCACTAACACTGGTAACGGGAGAAGTCCAAATATCGGAGTGTATTATTTCAAAAGGAGAAGAAACAATTGTTTGAGAAGTGTAAAAAGGTTGCCGTATGTGCTTTCCTAGTTGACAAGCATGACATAAGGAAGACACATTAGCTTTAGAACAATGCAATAAACCAGAAGAATGCAATAAACGAAGAGCAGAATCGCCGGGATGCCCAAGACGGCGATGCCAAAGTGAAGAAGAAGTGGAGGTGACCAAGGCGTGAGGTGATGATGTCCGAGATGGTGATGTAATGGCATACAGAGGACCACTACTATCACATCGGATGAGAGGTACTCGGGTATGAAGATCCTTAACAACAAAACCAAACGGATCAAACTCCACAGAACATACATTATCATTAGTGAACTGACGAACAGAAACTAAGTTTTTCAAAATCTGTGGACATAACAAAACATTTTTAAGCAACAGAGGACAAGAAGAAGACGGAAACGATAAATGACCAATAGCAGTTGCAGGGATAAGCGCACCATTACCGACAGTTACTAAAGGCAAAGGTGCAGTGGAGGAAAAAGAAGAAATTTTACCCGGCTGCGCTGTCAAGTGTGTCGTCGCTCCGGTATTCATGTACCATCCCGCGTCCACTGGATCGGAGAACGACATAGTGTTGAACGCATTGGCCAATGTCGTCGGAATCATCTCATTCTGCGGAGGTGGTGACGGAGGAGCCGCCGCGTTGTGGGTGGAGACGTAGGCAGAACGAGGATTCTGACCGAGGAGTCCCGGCGATGGTGGCTGTGGCGACGGTGGCTGCGAGTAATTTGGAGGACGCGAGTAGTTTGGCCAAGGAGAAGGGCCAGACCAGTTCATGGGCCAGGGAGCTTGTTGTTGCCATGGCGCGGGCATGGGCCATGGTGGAGTATTGGGCCAAGCCCAAGGTGGAGATGGTCCAGAAGTCCAGTTTCCCTGCCACGGTGAATTACCTCGACCCTTAGAGTTCCGGCCACCACGGTTTCCACGATTGTTACGATTGCCCCGGTTTTGGTGATCGGAGGAGTTAGATCGCGGATTTGGATCGTATGGTGGAGGAGCCGTCGCAACGAGGATCTGAGGAGATGAGGCGTTGTCATGATGAGAGGCCTCTGTCTGGCGCTTTGTATTGAGCCGATCTTCCTCATCTTTGAGCATTGACCGGGCAAGGCTGAACGAACGGTGTCGGATAACATTGATTATGTTATCGAACTTGGAACTTAATCCATTGAGCAGGTGCATCACAAGCTGTCTGTCGGTGATTGGAGAATCAACGTTGGCAAGAAGATCCGAAAGGGTCTTCAATTTCTGACAATACTCGTGGACTGGAAGATCGCCAATCTGGAGTCGCCGGAGTTCATTCTCGAGTTGGATGGCTCGAGATTCTTTGTTGTCACGGAAAAGATTTTCCAGTGATGTCCACAATTCTGCCGCAGTGCACTTGGTCTTGAGCACAGATTTGAGAAGGGATTCGGAAATTGTGCCGTAGATCCACATCTTAACCGTGCCATCGGTCTGAGTCCAGACAGTATCTTCATCACCAGTGGGTTTAGAGGTGCCGTCAAGATGACCAAGAACAGAGAAGCTGTGGCAGTGGGTTTCGAAGAGCTCACGCCAGATGTCGTAATTCATCTGGTTCATATCGAGGATAATCGGGATATGAGCCTTGATCTGAGTGAGACTCAAAGATCGAGCGGTAACAGGCGCAATTGCAGCCATGGTAAAATCAAAAATAAACGAGAAAAGACAATGAAAGAAGATAGAAAAAGAGAATCAGAATAGAGAGGCGAAAGACTTAGAATTCTAAGGTATGCTCTGATACCATATTAGATTAGGTATTATTCCATCGATCCCCTTTACCATTCCATACAACAGAGTATATATAGGAGATTCTATACAATGTTACCGTTAGAGGCTATTAACTAATATGCCTAATTTACAATGGAGAATATATGCATTCCATATTCTAATATATTATGGTTAGTGTATGCATAAGAACTTGGATTATCATGTTAGTAATGACTCACTTAAGCTATAAACCTTAGTGTGAATGATCCTTCGCTTAGTTTTAATTTTTTAGAATGTGTATTGTCATTGGAATTTTGTTTTCTAAAGATAAAGCTTAGTAATTATGCAGGAAACTAATTCTAAAGCTTACGAATTGATTAAGACGGTTAAAGATAAAAGTGTTTTAAAGTTTCAAGAACTGAACAATGGTTTGTTTCAGAGACTTCCTCCGCTTTCAACACATTGTTGGTAACACGATAGGTCAAGCAAATGAAGTCTATGACAAACCACTCGATATTAGGTTCTGCGACTACACAAATGATCAATCTAATCTCAAAGGAAAGACTCTCTCTGCAACGTTGATGTCAGGCGCCAAGTTTGATGGCGCCGATATGACTAAAGTCGTTATGTCAAATGCTTATGCCGTAGGAGCAAGCTTCAAGGGTAACTAACAACAGTATTACATAGAAATGTTGAAATTTGTTAGCTTATATAGCAATTTGGGAACCGAGATGGTAATGCTTTAGTTTGATATTGCAGGGGTGAGTTTCTCGAACGCTGTTATTGAACGGGTGGATTTCGGGAAATCAGATATGAAAGGGGCGGTTTTCAAGAACACGGTGTTACATTCGATGAGGCAGATCTGGTCTTTGAGGACACAATCATTGGTTACATAGACCTTTAGAAAATTTGTTGGAACGAGACAATAAACAAAGAAGGAAGACTCGTGTTGGGTTGCATATAGAGAAGAGAGAAGGCTTTGTTTGGATATATATTACAATGTAAGAATTGAGATTTGATACAAATAATGTATGACCAAAGTACGTAAAAGGTTGAAGGATAGGGCTCATGAGAGTAGACACTGCTAAAGTTGGAACTCTAATAGAAAGAGATCTCAGATCATGTATATATTAGGTTAATCTTTTCATCTTGATGGTAGAAATTAGGTTCACTCCCAACAGTTGTGTTTGAGTATTGATTTGTTTATGAGATTCAATTTTGTCGGTGAGTGGTTGTTGTTTGTAATTGGTGTTCTCACGTTAGGGTTAAGACTCAGCTTAATCCTCCACTCTCTTCCTGCGGGAATGGCCCCAGCAGCGGCTACGCGATGTTCATGTAAAGTGGTGAGTTGGTTTTTCATATTCCTCATGCTTTCCTGTTTGCAAAATACAGTTGCAAATTGTATATCTATGGCGTGGTTTATCTTTGTTGGATTTGGTTTTGTTGTTCTTTTATGTTTTTGGTTTTTTTAACTTAGGAAATTAAAAAAGAGTGTATTTTCTTGAGGCGCGTGTAATTCAATCTATATATTAGCGTGTTTTCTTTGTTGTTCAGTTTGATATAGAAAGTGCGAATTTTAGTGAGAATTTTCGTAGACGAGATATTTATTCTTTGGGGATTTATGTTCATGTTTGCTAAATTGTTAGGAGATGCAATGTTGGTGTTCTCACGTTAGGAGAAGTCATTACAGAATGAATGTCTAACTGGACAAGAAATTGTTTCATGCTAATTTTATGTTCTTTTGTGTTTCAGTGGTTACAGAAGACTAGAAGAAAGGCGCTTTTTACTTTGCTGGAGAAGATGAAAGAAGGTATGTCAAATAGACCGGTGGTGAAGTTTGTGAGTTGTTGTGGCCCTTATAAATTGTGGTGGAGATAGTAGAGATGATTTCCTTTTTATGATGTTGTTCTTCATAGATTTGATGTTGCTGCTATCTCCACATGTTGCATGTTTTATTGGTAACTGAATTTAAACTTCTATGTTTTGTATTATTTAAAATAAGGAACTCGAGAGGATGTGGAAGAAAAAGGTAATAACTCGATGGAAGAAGATAAACAACACACAAACATAATATTTTCTTAGGTTGTATTACGTTTTTGTTTGATCGGTATTATGTAGCCTGCTATGTCTCGCTTTACTACTTAAATACTACTTAAACATAGGTTTGCAGGGATATGACTAGGTGGAAGATGAAGAGCAGCACACTGGAGGTTTTTATTTTTATGTCAAATCTCTGATTAATTTCGATGTGTTCTTGCTTAAATCTCTGTTTCAACAAGAAGTCCTGTAATCCGATTCTTCTTATTTTTCTGGCTATTTTTTTCTGTTTTTCTGCGATAATCAACACGCGATAAATAATGGCTTTCAAAATACCTTAGCGATTCAACCAAAGCATAACCAAAACAAATCTCAAGCATTCAAAAAGCCAGAACACAATAATGGTTTTTAAAATACCTTAACGATTTGTGGAAATGTATCAAAAACCTTGACAATAGACAATGGTTTAGGCTTGAAGTTGAGAACCATAGCTTGAGACGAACGGCTTTCTATTACTACAAGCCACAAGTCTGCCAGTTCCTATATGATTCGACAAGTGATGCAATACGCAACAAGAACAAAATACAAATTAAAGAACTTTACTTCCTTATTCAACATACCGTATTCAACCTGCGCATCGGTTCTATTAAAAATTTTGGAGATTGGCTTTGTAATGGAACCTCTAACAATTCCCAATTCAACACCGTTATGAACAGGAGCAATCTCATTTGCCGCGTCGATAAACCGTAGCGATCACTTCTTCAGGAGTCGTGGCAATCACGGTTCTCAACATGTTACACAGAACATCATTGATCACAATTTAACACACTTTTTGTTGTTTTTAATTGAAATCAGATTAAAATCCAACGAGAGAAACATAAACGGAACTCTCTCTCCTTTCTCCCACCACGCCACTGATCCCGGATCAAAATCATCAGTATTACTCTTCAGCAACCCAATTCTGCTCTTCAGTTCCACAATTTTGATCAAAACCCTAGACTTTGAGTCTTCCACACTAGACGGAGTATCCGATTGTGGGTTTTACGGAATCAGAAATAGGATCCGAAACAAGGGTTTTGTCCGAATCGGCGGTTAGGGATTCCTCGAGTTTCCGTTTCTTCGGCGAGCTAGACAAAGTGGAGGTCGTCTTCTTCTTGGCGGATGCGGCTCGAGCATTGGGCATGAGAACATGATGTGCGAACGGGCGAGAAGAATGCATGGGCTCTCTGTGGCACGAGCTAAGGAGCAAATAGGGGGAACCTTGACGGAGAAGAATTGAGAAATTAGGGTTTTTGATTACAGAGAGATACAAAGGTAAGTATGGGAAGCAGTGTTCTGTTTCTATAGTGCTCTGTTTTTATGCTCTAATCTTCTCGTGTAAGCTTCATGTTGGAATATTAATTGACACATTACACATTACAACACTGGTTCTTCTGCGTTTTGATTCTAATTCTGATTTTGTTGCTTATGAATGATTATAGGGTTTTGTAATTATTGATGATTTCTGAGATGATCGCAGCTAAATATGTAGAAATGTTATATCTTTTAAACATTGTTTTCCTCTTTTTTCTTGGTATTTTCTCTGCAGCTTCTATGAGCTGATCAATGGACTTTCAATTATACACAAAAAGTTTTAAGGGCTTGATGATTTCCGGAAAATTTCCAATGGTGTTGATGGTAATATCTGCCTTGACTGGTTCTTACTTTTCGTTATCATTGCCTCTTTTTCTTGGTTTATTCATGTAGATACTTGAAATCTGTCCATATGCTTATGATTTGAGGAGGGGTGCACCTTATACGGGACACGATGGTGGTAAGTCCGTATGGACTAAATCTTCCTTCTTTATAGAAGTTCTAATCATGTATGTATCATAATTTAGGGGCTTGGCTAAATCTCTGCTACTGATTTTGTTCGATTAGCGGGAAAGTTGAAGTGAGAGGTCTCTTAGGTGCAAAGAAGATTCTTAGCCATTCTGTAACGGGTATATATAAGGCCAAAAGGGTTTCTTGCGGTGTATGTTGGCAATGACCATGTCTAGAAAAGGAGATATTTAGTTCCTGTCTCAAATTTGAGCCAGTCTTCATTTCAACCTCTGCTCAGTAAATCCGAAGAAGAGTTTGGGATCATCTAATGGGTGGATGACTTAACGATCCCTTGTCATAAAGATACTTTCATCAATGTGACTTCTGGGCTAAAGAGAAAATGATATGAAATGAAGAAAAAATGATATTAGTTAGCCCAAGTTAGAGTGGGAGGGAGGGCGGGAGAGAGGGAGGGAGTGAGAGAGAAATGGAGGGAGGGAGAAAGGGTGTGAGTGAGAGAGAAATGGAGGGAGATGGTTAAAGAGGGATGGAGAGGGAGGAAGGGAGAGAGAGAGAGAGGTAAGAAAGGAGAGATAGAGAGGGAGGGAGGGAGAGAGAGAGAGAGGTAGGGAAGGAGAGATAGAGAGGGAGGGAGAGAGAGAGATTGAGGGAGATACAGAGAGAGAGAGTAAAGCCTTCAAAACATAATTGATCGATATTATATCCGTGTTAGTTCATCTCTTTCATGTTCCCAATCTTTTTGTTTAATCTGGTTGATAAGGACATGTAAATGTATTTTTTGGTAATGGTGGTCTCACTTTTTTATTTTTATATGTATTTATATATATATATATATTTTTTTTTAATGTAAACTTCTTAATCAGCCATAATTGACAGACTCGTTATTATGCGTTTTGGAATAGATCTATTTGTTTGTTTGTTTGGATTTGTAATATCAAACCTTAAAATCTTGTGTTAATAAGGAGAGTACTTGAAACAACCATTTCTCGAGGAGAAAATGGCAATGACCAACGAAACGTATTGATCTACGGTCAAAGAAATTTCAGAGATATTGAGTTCGACAATATTAAACCGATTTAAAGTTCTGTTTGAAATGCTTGAGGAAAACACAGAAGGGTTAAAAGATTTCAGGGGCATGTAATTGATTGATATTTATTCACTTTAGTTTGTCTCTTTCGTGTTCCATTATTTTTGTTTAATCTGGTTGATAAGGAAATTAAAACTTTCAAAAACATGTAAATGTAGTTTTTTTGGTAATGGTGGTCTTACTTTTTAGTTTTATATGCATTTCTATTTTTCTTTGTTTTATTCTAATGTAAATTTCTTAATGATTCATAATTCATATATTCGTTATTATGCGTTTTGGCATATCTTCAAAAACGAATTCGGAACAAATCTATTTTATTTGCTTGAGTTTGTAATATAACCCTTAAATCTTGTGTTAGTAAAAGAGAACTTGAAATGAAAGAGTATTTAAAGAAACAAGCATTGCTCGAGAAAAAAATGGCAACGACTCACAAAACATATCAATTTATGATCAAAGAAATTTCAGAGATATTGAATTCGACAATATTAGTCATGTTCAAGCCCTGTTTGAAATGTATGAGGAAAAGCATGGAAGCTACAAGGAAACAGTGGGTGAAACGAGGAAGATGTTTTGACGGTGAAAAAAGCGTGAATTATATGAAGAAGGAGAAGGAAGAGATGGTGAAGACGTTTGAAGGTAAATTAAGAGAACAAAAGAGAGAATGAGAAGTTGAAAGAGGCAAGACTAAACTTATCTATTGTGGAATTTATATTTCGTGAAGGAAAAGAAGAAGAAGAAGGAAAAACCAAGGGATATCTAAGTTAGGAATCATGAGAGGGAGGAAGGGAGAGAGAGGGGGAGAGAGAGAGAGATAGATAGAGAGAGAGAGAGAGAGAGAGATGGAGGGACGAAGAGAGGAGGAGGGAGAGGGATAGAGGGAGAGAGAGAGAGAGAAAAAAAAAAGTTAAAAGCTTTCAGAGAAACATATTTTATCGATATTCTATTCGTGTTAGTTCGTCTCTTCCATATTCCAATTTTTTTGTTTATTCTGGTTGATAAGGAAGTTAAAGCCTTCAAAGACATGTAAGTGTAGTTTTTTGGTAATGGTGGTCTTACTTTTTAATTTTATATGTACTTCTATTTTTCTTAATTTTATTCTAATGTAAGAATCATAATCAACCATAATTGATATACTCGCTATTATGCGTTTTGGCACATCTTCAATCACGACTTCAAAAAAGATCTATTTTGTTTGTTTTGGTTTGTAATATTAACCCTTAAATATTGTAATAATAAGGAGAGTTCTTGAAATGACAAAGTATTTATTGAAGTAACCATTTCTCGAGGAGAAAATGGTAAAGATTCACGAAACATATCGATTTATGATCCAAGAAATTTCAGAGATATGAAGTTCGACAATACTAAACGGGTCCAACCCCTGTTTGCAATGTTTGAGGAAAATCACAGAAGCTACAAAGATACAGTGGATGAAACGAGGAAAATGTTTTGACGGCGAAGAAATGTGTGATTTATATGAAAAAGGAGAAGGAAGAGATGGCGAATACGCTTGAAGGTAAACTAAAAGAGGAAAGAGAATGAGAAGTTGAAGGAGACAAGATTAAACTGAGGGAGAGAGAGAGAGAGGGAGGGAAAGAAAAAGGGGGGAGTGGGAGGGAGGGAGGGAGGGAGAAAGAGAGGGAGAGAGAGAGAGGGCGAGAGGGAGGGAGTGAGAGGGAGAGGGAGGGGGGGAGAGAAGGAGACATGGGAGCGAGAGGGAGAGTTGAAGATTTCAAGGACATGTAATGGATCGATATTCTATCCACGTTAGTTCGTCTCTTTCGTGTTCCATTTATTTGTTTAATTTGGTTGATAGGGAAGTTAAAACCTTCAAAGACATGTTAGTGTAGTTTATTGGTAATGGTGGTCTTAGTTTTTATTCTGTTTTATTTGATTGAGTTTGTAAATAATCCTTAAATCTTGTGTTAATAAGGAGAGTACTTGAAATGACAGAGTATTTAGATAAACAAGCATTGCTCAAGGAGAAAATGGTAACAACCCACAAAACATATCGATTTATGATCAAAGAAATTTCAGAGATATTGAATTAGACAATATTAGACCGGTTCCAAACCCTGTTTGAAATGCTTGAGGAAAAACACATAAACTATGAGGAAACAATGAGTGAAACGATGAAGATGTTTTGACGGCGAAAAAATGTGTGATTGATATAAAAAAGAGAAGAAAGAGATGGCAGACATGTTTGAAGTAAACTAAGAGAACAAAAGGAAGAAGGAAAATTGAAGGAGACGAGAATAAACCTATTTATTGTAGAATTTATCTTTCATGGAGGAGAAGAAGAAGAAAAACATGCTCGAGATTCTAATTTCGTATTTTACTTTATATTGATTTTATAAATAATAAATCATATATGTTTGTCATTAAATGATGGGTTTTATGATACATATATGCCGCACAAAGCGGTTGATCTTGATATCGCGGGAATGTTTTTCGTATATGGGTTTGGCAGTACTGGTAAAACTTATCTCTAGAGTATTATGAGGGCTGCACTGTGTTCTAAGGGTAAGATTGTACTTAATGTTGCATCTAGCGGTATTGCCCCGTTGTTGTTGCAAGACGATAGGACGGCTCATTATCGGTTTGGAATACAGATTGCAGTAAATGAGACACCAATGTGTTCTATTAGTGTTGGGTCGCATCAAGCTGAGTTGATTAAGGCGGCTAAGCTTATTATATGGGATGAGGCTCCGATGATGAGCAAGCATTGTTTCGAGACATTGGACACGACTTTACGTGATATACTAAAATGTGAAAAGGTTTTTGGTGGTAAGGTAATTGTGTTTGGTGGGGATTTTAGGCAGATTTTGTCGGTAATCGTAGGTGGTAATAGATCTGAAACTGTTTTGTCGACTTTAAATTCAACGCATTTTTGGTTTAGCTGCACTGTGATGGAGCTTACTACAAATA
Source organism: Eutrema heterophyllum (assembly GCA_002933915.1). Taxonomy (NCBI): domain Eukaryota; kingdom Viridiplantae; phylum Streptophyta; class Magnoliopsida; order Brassicales; family Brassicaceae; genus Eutrema; species Eutrema heterophyllum. Next base: position 1,192,016 of record PKMM01050834.1, on the reverse strand, counting down.
TGAGACTTTTGCGTGGGGCTAATACTGAAGATATTTGTGAATTGGAAGTATTTTCTAAGTGGATTTTGGATATTGGTAACACGAAGATAAACGAACCTAATGATGGAGAGGTTGAAATCGACGTGCTAGAGGATTTGTTGATAGCTGAGTGTGAAGATCATGTCCACTCTATAGTAACAGAGATATATGGTTGATCGTATGCGAACGAGCATAGTCCTAAGTTCTTTCAAGAACGGGCCATATTGAGTCCTCGTAATAATGACGTTGATATGATTAATGACTTTATGTTGCCACAAATTACGGATATTATTCTCAGGTTGTTTTTTTAACATGTGTATTCTTACGTGTTAGATTTATTGTGTCAGATATATATTTTTTTTAAAGTGAGGAGCACACAACCTAACATCTACAGTTTTTTTACGTAGTTGCCGTTTTGAGGTGTTGTTTTTTTCTTTTCCTTGTAGGTTGAATTATTTTCTTTCAAATATCGGTTTTTTTGTTATCTTCGGACGTTGTTTTTAGATTTTTTGTGATTTATTTTTGTTATTATTGGTGGAAAAACTATTTACACTCGACAGTCGCAATTTTATCATCTTTATATTTTTTTATTATCGATTCAGTTTCTTAATTTGTTTATGCCGGCGCAAGGCGCGGGCCGACCACCTAGAGAGAGTTAAAAAACGTGTGTTATACCCATGGGAGAGGGTTCTTGGTTGAAACGAATTTCATGTTTATGATAACATAACTTTTGCAAGTTGAAAATCAATTGCTCAAGCATGCTTATATCATTGCAGTACTTAAGGATCAATCTAGGGAGGCACGAGAACAACACACCGAGAATACGAGACACTAATTGAGCTAAGCGATTCAAATAATTTTTATCTAAAGGTCCTATGGAATTAAAGACAAGACAATAAATAACAAAGCATATAACAAAGGCACTTAAAAGACTAACAAGTTTTGAATTGAAACGAAACGGAAACGATTTAGACAAGATAAAACAAAAAAACTTCGGGTAATGGTAATCGACGTAGACATCCTCTAGCTAAACCATGATACTCAAACAATCAAACAATGCTAATCCTTAGGCCTTAGATCACGTATTTAGACTAATCCACTTCCATGGCAATAATCACTTCACTAATCACTTGATTGAGAACAAACTTCCATTTGCAATTAAATGATCAACAAACATTAATCTCAAGTCTAAATAGCCATTAAACACCCTAGACATCCATTTCCATAGGCTAGGAATGTAAAACATTTGCTCAGTTTGGTTGAGGAATTTTATCGAACACCTTCCGGGAGAGAAATTCTCTAAGTTCTAAATCAATCTAAACAAGGCTAATCTAGCATTAATCACACCTAACAAGTAAGGATTCTTCATAAACTAAGTCCTAAGCATCATGATTTAGCAAGAAAGCATCTAATCTACCATACCCAAAGTTCTAAAAAAACTACTCACAAATCATGAGAATCTCAACAAATCCTTGGTTTGAGGTGTTTAGATTCATGATTAGATGATTAGAGATAGATATATTAGAGTAATAAAACTAGAACTTGCATTAAAAACAAAGGATTCAATCAAAAAGTCTCAAGAACACAAGAGAAACAAGTTTACAAAGGAAAAAGAAATAAAAGAAGACTCCTAAAACACAAAGAGGTCACTTAGTATTTATAGAAAAATGGTTCGCATAAGTCATATCGGAATGCTGCATCGGTATGAAGCACCCCGATGTGCGATGTTTTGAGCGACGGTAAAGTTGTATCGGTCTGCTCATTGCCGACGCCACACACCGAGGATTCTCCTGTGGGATTCTGGGAGTCCACGTCGGTATGCATCACCCGTTAAACATAGTCAACCGTTAAACATGAAACGGCGGAACGTTAAATTTAATTACTTCTAAACAGTATACCTTCGGGATTTCAATATTCTTCGGGAAAATACTCATTTTATTCCCCAACTAATTGCAATCGGCACATTAAATTCCTAACTATCGCATTGCGCACAATAATTCCTCAACTCGTAGTTGAATTCGTAAACGTGATAAAAATAGTCAACCATTATTAAACATGAAACGGCAAGACATTAAAATTAATTCCTTCTAAACACTATCCCGTTGAGATTTCATTATTATAAACCCAGAATTCCCAAAATTAAAAACCAAAGGCGATTTCGAGCGATTGAAAACCTTGGGTGATTTCCGGCGATTTGATCGATTTTGTTCTCGAAGACAGAAACTTCGAATTAACAATGATGAAACTATGTGGAGAAGAAACAGACTCAAGCTTCCAATTCGAAGGGATCCAAAACCAAAACCGAAACCAGAAATCGAACCTCAACCCGAAAAGTAATTTTGAAGTTAGCTTGTGATTTTTGGGAAAATTAAATTCGTGTTTAACAAAGATTGTAATGTGAGAAAATTTTCGAAGCACTGTTTAATTGGTTTATGTTCTTAGGGTACTTAATGGAGAAAGAGCTAATGTGGGTGCGGGAGAAAGAGCTAATGTTGATGATTTTGCACTACGAGTTGAGGAATTATTATGCGCAGACGATAGTTGGAGATTTAATATGCCGATTGTAAATAGTTGGGAGATAAATGAGCATTTTTCCGAATTATGAGTTTGGAATAGTGAAATCTCAACATGTACCTATTTAAGAATTAAATTTAACGTCTCGCCGTTTCGTGTTTAACGGTTGATTATTTTTATCATGATTTTACGAAGTCAACTACGTACGAGTTGAAAAATTATTTTGTGCAAGCGATAGTTAAATTATGCCGATTACAAATAGTCGAGGAATAAAAATAGTATTTTACCACCTTCTAACACTTAAAATGTGATTTAATCAAGATAACCAAAAAAAAACTATATACTCCATTTGTTTCTAATTGTTAGATGTTTTAAGTTTTTCACACATATCAAGAAAATATTTACAATTATAATTCTATCCTTTTTTATTAATTAATATTTTAGTTTTCTACTCTAAATAATTAAAATAATAAGAATAAATTAAGAAAAAAGAACAATAACTACACTTAGGAAATATAAAATATCTAACTTTTTGAAACAATTTTTTTTCGAAAACATCTATTATTAAAAAACAGCAAGAGTATTATGAAATCAATACTTACTATATTTGCCTTGGATTCATTTAATTTAATTAGCTTGTTCACGAGGAATGCCCAAAAAGAGGAAAGACGATTGATTCATCTTCTCGTCCTTCCCATCTGATTCCTTCGCTTCTGTAGAAACAATGTCTTGAAAAAAGCTCGATCCTTCTTTTAGGGTTTGTTTTTTTTTATTTCGATTCGGAGGAAGAAGAAGAGATTTGGGCTTTTGAAATGGCTCGCGATCGGCGGGAGGGTCTAGAGATCAAGGTGGTGGATCCGCCGACAAACAATGTGTCCGTACAAACTTCTCCGGCGACTCGTCGGCGGAGGCAACGCACTTCTTTCGTTGAGTTTTGGCCGTTTAAGCTTTGGTTTCCATGGCTGGTTCCAACTGTTGTGGTGGTTAACATTGCCATCTTCGCCACTTCGATGTTCATCAACAATTGCCCTAAAAACTCGGCTAATTGCTCAGCTAGGTTTCTCGGGAGATTCGCATTTCAGCCTATGAAAAAAATATCCTCTTATTGGTCCATCTTCTTCGACGTGGGTTACCAGGGCTGGCCTTGGGCACAGTGTAACACCCGTGTTCCACAAATCTGCCAAACGGGGAAAATGGTTAAGGCATGAATGAATCTTGTGAAGAAAATGTGGGGAAAAATTAAAGGGGTTTTTTTCAAGGAAGTCGGAATCAACTGAGAGAGAGTTGGAAAAGGCTAAGGGAATTCGAATGTTGAAGGAAACTAAGTGTTTCGGGAAATCAGTCAATTCGGGTGAAATCAGTTAGTTCGGGTGATTGCCGAGCTGAAACAGATTTTCGCCGAGATGGTCGAGTTTTTACCGAGCTAAAATCAGCTGGCCGAGTTTTTCGGGACTTGGTCGGAATTCGGATAATTGTGGTCGGGATCAGACAGCTCGTGTCGGCTTCAGACAAGGTCGGTAAGCAGTTATCGGGGAAAGTTGAGAAACCGAGGAAGAAAACTGGCGGGAACGGTTATCTGACTTAAGCTCTCGGGAAAAGTGCGCGGGAACGGTTATCGATCTGATCGATCAAGAAAACTCGCGAGAACGGTTTTTAGCCGACGAAAATAGACACGTGTAGGCAGTTTTAGCCGATGAAGCGCAGAAATGTGATCGTGGGCAGTTATGAACGGTTTTCTTCGGGGAAACGAATGACTTGTCTATTTAAGGAAGATCTCCGCCTCATTTCTTCACTTTCGCTTTGACCAAGAACTCAGAAATATCAGAAAGAAAGTTTGAGAGAAAATCCGAGAGAAGTTAGCCGAGAGGAATTCGACTCTAGCCGAGAGGAATTCGACTCTAGACGAGAGGAATTCGACTCTAGCCGAGATAAGGATTTCTAGCCGAGAGAGATTCTGTTTCTTGCCGAGAGAAAGAGATCGACCGATCTCAAAGTGGGATCGACCGATCCGAAAGCAGCAAGAGGTGTCAGAACGTTATAACCGAATCCGTGGAAAACTAAGGTGAGTGCGTGACCGTGGCTTTATGTCCTGGGTTGTTTCATGCTTAGATTTTGTAGTCTGTTTACTTGATGATTGCGATTACTACTCATATTTTGTATAGCTGCTGGCTAACCGTGGTGATCGATTCACCTTATCGGCAGTCTAGATCCGGCAATGCGCTTGGGGCAGAAATGCTCGCCGAGGCTTGTCTGGTCGTGAGAAGATTGGCCGGTAAGCGTGGGTGATTATGCGCGGCTAGTTTTCTGATGTGATAAGTGTTCTGTCTATAATCTGTGTTTGATGCGATTTCTTGATTATGGCTCGGTGAGACGGGATGACCCCTCTCACTAAGCAATTTTGTTGCTTATGCCTCCATTTTTGGATGCAGATTCTGAGTTTAGCCGTGATGGTAATCGTGAAGTCTGATCAGATCGCGGGACTTCGGCTGGATTGGATTGGATTGTAGATCGTTGGGTAGTCGGTCTAGTTATCAATGTAATAACTTATTAGTGAACCTTATCATTGTAACTAGAACCTCGTTTTATTAATTCAAGCAATCTGTTTAATTCACTTATGCTCGATAAATGACTTGCTAATCGAACCAAACGCGAAAATGTTAAAAAAATGTTAAAAACTAATCCGGCTAAAATTTGGCAAGAGTGTAAGCTAAAATGAAAATCCGGGTTAGGGTGCTACACACCGCCCAGTGAAACATTTGCCTTGTGCCTCCAAATTTTACTAAACTAATATATATATGAATATTTGGCCCCAAATTACAAAAAAAAAAAAAAAAAAAATTATTAAAATTTCTATTAAATTGCATAGGGCTCCCAATTCCAGGCCGGCCCTGACGACAAACCCTAAACAACTTCTCCGTGCAAACCTTCATAGCCTTCCTGTTACCTTCCAGATCAAGAAACCCCAGAAATGGAAAGTAGTTAGCAGCGTCTGGTTTCCCGGCAGCTTCCATGGCACCAATCACTGTGTCTTGTAACCCATTGGATTTTTCCGAGTCGTAGCTACCGAGATCGACCGAAAACAGCATGTTCGATATGATATTAAGAACTGTGGTAAAAGATGCACGAGAAATATTAACAATTTCTTCTCTCTCGCTGCTTTCATTCATGAAATTTACAAGCTCTTGCACTTCCTTCAACCGCATAATTTTAGTGGCTTCCATACGTTGCGGCGAGAACAAGTGAGTCACCGTCAGTTTTCTCAACAGCCTGAAACAAAACATATCAGTAATCTATTATTGTAATAAGGGTTTTCGTTGCGTTTACTTACAAAAATTCAAGATTTCAATATAAATAATCATTTGACAGTTGTAAAGTAAATCCGAGGTGCAAAAGAAATGAAAAAAAAATTATAACAACAAAAAAAAGAAATGAAACAAATAACTTTGTGTTTATTTTGGTTCCATGCAAAAAAGCTGAAAATTTTGGTCTAAACAATTATTCAGAAATCGTAAAAGTAAACACGAAATTCAACCGAAAAGGAAAAAAATATTTTGCTTTTGTAATTTACATCTACTACTTATGTATTTATTATATAAACATGCAAATAGAAGACCTTACCTAACAAAGTCAAACGCAAACTAATACTGAGATACATATAAAAACAATCTTTAGTTTGGATTTATAATTTTAAACTAGTAACTTTTTCCTTAACAACTGATTTAAAACTAGTAACTATTGTTTACTTTCTACTTGTAAATAAAATATTTTAACTGCTAATTAAACTATTAAAGGCTAAGGCAAATATTTGATTTGAACCCAGGAACAAAAATACAAGTATTTTCATTTGATCGAAAGATTCGATACAATCGGATAGCAAAATATATTGTAAAAAATAAAAATCAAAGAAAAAACAAAATCGGTATTAATAGTACCTCCAACGAGCCGACGATGGAGGAAGCCAGATGACGGAAACATCGTGGTGACCAATGGACCGTATCGAGTCATCGGACTTACGGCCAGACAAGATTTGGTCGTGTGTTCTTAGAACCTCACTTGCAGCTTCTGGTGAAGATATGACCACTGAGTTTAAACATCCAAGCTTAAGACTCATGATTGGTCCATAAGTTTTTGAGAGGTCAGCGAATGAGCGATGTGGGTTTTTACCGACTTGGTGAATGTTCCCGATGATCGGTAATCGTGGAGGTCCAGGAGGCAGCGTGGCTGCTCGATAAGAGCTCCGTCCGAATCTTGCGGTGGTGAAGATAAGAAAACATGATGAGATAAAGCAAAAGAGCAATAACAGAGCTTGTATCTCCATCTGTGTTTACTCAAGTCGTAGAAAACTACACAAAATTATCTAAATATATCATAGATATATATACATACCCATATATACTTTGTAGTTGACAAAAAGAATAGTTTTAGTCCAAAATCCACCTAATGATAGTTAAATTAAGAATCTTTTTTCAATTCTATTTTCTTAGACTGTTGCCAAAATTTTATTTTGTTTTCTCTGGACTTCGAATAGTTTTTTCAATTATATTTTTTTGACTTCGAATCATTTTTCAATTAAAAGATATCACAAATGTGTAAACAGTCGCTTTGTTGATAAGCCAAGTTTGTACTCAAACGATTAAGAAATGAGAGTATTATGTTGAGTATTTTTAAAAAGGTGTAAACATGCAGTCACTATGAAACCGTAAATGTTGAGCTTAATCATAAGGTCAATAGTTATATGGTTTGTGAAATCATTATATTCATCATACAAGGGAAAAATCTATTACAAAAACAAAATGAAATTTTTGAAATACATATTAACATTATTAACAAAATAAAACTATTATAAAGCTAATTAATGGTTCGTTTCTTGACGGGAACAGCAAGTAACGGATTAGTCTTGTGTAAGGTAATACCAAAGGTCTCATCCATGTCTAAATCCTCATAAACGACACCGTTTGGAAGCTTCCAGTCAAAGGAATAAAGAAGAGAAGCAATCATAAGAGACACTATCTTCACAGCCAAAGGCAGTCCCGGGCAAATTCTCCGTCCTGCCCCAAACGGTGTCAGCTCATAATCTTTACCTTTCACATCAATCTCTTTCTCCAAAAACCTCTCTGGCTCGAACAGCGTCGGATTCTCCCACACATTCGGATCTCGTCCTATGGCCCACACGTTCACTAAAACCTGAGCGTCTTTAGGCACAAGCAATCCAAGAATCTTTACATCGGTTTCCGCTTCTCGCGGGAGGAGAAGAGGAGCTGATGGGTGCAAACGAAATGTTTCTTTCACAATTGCTTGTAAATATGGTAATTTTGAGATATCTGACTCTTGAACCACACCGTTTTGGCCTATCACACGATCGATCTCGGTCTGAGCTTTTGCCATCGTTTTAGGGTTTTTAAGTAACTCTGCCATTGCCCACTCTACAGTACTAGAGTTTGTATCCGTGCCTGCTGTAAACATATCCTGACATAATATAATCACATATCAGTACGCTCATTAGAACAAATTTACGCCTTTCCATTTCAAAACAGAGCTTTAAAAATGTCTTATTATAATCGAATCATATTTTTGACATATCCATCTATGATTTGTAAAATTTTAAGATTAAAGAAATTTTATCTGAAAACTAATTAATTGACAGAAAACTAAACCCTTCCATTATGTTTATAAATCTGCAAGATGGTACGACTTACCAAAAGTAGGTGTTCAATTTCTTCATTGTCGTGTTCTATTTCATCCCCATCGAGAAGCGCATCCACGAAATCGATGTTCGAGACATCTTTGGGATTACTCCGCAATGATTTTTCTGCAATTTTAGTATCGACAAGCCCTCGAAAAACTTTAAACAACCTCTCTGTACAGAGCTTCATCTTCTTCCTATGACCTTGCATATCAAGAAACCCAAGAACCGGGAAGAAGTTTGCAACGTCTGGGTTCCCAACAGCTTCCATTCCTCCAATCACCGCGTCCTGAAACACACTGGTTTTTTCCGAGTAGCTACCAAAATCGACCGAAAACAGAAGGTTTGATATGATATTAAGAGTTGTGATGAAAGATGCACGAGATATATCAACCACTTCTTCTCTCTCGCTGCTTGCATCCATGAAGCTCACAAGCTCTTGCACCTTCTTCATTCGCAGAGCTTTAGTGGCTTCGATACACTGCGGCGAGAACAGGTGAGTAACCGACAATTTTCTCAACAGCCTGAAATTACAAAACATAAACATCAATCCATTACTGTATAATAGATGGCGTTTGCTTTAAATAGTTTCAGGTTAATAATTAGCAGGTTAATTATTACGTTTACTTACAAAAATACAAGCTTTCTGTATAAACACATTCGAATAATATGGTAAAGTAATCACGAAATTAAAAACAAATCAGTTTGCGTTTGCCTTGGATAGCTTAGAATTAACTACGCCTTTATAATTTATTTTTATCGTTACTTAATTTGAATTTGAGTTATGTGACTTCACTGGTACAAACTAATAGGTTTAGATCTAGCAGTTATTGTGTGTATAGAAATTATTATATCTAGCAAAGGCAAACACAAAGACTACAACTAAAACAATATGGTCTTTAGTTTGCGTTTGTAATTTAAAGCTAATATAACTACTGGGTCCAAGGCAAATAAAATAGTCTAACTGCTAGAAGCCAAGGCAAATACAAACAATCCAATGTATAGTAGCAAATCTTGTGAAATAAAAATAAAAAATCATAGAAAAAGAAAAATTAATCGGTATTGAATATACCTCCAACGAGCCGACGACGGATGAATCCAGGCGACGGAAACTTCGTGGTGATTGATGGATCGTACCGAGTTAGTAGATTTACGGCCAGACAAGATTTGGTCGTGTGTTCTTAGAACCTCTCTTGCAGCTTCTGGTGAAGATATGACCACCGAGTTTAAACATCCAAGCTTAAGACTCATGATTGGTCCATAAGTTTTTGAGAGGTCGGCGAGTGAGCGATGCGGGTTTTTACCGAGAAGGTGAATGTTTCCGATGATGGGTAGCCGCGGAGGTCCCGGAGGCGTCGCGGCGGCTCGAAGAGAGCTCCGTCTGGATCTTGTGATGGAGAAGACAAGAAGACATGATAAGACAGAGCAAAAGATGAGGAACAGAGCTTGTCCTGAGATGATATCCATCTGTGTTTTCTCAAGTAGTCAAGTGAGAAAACGATTCAAATTTATCTAAATATACCATACTTCAACTATTCGTAAATTGTTTTTAACAAAAATAAAATAAAATATTCGTAAATTGGTTTATCTATTTACTTTTAAAAATGTTTAGATCCAAAAGCCACCGAGGAGTGGGACCTACTCTGACACAAGAAAAAAGCCATACACGTTTCTTAAGGGTCCCACTTGGTTTCAAAAAGTCAAAGAATCGTTTTTTAATTATAAGGCGACAATCAATCACAACGGATCCTAGAGATGTGGACACGGAGGGGATATCCTAGAAAATTCTACAATTTATGATTTGTTCCATTTTGATCAAATATTTAATTTTGTGATTTATTTTGTTCTAAAAAAATACGGATATTTAGAAATCTGGATATATATTGCACTCTATTCAATTTAAACAAAAACTAAAATAAAAAAGTTAATAATGCATTTTTTTATCCATGAACTAACAAGTGAAATCATCTAGTTTCATTTTTTAATATAAAGAATGATTGACAAAATAAACATACAAATAATTAATATCTTCATTTAAACTTCAATAAAAACATTTTTTATTAATATTTAATCAATTATTATAGAGTTTATATATTTTTATCATGCATATTTTCTTTTGACATTTTTATTTATTAAAGAGATAAAGAAAATGTAAATACACATTATAAATTTATAACATATTATATATATATATATATAATCTATGGATCGGAGCAGATATCCAGTCTTCCTAAAATTAGTATTTGTGAATTATTTTGTTTTAGACGGATACTATATTTTAGTATTTGTTTTACTTGAATATTTATGGATATCCGGATTTTTTGGATTGAATCGAGATGAATACCGGATCGAAACGAATCTAACCGATAATTTTTGCCCCGCAAAAGTGTAAACAGTTGCTATGCTGACAGGCCCGTGTGACCGTGTCTATTATACAAAAGAAACAGAGGCCTGCAGGCCTTTAAAAAAAAAATTGAATGGCCCATTAATTCATCATCCTAACTTTTAGTAATAGAGAAACGTCATGCCTTTTTTAATTAGAAATAATTAAAATATAAAATTAGGATAATACTTTGCCACCTAACAAATTACAATTTTTAGAGGAATTCTCAATCAGATATCCACTATTATAAAAAAATGAAAAAGAAGAGATATAATGAGCAAAGTCTTTCAAAACAGAAATTTTGAGAGACTCACGAAAAACTCATTTAACACTTGTTTTAATATGATTAGTGTTGGAGTTGGTTTAACATCAAACCCGGCCCATGGAAAAGGTCAACTAAGAACACGATAATGGGCTTTAAGAACCAGAGCAAGGCCCATTTAGGTCGAAACGACGACAAGCTCAAAGGCGTATGGCGAGCTGAGGGTGCGAGGTGGGCTGGAGTTGTCGTGTTGAATAAGTCAAATACGATCCCTGAAATAAAGGACGAGAGGGGAAGTCGGCCTAAGGAATCGGAGGAGTTAGGTCCACATCCGTCTATAAGGAGATTTCGATCCAAAGAGAGGGGGATACTTCGAATCGAATTAAGAGCGAGAGAGTACTAGAATCGTAACCAGAATCTTTCCATTGTAACACATTATTCTTTTTTCTGAATCGAAAAAATATGTTTTTGTCACTTCTTTGTCATGAACTTTTGCAGATTTAAATAGCCGAACTGCGGACACACAACCGGACACATACCCCATATTGTTGGTTAGATGCCACTAGCCCAACACCACGTTGGTTGTAACACATTTTTATATATCTAATAAAATCCAATTCGTCGAGAGCTTGTTCAAAGAGTTAGGGTTCTTACGCAGATCTAGCCCAAATCTCCCTCAAACCAGTAACCTTAGCCCGGATTCGCCGAACACGAAATGGATCCAAGAACAACGGCACCGTCGAACACAACAATTCATGCGACTTCGGGATCGAGTGCTCCACCGATCCCAACAGTTACTGATCAGATCCACAGAGATCAGATCCAGCGAAACACGTCTGAATCGGAGCCACATGCCCCAATTCAGACCGAGTCGACAACAACGACGAGCACTTGAGGCCATTTGTGCCGTGGGCTCCGATTTACAGACCCATTCCTTCGTTTTGGGTCAGAATAGAGCAAACGCGGCCGCCTAGGGTTAGCACGAGCCCACCTTCTTTTCCTGAATCGATCAGACAAAGTTCTGATGACATGACGGAAATTAGGCAAATGCTTAATGTCATGGTCGGCATAACAACGAATCAAGAGAACTCCAACCGAGCATAATTCACCCCGATTCGCTGATCTAACCAACCGCGAAACGAGAATCTGGATATCAGTCCGCCTCCTCGAACACGACTAGATTACTCGCCAATCGAAACTACACCACACGTTACACGGGAATTCACCCTGCCTGTGTTCACTCCGCAAACGAATCGCTTCACTCAGATGCCGAATCATCCGAGTTCGAGCAGAGTAGGAGGAACGGTTCGAAACGCGCCGTTTTCACCAATTTTCGAACATGTCAAGGAGAGGAGTCGGCTTCCAAGGCTACCTTCTCCACCACTGTTCCCGCCGGGCTGCGAACCGGTAAGGCCCAGATGGCTCGGCATTCGATGTTAACTCGCACATATATGTCCACCTACTCAAAGTCCAGCAATTCTTGAGAAGCTCTTCCACTACAAGAAAACAGCCAATTACCAACGAAATTTTACGACGAATTTAAATCGATGTAAATTTACATCGACATTACGACGGAATTACGACTAATTATGTATTCGTTGTAAATTCGTCGTAAAATTGTGTCGTCGTAATATCGTCGTAATTTAATGACGATATTACGATGATTTTAAAATTCGCCGTAATATCGATGTAACATTACGACGGATTTACGACGAATCTCACTTTCGCAAATTACGTTGTAAAGTCGATGTAATTTTACATCGATATTACAACGATCAGTATTTGATGTAAATTAACGACGATTTGACGTCGATTGTTTACAGTTAGGTAGAACACATTTTCTAATAGGTTCACCTAATCAATTTACATCGAAATATACGTCGTAAGTCCGATACAAATCCGTTGTAATTTCGTTTGGTAATTCTGAAAAATTTCTATAAATGCATTCTTACGTCAAACGTAAATTTCAAAAAAAAAAATACAAACACTAATAAAAAAAAATACACTATAAAATATTTTTTTATAAAATGTCTATATACGATCTACGGAGATGGATGTATACGCAAAAGGATTCGGAGGGAGAGTTGACGAACGAATTAAAAGAGGGGCTTGAAATATTCATGTATCAGGCCGGAAATATGCAAACAACCATGGAAAGCGGTAAGATGTTCTGTCCTTGTCGTAAATGCAAGAATACGAGATATGTTTTTATTGAGACGGTGTGGAAGCATTTACTAAATAGAGGGTTTATGCCGCAATATTATGTTTGATATCAACATGGAGAGGGTTTTGAAAGGAATCAAGTTGATCGTAGTAGTAATTATCAAGGTCATGTAGATTTTGATGAATCAAATGATCAGGGTACTAGTAGTTATCATCATCATGGTCAACATGATCAGGGTCAAGATCATGATATGATGCATGACATGGTTACTGATGCATTTCATGAAAAAGTACCTCCACCTGCACCAGCACCTCGACCTCCGTTGTTATATGCGGAATTGACGATAGGAGATATTTTTCAGTCGCCGGGTCATGATGGTTTACCCCGGTTAGATCCGCAACGGCCGCCTAACACTTTTTGGTACGTAATCTTATTATTTTTTTTCTTCCTTTTTTGGTAATTATATTTTTAACTGATAATTGTAGTTTTATTTCTCAGGTTTAAGGAAGATAACAAAGTCGGCCGGAGTGTGTCTGACACCATTAAAGCCTATTTCGAGGAGCCTCACCACAACTGGTATGCGGTTCCGGATGACGTTGTCGAGACGTGGTTCAAATGTTTCGCGGTAATTTATTCGCTTCTATTTTTCTTTTGAGAATTAATTTTTTTTTTTTAATGATATCGTTTCTAATTTTTTTTTTTTGGTTTTTTATACCAAAAATGGCACTGGGACATTGGGATCAACGAGATGGTGAAGACGCAGTTTAAGAAGAAGGGAAAATTGCGGCTCAACAATACCGTCTCCGATTGGAAGAGAAAGTGGGAGGTTGATGGCGATGAGGCAAAGCCCTCATACATGTCTTCTGAAGTTTGGAACGGCCTGAAGACCTACTGGATGAATCCGCATTCGCAGGAGGTGGCCGCTAAGTGTTCGGCTTCTCGGAACACTGTCGGTCCAGATGGTCTTCCGGCGGTTATGCCGCGTACTTCGGGTTAAACGTCTTTTGCGGGTTGGCGCCTTCAAATGGTAATTGTTTTCCGTTAATTTCCATTTTTGTGATTTTAATTATTATTAATTAAAATTAACCATTAACCGTTTATTTTTTTTCGAATGTCGTTTGGTTAGGCAAACGGAGGAGAACTCCCTCCAATGACCAGAGTTTTTGAGGAAACTCACAAAAAGAAAGACGGCTCTTTTGTGGATCCTCGAGCGGAGAAGGTCTACAAAGACATCCATGCAAGGATCGCCGAGCGTCAAACTCAATTCTCTCAGCAGCTATCACCTGGCGGTAGCTCGGTCCAATCCACTGCGGCTTTGACCACAGCCCAGATGGACGAGATATATGAAGAGGTAATAATAATCAAATTATATTTTTACTGAATTATTTTGTATTTAATTTATTAAATTTAACGTTTCTTTTTTGAAGGTTGCCCCGAAGAAAAAATGCAGAATTTTAGGGATGGGATCGATCAGAGAAAGTGTCGTCGCCTCGTCTTCCTCACGTCTTCCGTTCGACGATCCAGTTGAGTTGCGGAACGAGTTGAACGCCGCCCACTCCGAGATCAACACTTTGCGGGCGAAGCAGGTGGTATACGATGAGAAGATCGAAGTCTACAATAAGACGATCAACTCGTACAACTCGCTATTCGATATTCTTTCCGCGAGTAACCCGACTTTGGCAGCCGCACTGAGGAAGCAGCAACAGCAAGAGCAGCAGCAGCAAGCATCGACATCGGCCCAGATTGATCCGCTTGCGCAACACCGAGCGGCATTGGAGCGGAGAACGGACGAGAAGCTTTTTAGTGATTTAGTAGGTATTGACCTAAATGATGATAATTAGTATTTAGAATTTTAATTTGTATTTTGAATTTTATTTATAAAATTAATTATTAATAAATTAAATATTATATATTAATATATATATATATATATATATAATTAAAATTATTAATTTTTACATCGAATTCGAATTTACATCGATCTATAGTTTACGACGAATTTACATCGATTTAATTTTACATCGTTTTACCAACGAATGTACATCTTTATATTACGACGGATTACCGATTCAAAAATTCGAGAAATCGATGTAAAATCGATGTAATGTTGCTACGTCTTTACAACGAAAAACCAACGAGGTAACTTTCGTCGTAATGTCGTTGTAAATTTACATCGATTTTACGACGGATTATTTACGACGATTTTTGTTCGTCCTAGTGTTTACGATGGATTTACGACGATTCTCGAGTAACGACGATCATTTTACGACGATTCGGCAATCGTCGCTAATCCGTCCCAAAGCTTGTTTTACATCGATTTTACATCGATTCTGTCTGTTGTAAACGAAATGTTTTCTTGTAGTGTTCGTTGAACAAGGCTGGAACATCGTGCATATACACGTATTTTCCTGCACATGGATCGTTACGTCGCGTTCTTGGCCGTACTATAACGTTCCGGACTCTCCTAGGTTGGTTTCTCTTCGAGTTTACTCTGTTTTTTGCCTCGGAAGTATAATTATTCGATGCGAAATTTCTCTGAGTCTTTTGTTCCGATACTGTTTCCAAGGAGTTATCACCTTCAAGGTCATTATTGGACCCATCATTAGTCAATTCATTGCCTATCTTGCTCTCGAAATCATTGTTATCAGCATCAACTCGCTCTTTCTTCGACTCCACCTCGTTTTTAGACTCGAAAAAGCTCGGTTCTTTTTCGAATGATTGATGATTCTCATCACTATTATCCACATTGCTCTCACCATCATCATCATTATGACGAACCCTTTTCTTATCCGCCTCAACTCTACCCGAAGATCTCGCCTTTCGCAGTTCCTGATGTCCTCTCCTTGCCCTTGTGGACCGATATAACTTAGGGTGAGCAAAATAACTATTCGCAAAGAGATTTGGTTTAGTTGTTTTGTGAACAAATCAAACTTGAAATAAAAGCTTGTTTAGACTTTAGGATTCGCAAAGAGATTTGGAATTCTAGAATTTAGACTTAGATAGTTTTCGCAACGAGAGTTGGTTAGCTATACTTTAGTGATTTGAGTTCAAGAACCACGCTAAATCTGAATCCTGTTAGTTAGTTTATCTACATTCATTGAATTCCTGAGAAATACCCTGAGCCTATCTTCTTTCCCATTGATTCACAACTTGTTTACTTTACGCACTTGCTTTCAATTATATATTTTGGTTTAGCTTAATTCGAATCTACATAATCTATTGCGTGATATTATGAGTTCTTGTGTTCGACCCCTACTTATACTACAACACTGCTTTGGTACTTTTTAGGGTATTAATTTGAGCATATCAAATTTGGCGCCGTTGCCGGGGACTCAATTTCGCCATTAGATTTTAGTGAAGAATTTTGACTAAATCGTCGAGTATCGATCGACACCCTAGTGGTATCGGTCGACACTCGTCGCGTTTTTTTATTTTTAATTTTTGTTACTTACGTGCTTTAACTTTTGTGTTTCAGGTGTATGCCTAATCGCGAAACCAGAAGAAAGAAGAGCACTCAGCTAGTTAATCTTTCACTTGAGGAACTAGCACTTTTGGAACGCACAAACAGGAAAGCAAAGACGCCAGCAGAGATGAACAATCCATTGGTTTTGATTCGTGATGAAGCTGGAGCTTTGAGAGACCAAGAGGGTCAATTGTACAATGAGAGAGGGCAACGACTTGATGGAGATGGGAACATCATAATCCCTCCCATAGCTGTCGATGAGATTGCTGCGCGCAATAACGAGGTGAATAATGGGAATGCTGGGGTTAATCGTGCCAGAACGCTTGGAGAGTACAACAGACCCAATCAGTTCTATGCCAATCGGTCTGCGATTCGTATTCCCACTTTTCAGAGGGATGACTTTGAGCTGAAACCTGCATACTTCACTCTTGTGGGTCAGCATCTTTTTCATGGTCTTCCTCATGAACACCCTATGGATCATATTGAGAGGTTTGAGGACTTGGTCACTAGCATCAAGCATAATGGGGTGTCCTATGATTTCCTCTTCTGTAAGCTTTTCCCATACTCTCTTGGTGGGGATGCAGCTTACTGGCTGAAGCAGTTGCCTCCAGGATCGCTAACTACTTGGCCAGAGACGAAGAACGCGTTTCTGAATAACTTCTATGATGATGCGAGATCCGAGGAGCTGAGGAACAAGATCTCTCAATTTTCTCAGGGACCGACAGAGGCACTTAAGGCTGCTTGGGTGCGATTTAGATCTTATCAGAGGGATTGTCCACATCACGGATTCACTCAGGTTCAGTTGCTGAGTTTCTTCTTCAGAGGGATTGATGGGAGGTATCAGATGGCTCTAGATGCTGCGAGCAATGGAAATTTCTACACGAGGTATCCTGATGATGCGTATGTGCTCATTGAGAACTTGGCGTCTAGCAATAGCGCCAAGAGTGCTGATCTCGAGCGGAAAAGGCTGCACGGAGGTGTTGATGAATCGCAGATTGCTGAGGTTCACGCCAAGCTGGATTCAGTGCACAATCTTCTGATGGGTAAGACGAAAGCTGTTCACTTTGCTGATGAGGATGAAGTGAAAGGTGTTAACTACATTGGTGGCGCTGGATTTCAAAGTCAAAGATATCAATACCCACCTCACCCACCCAAAACTCCAGAGAGCAAGGTTGAGTCTATGTTTGAGCAGCTTCTTCAAGGGCAGGATAAGATGACAGTGAGCTTTAATGGGAAGTTGGATGCTCTGTACACATATCTGAATGGGAAAATCGAGGCTCTCAGTACTAGCCACAAGATGCTGGAAACTCAGGTCGCTCGGACTGCAGCAGCTGTCAAGGGAAAGATGGTTCATGCACAGAATGAACAAGTCAATACGATCACCTTACGAAGTGATGAAAATGTCGATCCAGGAGTAAAAACTGGCCTAACTGCAACGAATCTCGTCGATCTTGCTGAAGATGACGACGATGAGGCTCCCGAAATCGCCCCAGTATCGATCGATACCACCCAGCATCGGTCGATACCCGTCCAAGGATCTCCAAGGACATCTCAGAACCTCCAGTGTTGATCGACACCACACCTGTATCGATCGACACCACATCTGAAGAGACGACAGAGAAGCCTGGTATCGATCGATACCATTCTAGTATCGGTCGACACCCCTCGCCGACTGAGCCAGAAACTGTGAAAACACCCAAGATTGTCAAGGAAAGGGTTTACAAGCCTAGGGTGCCATATCCTATACCACCTAGACATCTCATGAAACCCATAACTGCGGAGAAGTTGCTAGCTTTTGAGAAGATGGTCAGGAGGATCCCCCACACTATATCTTTTGAGGAAGCTTTTGAGAACCGTCCTATAGCGTGTTACTTCAAAAATTGCAGAGAAACTGAGGAAGAGATCAAGGCACTCTTCATCAAGGCCAGAAGTACACCACCTCCACTGAAGCAGTTGACTAAGAGAGAAGACCCATGAAAATTTTCAGTTTCATGCTCTATCTCTGGAGTTAAATTCACAGAGTCTTTCGTTGACTCGGGGGCTTGCGTCAATGTCATGTCAAGGGCAATTGCAGAGAGAGTGGGAGCTGATATTCGTCCGCCCAAGACATCCATCACATACGCGAACTGTATCACCTCACTTCCGCACGGTACAATCCATGATTTGATGCTCAGAGTGGGAGATTGTCTGGTTCCTACTGATTTTCATGTTGTGGAGATGAGTGCAACATCTAGTACGCAGCTGATTCTTGGATGACCGTTTATGGCTACGGTTGGTGCCATTATGGACACACCCAGCAAGAGAGTCTCATTCTCATACATTGACAAAGAGGTGTACTACGAAGCCATTCCTACTAGAGGAACTCCAACACGTGTCTCTTGCCTCGATGTTGCCACAGGAGAGACGTTGGTAGCTGATCTTTTGGAAGAGCCTTCTGACGAGCCCACTGTCATAGACCTTCTAGATAGTCCTTCTGTCATCACCAAGAAAGACGTCACAACAGCTAAGGCAAAGAAGAAGGTAAAGAGCAAAGGAGTGAAAGGTGCTCCATCTATGACTTTAATTCCTCAAAAGTGTGATGGGGACTCGATTGAGTACAAGGTGAAGTGCAAAGGAACCTTAAAACCATTCTCCAAGGCTAGAGTCATTCTTACTCTGGAGCTGAAAGAGAAAGGAAATGAGGTTATAGAGAGCATGTTGAGTAGAACTTTAAGTCTGCAAGTATCTAGCTGTGGAACTTGCATGGGAGTAAGCTCTCAACCTCGCCCTGACTGATCACCTGAGCCAAAGTCCAGCTAATGACTGAAAACAAGCGCTTGGTGGGAGGCAACCCACTGGTAAGTTATACATAAGTTTTTCAATTATTTTTGTTTTTGATTTTTGGTTTTTGGTTTTGTGTTTCACATGCAGAAACAGATTCAGAAGAGCAGTATCGATCGACACCATCCCAGTATCGATCGACACCATCCACGCGACGAAGGAGCAGAAACTTGCTACGAGTATCGATCGATACCAGTTCTGTATCGGTCGACACTCATCACCATCTCGGGTAACTCCTTCGATTTTCACCAATTCACTCAACTCTTATGTTTTCTTTTACCAACTCTAGACTAGATAACACTGGGGACAGTGTTGTTTAAGTTTGGGGGAGGTAGTTGCTGACAAGGTGTTTGTTTTTCTTAGAGTCAGTCGTTTTTGTGTCAAATTTATTTTATTGAGTCAAAACCTGTTGGAGATTATGATCTTGTTCTTGAATCTATTGTTCTGACTTTGCTTCTGAGTGTCCACTGTTACAGAATCAGTTACAGATCGACTAATGAAAAATCCAAAGGCTGATCAGTTAACTAGAAGACACACATGTTTCCAGCAGAGTTCTTTTAGAGCCTGAGCCAAATTTCTGCACTTCATCGACGTGGTTAGTATTCATAGAGCTTGATTCCTCATTCATATCTGACAAAAGAACCCATGTGTTTAAAAGTGATAATATCTCTCTCCCCTGTTATAAGTTAATAAAAAAGAGCATAAAAAGATGAGATGATTTTCTCCTAAGTAGAGGGTTAGGAATGTTTCCAGCGATCTCATTATTCTACTTGGTGAGGGATGATCACACAGAGGATTGGAAGCGAGGCTAGGATTTTCCTATGATGCCATTATTCTTCTACACCCTTTGATACATTGAGAGGGAAGAACCGGGGATTCGGTGGCAAACACCATCAATACTCACGTCTCAAACCTTGATGTGTATATGCGAAAAGAAAAAAATAAAAAATAAAAAGAAGAAAAAAAGAGAGAACAAGATAAGAAATAAGTCTGGGGGAGAGAAAGTGATACAAAAAGTGTGAAATTGGGTGGTTCCTTGTCATGATATTGTATGGGAAAGAATCTAGAAGGTTCTTGGTATTAATCACAGCGATGAAACTGGCGATGATGGGTTTAATTGAACAATGCTGCGAAATAATGTGTGTAGTCTGGGGAAGCTGCGAATGTCTACGGAGAAGTACATGGTGGTTAGATTTGGATCTGGTTAGGTAACATTTGGGTGCTTGGGAAAAGGGTCATTGCAGTGTTTTAAGAACAGGTGAGTCTCCGTGTTTTCAAACCTCTTTCTCTGGTTTAGTCTTCTATTTGCTTGAGGGCAAGCAAAAGGCTAAGTCTGGGGGCGTGATATATCGTGGTTTTTACCCCTTTTAAGCCATGATATAGGTCCGTTTTATAGAATCTTTCTACTATTTTGCAGTGTTTTAGAGTCTTTTACATGTTTTAGCCCCTTTTGAGCATAATTGGAGATATTGGAGCTTTTTGGAGCATTTTGGAGCAAAACAGAAGTTCGTGTAGCTGAGTACCCGATTTGAAGCCTTAGTATCGATCGACACTACCTTAGTATCGGTCGATACTAACTGAACAGACATGAGTCGCGACTTTAAATGAAGAGTTGAAGAACTTCCCACCGATGGATTGAGCTCACATTTTGATACAAGACAGATCAATGGATTAGCTTTCATTTGGAAGTGGTTTGAGGCCATTCCAACGGTGCGATCAAAAGTTATGCCAGTTTTCATGAAGACAGTCTAGTCTGGCGAGCAGAAGAAGCAGTGAACAGTGTCGATCGACACTACCCTAGTATCGGTCGATACTCACTGCAGGAAAACAGGAAACACGCCTTTTTACAAGTCTGGAGAGTTTGCACCTTGGTCCAGAAGTCTTTAATAATTACAAGAAGCCCCAAAACGTGTTTTAACATTATAATTAGGTTTTTCAGCCACTTTTGTTGGCTAAGCTTTAATTTACTTTTGTTCTGATTGGGAGAGATTGTTTTAGGGATTTTGGGAGACAACTCTGAACCCCTTTTTTCTGATTGATTTCTTTTATGCAATTCTATTCATCTATGATTTCTGTTCCATTAATCATGTCTGAGTAGATCCACTTTAGGTTCAGGGTTCTCATAAGAGTTTTCTCTGAATGTTAGGTTAATTAGTTAATTAGGATTCACCATCTGAATTAGTTCTTCACCATAGGTTGTTCCCATAGCTAATTATAGGTTGACGAATCTAGAACTTAGATCTTAGGATACTTGATTAGGCACGAGAGTGCGATTAATTACCTGATATAACTTAGGGTGAGCAAAATAACTATTCGCAAAGAGATTTGGTTTAGTTGTTTTGTAAACAAATCAAACTTGAAATAAAAGCTGGTTTAGACTTTAAGATTCACAAAGAGATTTGGAATTCTAGGATTTAGACTTAGATAGTTTTCGCAACGAGAGTTGGTTAGCTATACTTTAGTGATTTGAGTTCAAGAACCGCGCTAAATCTGAATCATGTTAGTTAGTTTATCTACATTCATTGAATTCCTGAGAAATACCCTGAGCCTATCTTCTTTCCCATTGATTCACAACTTGTTTATTTTACGCACTTGCTTTCAATTATATATTTTGGTTTAGCTTAATTCGAATCTACATAATCTATTGCGTGATATTATGAGTTCTTGTGTTCGACCCCTACTTATACTACAACACTGCTTTAGTACTTTTTAGAGTATTAATTTGAGCATTTCAGATAACTCAAATATTTTTATACAATGAGTAGAGAACTTATGTAAAACAAGCTAAACGATGAAAAACCAAACCTATACAACATATTTCAACGCTAAACCCTAAACCCTAAACCCTAAAATTTAGGGTTTGAGGTTTACGGCGACATTACGACGATTTAACATTACGACGAATTAGTCTTAAATCGTCGTAATGTCGTAAACCCCAAACCGGGAATTAAAATTTTCTGGTTTAGGGTTTATGACGACATTACGACGAATTAGTCTTAAATTTTCGTTATGTCGTCGTAAACCCTAAACCGGGAATTAAAATTTTATGGTTTAGGGTTTACGACAATTTAAGACTAATTCGTCGTAATATCGTCGTAATACAGATAATCCGGAGATAATCGGAGATGAGATCGAAAGGACTCCCGAAGGTCTAATATTACCCAAACCATAAAATTCCAGGGTTTGGGTAATATTCGATCTCTGGGAATCCTTACGATCCCATCTTCGATTATCTCCGGTCATTTTCCGATTATCCCATATTCGGTATTTTTATTATACAAATTAAGCAATTACAAAAAGTAAATCAATCAGATTAATCATCATCTTCGTCGGGTTCATCATCTTCATTGGGTTCATCATCTTCATGTTCATCATCATCGTCACTCTCTTCAAACTCATCGGAATCACCTTCTTCTTCTGTGTCGTCAGGTAGATATTCAAGTTGCCTGTTTCGGGGATCAATTAGAAGAACGTTGTCCGTAATCTTTGGTTCTGTAATGTGACGGCAAGAATCTTGTTGCATTGGAAGATCGTCAACACCAACAATTTTATCCCTTGGAGCTATTTTAATAATCGATAACCATGTGGGCCCAGTGGTTCGAACTCGCGGATATGGAACGAACGTTACTTGTTCTGCTTGTGATGCTAGGATAAATGGTTCAAACTTGTTGTATCGTCGTGATTTGTTGACGTCGACCACACCAAATTTGTTAATTCGCACCCCTCGACCGACTGTTGGATCGAACCAATCACATTTGAAGAGAACGCATTTCATACTAACCAAGCCGGGGTACTCCACTTCGATTATTTCCTGCAACACCTCATAAAAATCTATTTCACCCCTAACACATGCTCTGTAGTTGGTAGTTGCCCGACGAACGCCGTATTTGTATGTATGAAACACATAACCACGGGTGAAATACATGGGTGAAGTCGTTATCTTCCCGAGGGGGCTTTGGAGTAACTCATGAAACCATATTGGATATGCGGGGTCGCCATGATCCACTTATAAAAGGCATATCGATAAGTGTGCATGTTAGATTGAGTATCGATCTAATTAAATGAAATATTTATAACTATATATATTACTTACTTGCGTCTTCAACCACTTAGCAAAGTGACGATCTTTACGATCATTTATTTCATCATCTGAAACGCCTTCAATGCATTCTCTCACTTGACTAACAAATAAGCTGCAAAATACATTATAATTAATATATAATGAAGTATATATAATTGATTATTAATTAGTGGATAATTAAATAGTTACGTTACGTACCTCTAGTAAGGACTCACTTCCTCGCAGTTTAGGAGGATGTACGTATGTGCGTTGTGCCTATCATTCTCGTTAGACCACCAAACTTCCTTCAATTTTCCACTAAGACGACCGATTGGTGAGAAGATATCTGGGACACCCTCTACTGCATAAGTTCTTCCCACACCACCATCATCATATCGTCGGGGAGCCCGTTTGCGTGTGCGGACTTTTATAGCGAAATAGTATGAAGTGAAGTGTAAAGAATCTTCTAGCAAACTTCCCGCAACAATTGATCCTTCAACCCTTGCTATATTTTTTGTCTTTCCCTTTAAATGTTTCATGAAGCGCTCGAATGGGTACATCCACCTAAACTGAACAAGCTCGCCTAGTTCTGCTTCATGAGGGAGATGAATGGGAAGATGTTCCATGACATCAAAAAACACCGGGGGAACATCTTCTCCAAATTGCACAACAATATTGTAATATTAGCAGCCAGATGTGCAATTACATCTTCTGACAACGTCCGTGTACTAAGATCCCGGAAAAACGCTCCGATGCCTGCACAATCAAAATTATATATTGTAATATTTGAACATATATATAATTATAATATATCAACAATTTTATATGTGATGATACGATGTATCTTACCTCCAATTGCTTCATGAACATTTCATGGAAGGAGTTCGGCAAATGCGAAAGGAAGTAATCGTTGCATAAACACGTGGCAGTCATGGCTCTTCATCCCTGGAAACTTTTGTCCTTTCTCAACAAATTTAGCAAGATTGGATACGTACCCATCGGGAAACTTCACGTCAGATGAAACCCAATTGAACAACGATGCCTTTTCTTCTGCACCCAACCGAAATATAGGAACTGGTGATTTTCCATTGCTCATTATGTGCAACTCATTTCTGTTGCAAATATCGGGCAAGTCCAACATTGACTTTCCGCTGTCTTTGGTTCTTCCTTTCACGTTTAACATTGTATGCATGATGTTATCAAAAAAGTTTTTCTCAATGTGCATGACATCAAGATTGTGTCTCAACAGATGATCTTTCCAATACGGAAGTTCCCAAAAAATGTTTTTCTTGTGCCAATTGTGATTGACCCCGTATCTATCAGGCATATTAGCCGGCGTGTACCAATTTCCCCCACGAATCACCGTTTCTAGTCCCCCAAAATGATCTATTTGCACTTCTAGATCTTCTCCAGATAGATACACTGGTGGGGGGGGACACGCACGATTTTGTTCTTTCTAAACAACCGCTTGTTTCTCCGATATGGATGGTTGATTGGTTGAAACCGGTGGTGACAGTCAAACTAGCATGTTTTCGACCATGTTTCAGCTGAAACGCATCTGTCTGATCGAGGCAATAAGGACAAGATAACCTCCCATGCGTTATCCAACCTGATAGCATTCCGTATGCAGGGAAGTCGCTTATTGTCCACATAAGCACCGCACGCATCGTAAATTTTTTTTTCCTCGAACAGTCATATGTACAAACTCCTGTATACCACAACTGTTTCAACTCATTTATGAGAGGCTGCAAAAACACATCAAGGGACCTCTTTGGATGATTGGGACCAGGGACTAACACTACAAGAAAACATGGTGTTTTCCGATGGCTATAAATCCGTCGGAAATTTCCGACGGATTTCCGACGGGAATTGGACGAAAGTAACATCCGTCAGAAATCCGTCGGAAAACAGGACCCGTCGGAAATCCGTCGGAAATTTTCGACGGATTTCTGACGCCAATGATCCGTCTGACAAATACCGACGGATTTTCGACAGATTTTTGACAGATGAAATAGCCGTTTGATGTTGCCGACGGATTTCCGACGACTACCATCCGTCGGATACATTCCGACAGTTTTCCGACGGATTGTAGCCGTTTGAAATAATATATACGTTACATAACCGTTTGAATATAGCCGTTAAATTTGTCAAAAATCCGTCGGAAATCCGTCGGAAAACGCTAACAATTTCCTTATAAAAACGTATCCACCCTTTCATTTTACAATCACAAAAAAACCTCTCATCTACAATTCTTTACAAAATGTCTTCTTCAGATCCTTATAATTACTTTCGATCATGGATGGACAAGCCTCATCAAATTCCGGACACGGCCCTAGTTACAGAAGAATTCAGAGAAGGTCTGCAGGAATTCATGGCATTTGCGGCTAAGCAGAAGAAAGCGAAAAAAAACCGGTAAAATCTACTGCCCTTGTACGAATTGTCGGAATCGTAGATTAATCGTGATAGATGAAGTATGGTCACACCTTTATTGTCATGAGTTTGTGCCGGGTTACAAGATTTGGTATTATCATGGAGAAATGATACAATGGTTGATAATTATGCTAGTACTAGTGAACAGTATATTGGGGATAGCGCTAGCTTAGAAGAACCTGCAATGGAAGTAGAAAGTACTGCAGGTCACATTCAAATGGTGAACGATGCATTCCGTGAAAATATGCCATCGGTTGCTGAGTATGGAGATAGAGGGGAAGAACCTAACGCCGAAGCTCGGAAATTCTTTGATTTGTTAGACGCTCCTAAAAATCCTTTATATGATGGGTGTAGAGGTGAACATTCCCATTTATCAGCTACAACTAGGATGATGGGTATAAAGATGGATTTCAATTTGAGTGAGGAGTGCGTGGATGCAATCGCTGATTTTGTGAAAGATATTTTGCGAGAAGATAATCTTGCACCGGCATCATACTATGAGATACAGAAACTTGTTGCTGGGCTAGGATTGCCGTATCAGATGACATATGTATGCATCGACAACTGTATGCTCTACTGGAGAGAGGACGCAGACCGTTCGTCATGCCGTTTTTGTCGCAAACCTCGGTATAAGGAAACAGGTGGAAGAGTGTCAGTGCCATATAAACGGATGTGGTATTTGCCGTTTGTACTTGCTTCACAAGCAGACCAGGTTAGTTTTATTATTTTATGTTAATTTATTTGTTAGAATATATTTTTGCATTATCGTGTCTAAATTGTTATATGACTTTATTACATGGTGTAGGTATGCTATATTCCCTATCCTCGGGTGACAAACAAGCAAGACCCGTGGATTACAGTCACATCGATAAACCCGAGAGGTAGGGTTCATGGGATGTCCGATCATGAACCCCTCCAGCAAAACACTGTTGGTTTAGGTTCGATCGATCATTCCCTTGAGGTCGACCTTGTTGTTGATTTCACAGTACATGCCAATGACCGGGTATTTGAGGATTCAGAGAAAGAATTTGACGAATTTGGTGAAACTTTCGATTCAGCAAAATCAGATTACTCATCATCAGATTCGGCGTAGTTTTAATTATAAACTTTCCATTGTAAAATATGTAGTTGTATTTGAAGTGTAATGTGTAATATATTAGTTATGTGGAACTAGAAACTTAGACATTTGATTTACTAAGTGTAAAAAATCCGAAAAAAAAAAATTGCTAAGTATAATCCGTCGGAAATTTCCGACGGATTTTCGACGGATTAGGTTTTAGCCGAGGCGGATAAGTTTTAGCCGAGGGATTCAATACCCATGTTTTCAGTTTTAGCCGGGGTACCTTAATCCGTCGGAAATTTCCGACGGATTATTGAGCATCAGGTTTTAAACACGTTTACATCGTGTTTTAAACCTTCCATCTCGATATCCGTCGGAAATTTCCGACGGATATTTTTAAAAATGTTGTTTAGGGTATAGGGTTTAGGTTTTTTTGTGGAAATTGTTTACAAACATTTGTACGATGTATATAGAATAGGTTGAACATGTCATATTTCAAAAAAATGTGTTATATAGAATTTCGAAAATTTGATGGAAGTGTTTATATAAGGTGTAGTATAAGATATAGTTGATTTATGTTAAATATAAAGGTTTTGATGTTGTATAAGTTATACACTCATTCAAAGTCTTTAACAATGGTGAATATCTTCTTTTTTTAATGAAACATGTACATTAGGGGTCCCTTAATCATATAACCATACCTTAAACCCTAAACCTCAAATATACAGTACATCCGTCGGAAAGTTCCGACGGATTAGGGTATATTAACGCGTGTCGATTGACTGGCCAATAGCAACGCATGCAGGGAATATTCCCACATCCGTCGGAAATCCGTCGAAAATTTCCGACGGAATTCCGACGGACTGTGGTTTTTTCGAGACCGCGGGAAACTGAACCGCCTAAACCAAAAATTTTAAAATTCCGATGGATTTCCGACGGATTAATCCGTCGGAAATCCAAATATATCTGCGAAACGGTTTGGTTTCTCTTTCATTTTTCTCTTTTCTCTCTCTCTCTTCTTACGATTTCTCTCTTCTCTCTCTCAAGTTCTTCCGAAAAAAACCTACAAAAACTTCAATCTCTCCTCTCAATCCTCAATCTTTCAATCCTCATGGATCCCAACATGTAAGTATCTCTAATTTTCTAAAAATCACTAATTTTCATTGTTAGATATTAATTAGAATTGTTAGATTAGTATTTAGAATTTGTTAGATTTTCGGAATGAAATATTAGGGTTTATGAGATTAGGGAATGGTATTTAGATTAGGGAATGGTTGTTAGAATTTTTGTATAATTAAGAAAATTAATATATATAATTTTATGATTATATAAAAACGTTTTTGTAATATTAGGATTATATAAAACGTTTTTATATAAATATTAGGTTGTTAGTTT